>OY744522.1:158460862-158800862 GCA_963556195.1 Sepiola atlantica | reverse complement strand
GGACGTATCCTCAACTGGTATAAACATCACCAACTCAGGTTGACTCTCTGGTTTAGTTGGCCAATGGGATACCGAAGTCTATCAAACCAATGATATTTAAGTATTCATAAAATAATAGGATTTTCGCGCCGTAACTCCACTATTCTTTAAAACATAAAATCATGATTGCTTTTTAAATGAGTTTGAAATGATTGATTTTCATGTTATTTATATTTGCATGAATATTGGCATACCTATTCCCATTAATAAATGCTTGTAGAACCCTTCGCGCTACTTGTTAACAATCGCTATAAATTATTTACTCTTTCTTTCTCTCATTCTCACTCTCTTTTCTCTCCACCCCTCTCTCTCTCTCTCTCTTTCAACCTGTCCCTTTATTTATTTATTTCTCTTCGTTTTTCTGTCTGCCCCCTCTCTATTTCTCCCTTCTCATCTTTGTCTGTCTGTCTGTCTGTCTGTCTGTCTGTCTTTCTCTCTCTTTCTCTCGCTGTCTTTTTTCTATATCATTTCATGTATGTTTGTTTGCTTATTTATCTCTCTGTGCTTGTTTACCCTTTCTTTTTCTCATTCTATCCCCCTCTATCTGTCTTTATTCCCACCTTTACTTTCTTTCTCTCTCTTTTTCTTAGTTTTTCGTGCTCGTTTGCCCCCCCCCCCTTTCTCCCTTGTCTCTGCAGTTCTTTTAAATTAATTTTTTATTTCTCTTAATTTTTTTTATCTGCATCTCTCGTTCTCTCAGTATTTTTTTCTTTCCTTCTTTTATCTTCCTTCTTTTTCTTTATTTTCGTTTCTCTCTTTTTTTCTTTCGTTCCCTTTGTCTTTTTTCCTAAACAAAGAAGGTAAAAAATAGAAACAGAGAACGTATCTTTTTCTTCTTTCTTACTCTCCATCTCTCTTCCTCCATCCCTCGTCTTTGTATCCCTTTGTTTCACTTTCTTTCTTCATCTACCCCCTTTCTCTCTCCCAACCATCCGTTCCCCCTCCCTCCGCTCTCTACCAGAATCGCTTGTAGGTCACCGTGCTTAGCGACAATGGTACACGAAGGAAATGGATGCCCACGTTCTTGGGTTAGGGTTATGGGGGAATTGATACCCGCGTCTGAATCGGGATTGGGTGGAAATAAGTAGTGGCAGTCAATACCAGTAATACACAGCGGTTCATACGAAGGGGCATTAAAAGTAGGTTAGACATTTACAACTTAATATTTTCCAACCACTCAAAATTCTTTTTCTTACTATAAACCATTTTTACTCTCATTATTACAGTCGTACTTTTTATTTGAATTTCCCCCAAACTGATACCAAAATATAACCAAATGTAAACCCTGTCTATAAAAATACAAGTTTGGTTAATGGGAATCGGGTAAAAAATCCTGCGAATATTTACTGTGATTATATGATAGTGCTCAATAACAAGTAGAGCAGTATATGTATTTAGCATAATTTTTTATGTATACAAACATCTCTGGCTACATATTTGCATACATGTTTCGGCTACAGCTTTAGTAATCTAATAAGTTTTAGATGATGAAGCATTAAGGTAAAATGCCCTTCCGTATAAATAATTGAATTCGTTCACAAGTATCACAAACAAAATAAACAAATGAATATATATATATATATATATATATATATATATATATATATATATATATATATATATATATATATATATATATATATACTTATTATTTAATGTATACACGTATACTATTAAAAGGTTATATTGTGTATAGATTTTCAGTATTTACTTCAGCAAATAGAGTTTAGTAGTATAGTATGAAAATATATCTATAGCAATTAAGAAACACAGAGGCGTCCACGTTTCATCCCCACAGAAAAGTGTCAGACTCAACCCTTAGCTTGGCGATTCCCTGTGGAGATTACTGGCGGACGCCTCTGTGTAACTTAATTGCCATAAATATATTTTCATACTTTACTATATATATATATATATATATATATATATATATATATATATATATATATATATATATATATATATATATATATATTGTGTGTGTGTATTTAGGCAACATATTTTCTATTTAGGCAAACATTAATAAATAACACAAGTGTTTTTGCTTGATAAAACTTTTTTATTTTTTCAATTTTCCGAATAGTCCATTTAGTATTCCGATCAAATTGGTGTATGTAAGTTCCGTGAGTTTATTTTCACGAGTACTTTCGATTTGATTCGTCAAATCATCTTCAGGCGGTGTTAGTCTTGGTATCTTTAAAACTATGATTTTACTGTTTAGTTTTTTTTAAAACGCCTAGTAATTTACAACTTTCAAAAGAGAGTCTATAATATTGAGATGTTACATGCGAAAGTGATTACGTTCTAAGTGCATGCAAAATTCAAAAGTACGATTGCTTAACGGCTAAGACATTTAGGAACGTAAATTACTATGCTAGGCACTTTAAAATGTTGTGACTAGTTTTGTAATTCACATTATTGATTGTAGAAAGTTTAATTTTTATGTAGAGGGCTTCAAGAATTTTTAATCTTTTGATGTTTGTATCGCGGTGCATTATTTTAGTATTGCTGACTAGGGTGTGTCTATATTGAGAAAGGAAGCATTCATATTTTTGTATGTGTTGGCAAATGGAGCTAGTGTCGGAGAGATGCAATGTGAGTCTTCGGGAAAGAAAGTATATATATATATATATATATATATATATATATATATATATATATATATATATATATATAATATATATATATATATATATATATATATATATATATATATATATATATATATATATATATATATATATATATATATATATATATATATATATATATATACTTGCAAACCCAAGGCTCGGTGGTGCATTGGAAGTAAATAACCTTAGAAAATCCCGGCGCAAAACTTGAACTATTGAATTATTTACCGTTTATAGTTTTTTGGCGGGAACACAAACCACAAAATATTAACGTAAAACAGCAACGTGGAGAAAACAAATTTAAAGTATAAAATAACCTTGTTTTTAATTGGCTAAAATAACTTTTTTATGCCTTTTGGCTAAGATCAAAGTGTAGTATCTGTTCCGATGGATACTACACCCCTTAGACTGGTATTGTCTTGGCCTCCGGGCCTTGATTTACGCCGGTCTATGGGTCTGTTCTGTGCAGTTCTATGAGGTCCACCCTCCCAGGCTTCGCCTCCCCTCTTTGGGGAGGAGTAAATTTATTGCTTACTGTCTGAGGCGCCTCTACCGGGGAATACCGACGGGGCTGCCCAGGCAATTTTCAAACCCCACTTTCCCGACCCGACCTTGGGTCACATCTTACTTGTGGGAGTAAGATAAAAACTGGCCTTGTGCCTAACTCCTGGAGAGGAGTAAATCAATACTAAGTAATTATTTTGTAATGATGATCTTTCGTAATTTATGAATAAAAAACCGAAAATTCAATGTAAATATAGGTGTTCTATCGCCAGTAAAAACAATAACAAAGCTGCGTAAAATATAAAAAAATATAATTTAATATATATATATATATATATATATATATATATATATATATATATGAGATCGCAGCCGTCTACCATTGATTTCTCTGCTGGCAACGACCATTGGTGTACCCTGGAATTTGGGTGTCAATAAGCCTCTGCAACGTCCCAGCACTCTCTGCATTCTTCCAGTGGAGGTTTGGTGCTGTCCCTCCTCGGTCTTCCCATCCTTCTTGACCCTCTACGACTATTTTGAGTTGTGTCAGCCGAGGCCGGTGTCATTTTTTGTTGTGTGTGTGTATGTTGGGGGGGGGGGTTATGATGTTTCTTGCAGTTTCTGTTTCTTGGTTCGTGGCGTGGTGTTCTTCCTGTGGTTTTGTTTGCTTCCTTTTGTAACTTCCATGTGACTGGTTACCGTTCGTAGCTTATGCGGGGTTGTTTCCGCATTCGATGATTTTCCCCAAGATTGCAACTGTTTTGATCATTGCCGTTCTTTGTATGGCCTCAGTGATCCCTTTGATTCCAATTTATTCCAGTCTTTTCTCCAGGTGTGTTGAGATTGTTCTTAGTGCTCCTACGATTATTGGCATTATATTTACTTTTTTATGCTCCATATTCCTTTCAGTTCTCTGGCAAGTTCCGCGTATTTGCTCCGTTTTTCCGTCTCTTTAATATTCACTCTATGGTCTGCTGGAACGGTGAAGTATACGATTTGGCAGGATTTTTCCTTCTTGTCGATTATTATAACATCCGATCTCCTTGCTTATATGAGTTTATCTGTTTGCACATCCATATTCTAAGGAGAGAGAGAGAGAGAGAGAGAGAGAGAGAAAGAGAGAGAAGCAGCTTAAATAATATAGAATGAGAGAGGGTGAGAGTAATAGATTGAAACTTAGTAAGAGATTGGTGACATGTTCAGTTAATTACAATTTACGACTAATTAGAAGAATTAAAATAAATTATTTAAACGTAACTCAATCACAGAACTAAGTAATATTTTAGCATGCATTTTGTGTCATTGAAGTATATAGGAAAAAACATTAGTGAAACAAACGTTGATTAATTCATCTTTAGTATAATGATAGCTAGACTGGGTCAACGTTGGTACATTGTACATTAGTTTATACATTTAGTGTCCTGTGGCAATGGGGAAAGTACATAGGTTGATTCCAAAAATAGAAGATTAAAAAAAAACTCAGAAATCTGAGCTGAAACATTTTTGTTAAAATCTTTATTTCATGTAGGTCTATCTAGTTTTACTTATGCTTATGACTGTAGAAAGAAACTGACTGAATCTGTTTTACTTATATTTATTTGTTTCAACTTATGTTTGGAGTTTTCATTTTGTTTGTTTTCTTCTTTTCGGAAATACAAGTCAAAATAATTTTTAAAATATCTTTCAGGCTATTTTTGACTTTTTCTCAAAAGATTTCGAAGATAAAACAGTTATTCTTAGAATAATTCTTTGATCTGTTTAGTTTCACCATTAATTTGTTTTCCTTTTCGATTGTCAGTTTTACTTTTACTTAATCTCCCCCTCCCTCTCTCTAACTCTCTCTCCCTATCTGTCTGTCTGTCTGTCTGTCTGTCTGTCTGCCTCTCTCTCTCTCTATCTCTCTCTCTTTCTCTTTCTCTCTCTCTCTCTATCTCTCTCTCTCTCTATATATATATATATATATATATATATATATATATATATATGAAGCAATCCAACAAAAGATATAAGCGTCAACTAATATCTTATAATATATATATATATATATAATATATATATATATATATATATATATATATATATATATATATATATATATATATGATTAACGATTGAATTTTTGGTGATTGGAATTTAACTAATCACTATATATATATATATATATATATATATATATATATATATATATATATATATATATATATATATATATAGTGTGTGTGTGCGTGCATGTGTGTCAATGTATGTGTGTGTGTATCAATGTATGTGTGCATGCTCCCTATAGAAAGATAGGTTAGGGAATTTGCATAAAAACTGTAAGTGTATATAGATGTAACATTTTTCGTGTAAGACAATATAAGTTGTCCCGAATCTATAAGTTACTCTCTAAGGGAGTTGGGAGTTATGGTGGCATAACCTCTATTAAAACTTTAAATATATCTTATTTTATGAAATTTAAATTCTATGTATAACATTTTCTGGGGAAGACAATGGAAGGGGCCCGAGTCTCTAAGTGCCCCTTATTGTACCGAATCTCTATGTGTCCCACAAAAAGATCTGTGGGGGCAGAACCCCTCTTAAAACTTCAAATACGTATATCTCATTTTACTGAAATTTAAACCGTATGTATAAGACCCAAATTTAGAGAGTTTTCCAAAATGTTAATGTATTTTTCTCGTGCCTACGTAACTTGCACATTGTTGTTTTTTTATTTGCTATCAATCGAATATTGAAATTTAAAAAATGCAATAGCGTAAAATTACGATTTAAAAATAAATAAAATACTTTAACTACGTAAACATTTTCGCCCACAAATAATATGCTCTTCTCTTCGCCCAACAAAAGATCAACAGGGAGTAGCCAGTTTCCCCTTCCCTGAATTGTTCACTTAATTAGCACTCTCTTCTCTGTCTGCAACTTTTTTGGCCGGCTTGATTCTGTTATTAGCATTGGTTTCTACACTTCCTTCTATAACCAGATACGTACAGAAGGGACCACGTGAAGGTTGCTAACATCAATAACAGAATGTGGTGATATGGAATAGACTGGATTCGAACTTGGCACCCCTGGTCGTCAGTCTGCATTGTTATCTACTTCGCCCTATGGCTAATTAGAGCAATTAAAATCTTTCTTTCTTTTTTCTTCAAACATTGCTTAACAATATTTGAACGTGTATTTTGTGTGATTAAAATACATAGGAAAAATAGCCGCAGGGAAACAAATGTTGATTAACTCAGCTTTAGTATAATATATGTACATATATATATATATATATATATATATATATATATATATATATATATATATATAAGACAAATTCACTAACACCCCACCCCTCCCCCTTTTCACTCACAGCCATCCACATTCATTTCACTCTCTGCCACCAACTTCTCTCAGCCCGGACTTTCGTCCTGCGCTCCCAATAGTGGCTATAACTTCTCATCAACCCATCATGTCAACCCAATATTTCTATGTACTTGCATGATATTTTTCTTAACATTATCATCCTGAGGAAGTCTTACAAATAAAGACGAAACGTTGATGAATACATAAAAAAAACATCTTTTGGTTTTTCCTTTTTCATTTCCCATATATATATATATATAGATAGATAGATAGATAGATAGATAGATAGATATCGCGCATGTGACCCTACACAATGGCCATCGTTATCAAGCTACTAAATTTGACTAAATACAAAAAGGAATATTTCGAATATATTTTTTTAATGGCCGACCATATCAGCAGCCCAATAAGCTGACCTGAACTTATATCAACCTATTTTTTAATGGCGGCCATGATGCCCGTTGGACAAGTGAACAAAATAATTGTTGCTTGACATTTACAACATCATCCAATTAATAGTCACTCAATAAAAAGACGATCCCAAATTCTTTTTATTTTTATGTTTATTGTTACACTAGTTGTACCCACCCGGCGTTGCCCAGGAATATTTTTACTTTCATTTTTGTTTCGCTTTTCTTTTCTTTATTTCATTATGCTGTTTGTTGTTGTTATTGTTGTTATTTTAAACCAAATTATAAATTTTTTTAAATAGTATTTCAAAAGTTAAAGTTAATTATTACTATTATAATTGAACCAAACTTTTATAAAACTATAACTAATTTTGTTAAGGTAAAGTTGTTAAATATCTATTTATGAAATTATTGGGTGTACATAGTTTCCAAAACCTTCAATCTTTTAATACACGAGGATTTGCTAAGAATCTTAAAGCGTCAAATCATTTTCTATTCGACAGTTTAAATGCTCTCAAATTCCTTTCACATTTTTTTCACGATTAACAAACGATTAAAATAGCTTACTTGTTTACGAAAAAAAATTCTCTGTGGTAGATTTAATTTCTACTTTAAAGTATTTAAAAAAAATAGGATTTTAAAATTTCGTTTTATTTTACGCCATTGCATTTTTCATTTCAATAAATAATCGATTAGTCTTTAAAATAATAATATGTAAGAAACACACAGACACACAAGAAGTGGTCACACAATTTTATTAATATATAGATTATACTTTGGGAATAAGATTAAAGCTTTATTATTATTCGACAAGGAGAGCTTTTAAAATATTGTTCTTTTAGCGTTTGTATTTGTTTTTTGTTTGATTACGCTGTCAGCCATTTTGTTTTTCCTTATACAAAGAACTCGTTCTCTATAAAACTAAATGAAAATAAAAAGACTGCAGATATAACCCGTGCTAAAAATTGGGTGGAGTTGGGGTGCAAGCGATGTAGGGGAGGGGCATTGGTGGAGGTATAGTATACAGCGTATTCATATATCGCTGCTTCCAATTCTAAAAAATCCAATCTAAAAAGTATTTAAATAAATGTTGATGGATACACAATTGAAAAACATATAATATAAATGTGGAGTATCTGTCTATCTGTCTCCTTGTCTCTCTTTCTGTTTGTCTGTCTCTCTCTCCAGGGATGAAATTCTAAAAAACAAAGACCTACACCAAGATCAAACACGACTTTTCTCAAACAGGATTTTACAAGGGAGCCATTAATCTTGGGGTCTACAATAATGTCGGGCGGTCAGCGTTCGTGCTGGACATGGAACAAAAACGACATTTTACTTTATCTAATTTTATTAAAAATATCTAATTTTATTAAAAATATTTAATTTTATTATAAATATCTAATTTTATTATAAATATCTAATTTTATAATTTTTTAAATGTTATTTATTTTGAATATGGTGGTCAGCTTTTGTTCGTTTTACAGTTTTTGTCCCATGAGTTTTTGTCCGGTGAGCTTTTGTTCTACAATCACTAAACAGAAATCCAAAGTAGAATATCCAAGTCCGTTGGTCCATTTTTATAATTAAGTAGGAGTCGATTTTCAAAAAAGTAATATGCCAAAAATACTTATCCAGATGATTTTTCCTAGAAAATCTAAACCCTCCTTAAAAATATTTATGGGTCGTTTTTCTTTCAAAAATATGTCTTAAAGATCAGCGCGATGCATATAAACAATAATATATTTGAATTTAAATGAAGATTTCTAGTCTAGTATAGCAAAACATTCGGCTCTGAAGAGGCTGAAAGATCGAAAACTTGGCATGTCGATATAAGCCATTTGCAATAATATAGAAAATGTAAACCCTCTTAGACTGACGTTAACCCGCTTCCTTAAAATAAATATTTAGGGGTTGTTTTACTCCTTCAAAGCTTAACTGACCAGAGATTAATGTACAGGAAAATTGATGCATTTTTGTTAGTAGTGTTCACAAGACGCGAACTTGGGGCAAATTATTATAATAATGTTAAGAAAGTAAAACTAGTTTTTGTGTCGCAAGAATATAGAAATCCATCGGCGTAAAATGGTCACGTAACAAAAATACTACTTACTGACAACCGATGTGTATTTGTACATGTGTGTATGTATGTGCGTATGTGTGTGTTTCTCTTCCAACGTTTTTCTAGAAGGCATTTTAAACCGAAAATGTATATATATATATTTTTTAAAATCATATTTTTTAAAACAAAGTAAGAGAAGTTATGCAGAAACACGTTCGAAACTAAATATTCGAAGAACATCAATAACTTACTTATTTCGCCTCCTTTGGGATATCTTTAATCCCATTTCAATTTTTAATGATATATATATATATATATATATATATATATATATATATATATATATATATATATATATATATATATATATATATACATATATATATATATACATATATATATATATATATATATATATATATATATATATAAAATATAGCATTTAAAAAATCCCATTTCAATTTTTCATGATATATATATATATATATATATATATATATATATATATATATATATATATATATATATATATATGTATGTATATACAGGAGTATTGGAAGGCTATCACAATGCAAGAAATGGAAAGATGTCGGCGTTGAGAAGTAAGACAAAAACAAGTGATTTTAATTTATATATTTTTTCAAACATTTTGATAACTTTTTTGCCCATATAGCAAATCTTACTTGATTAGGCAAGACTTCAACACTGTGATTTAATGTGTGTAACCGTGTTCCATAATATATTTCGAGGAAGACCTCTTTGTCAAATAGTGGGTGTTTCAAATCTCAAAAAAATATATATTGGAAAATGTGACCCATTGGGTCACCCATTGAGCTTGTGTTAGATTGTTTGAATCAGGAAAATCTGAGTTTGCAAAGCCAGTTGAATTAAAAAAATAAAAAGACAATACCACATATAATTTTTTCTGTTCACTTTATCCCCCTCTTGCTCTTTCTTTTTCTCTCCAGCTATGGGTTAAATATTATTAATATTAATTCTTATAGTCATAACCCACGTCATAGTTCTAACTTTAAGTATTGTATCAGCTTTGTCACACACACACACACATATATATATATATATATATATATAAAATATAGCATTTAAAAAATCAAGTTTTAAATAAATATCATTCCATTGCTTTGTAAAGCGTTATTTTTCTCTTTGAAAACTTGATGAAAAGTATATATGTATGCGTACGTGTGTGTGTGTGAGAGAGAGAAAGAGAAAGAGAGAGAGAGGGGGGGGGGGAGAAAGAAAGAGAGAGATAGAGAGAAAGAGAGAGCGGGGAGAAAGAGAGAGAGGGAGGGAGAGAACTAACAGTTATTTTTTCAAAAGAAAGGGATGTTTAGCATTGCATAAGAGACAAATATGGAAGAATAAAAAGACGGAAAAAATAAGGGGGAAAAGGGACAATTCTGATATCTTGATACAGAAAAAGACAAAACTAAATGATAGAAAGGCATGCATAGATAAATAGATCGATAGATAAAAAGATAAATCAAATATTGTGTAAAAAATTATGATTTCTCCCCTCCCCGTCATAAAAAAGAAACTTTATTCTGTGTTTCTTTTTTCCTGTCAACAAGATAAAAGAACACGTATATATATATATATATATATATATATATATATATATATATATATATATGTGTGTGTGTGTGTGTGTGTGTGTGTGTGTAAGTTTGTGTAACCAAAAGAATCTAATACAAAATACCAATTTTTTAGGTAAAGAATGAAGAGAAAATTCAAATAGATGCATGTAACAAATGCGTTCCTTTTTTAGTAAATTCATCTTTTAATCTTATAGATCTTTTAATTTACATATTCTATAATATTTTATTTGAAATAACACTATACATCAATTCGTTCGTCCGTCGATACTTGCGGTTTCTCGAAAACACTGAAAACCCGGCCCGTTGGGCTAAAGAATACCGAGCGTGGCCACCGTTTAGTTGATGGCTGAAAAATGGTTATTAAGCACACACACACACACACACACACACACACACACACACACACACACACACACACACACACACACACAAGGAGAGTTTTAATTACCTACTAGACACTATCCTCGAGTGTCTTCAGTCTCTCTGTACAAGGGTTGTCAGGACAACCTCACATGAGGATATTTCTCCCTATAAGTAAACCGTGACAAAAAATTCAAAATAACATAGTATTCGAAGCCCAAATAAGATCCCCTCGACACAGCTATACACTGGCTCATACGAGGAATGGTGCACCTTCTCCTAGTTATGTTACCTCAAGTAACATCACTTAGCTGGATACTCCATCAGACTAGATGAATTTTTGTTCTGGAATTCGGTAAGACCAAGAAACCACAAAAAAGATATACTATACCATAGGTAACTGGTCAATAGGAGAGAGGAAAATTAATGTTCTTAACTTCTTTACTAACTCAACATTTGACAGGTAAAGAAGAACTTTAATGGAATATTCGAATATCTATGTATCTCATATAGAGATCAAGTGTTAGCCTCAGGAAGGGGCCCCTTTATTTATGAGAACTTCGACTGGAGTAAAATGAAACAAAAGAGAGAAACACACACACACACACACACACACACACACACACACACACACACACACACACACACACACACATATATATATATATATATATATATATATATATATATATATATAAAGATTAGTGAAAACTATTTGTGTGTGCGTATATGTACCCTGCTCAGTATTTGTGTGTACTCACACGTATATATATATATATATATATATATATATATATATATATATATATATATATATATATATATATATATATATATATATATATATATATATATATATATATATACATTCACATTTGATTACAATCACGCGCATAAACACATATATACAGATAGGCGCGCCCGTGCATGCCGGGGTGTTCCTTACCTCCAATCGCTAGGGTAAGAGCCATGGGTGTGACAGCCATCAGTAATCCTGTCAGGAATAAGACGACCTCGATCCTTCGATTTTGTGCTCTCATTTTGAGATATCGGTAAAAACGGGCGAACTTGCTGGATCTGTTTTCAAGAACTATCGGACTCCACTCTTCTTCTTCTTCAGCCACAACTGAGGAGCTCAACGCGATTATTTCATACAACTTAACAAAAATACTTGACACTTTTTATCTCTTTTCTTCCTTCTCTTTTTTGTTTTGTTTTGTTCTCTCCCTTAAAAGTAGTCATACAAACAACTCCTCAGTACGCAACAAGTACTTGAACAGTACAAACCGCTATAAGTCGCTTGCGCCGTCTAATTTGATGTCCGGATTTACAAACTGAACTAACTGTTCCTCGCAATGATGCTGGCTTTGCTTTTTCTAACCTCCCTCCCTCATCCGACCTGTTTTTATTTTTTTATTTTTTTAAAGCGCTATCCTCTCCCTCCCATCCAGGCTAACATTTCCTCCCTGCTTCCCGTTTATGTTTTTATTTATTTATTCTTTACTTAAAAAAATGTCCCTCCCCGTCTCTCCCTCTTTCTCTGTCCCCTCTCACTTTTTCTGCCTCCCCCCTCTCTCTCTCTCTCTCTCTCTCTCTCTCTTACAAATGCTCCCACCCCTCAATTACTCATGTGCCGGCGGCTGATGTCGGTCTCTGTTACTGGGTGTGGTGGTCATGTAATACATTTTAGTGTTAGTGATATAGATGTAACCCCCCCTCTCTCTCTCTCTCTCTCTCTCTCTCTTTCTCTCTCTCTCTTTCTCTCTCTCTTTTTCTCTCTCTTTCTCTCTCTCCTTGACAAATCTGACACCACAATGTGTACCCAGTACCTAGTTACTATATACTTGTCTCCCCTAGAGGGCAAAGTTAGACAAAAGGTCGGATTTTAATCTAGGGAAAATCCAGTTCTCAAAAATCGGCATTCTTGATTGGGACAAAAGTTTTAAAAAGAGTTTCACCAGTCTAGGCAGATTTCTCCTACCCTAACCTTAACCCTACCCCTAATCCTAACCCTAACCCTAAACCCTACCCCTAACCCTAACCCTAACCCTAACCCTAAACCCTAACCCTACCCCTACCCCTAACCCTAACCTAAACCCAAACCCTTACCCTTACCTTAACCCTAACCCTAACCCTAACCCTTACCCTAAACCCTAACCCTGACCTTTACCCTAACCCTAAACCCTAACTCTAACCCTAACCCTAACCCTAAACCCTAACCCTAACCAAGGACAGAACAAAATTTATTTTCCAGAACCTTTCATCTGTAGAACACATTGCCGCGGGATTGCTTGGTCTCCTTCAAGTCATATCTCAGCAAGTACTTAAGTAATCAAATTTTGTCCTTCCCGTCCATCTTATTTAATAGTTCAGCATCCAATTGACAATTAACCTTTATCCTTGAGTGGTTTTGGCCTTAATAAGTGGTGCCCCATTATTATAAAACATAAATTAAAGTATGAAAGTATTAATTAAAATCGTGTCCTAATTTAGATTGACCCATTTAGTGGGAACTGGATTTCTCCCCTATTAAAAATCGACCTTGTGTCTATCGTCAATAACAAATGGTGTTTCCTGGAATCTGAGTGACAACAAGTCTCCACAGATTTCCAGCACTCTCCGCCGCTTTCGATAACCGCTGCAAATCATGTTGCGTTATCGCAACAGTCGTTTACCATTGATTTATCGCTTGCACCGATTGTTGGTTTTCTCTAGAATTTGAATGGCAAAAGCCTAAACCCTACAAAGTCGAAGTTAACCCGAAGTCGTTCGCACTATTATAGACGAGCATCAAAACCGAAATACCCCGAGATCACATGACTTTCTCTTTCATTTTACTAGTGATTTCTAGAAGGAAATTTTCACGCGATTTGAAAAAATCTATATACTATTATAACGTTTTGGTCTTTTTGAAGTTTGTTCGTACGCAAATAGAAACATATGATTGGTTGACAAAAAAGGAATAAGCAGAATACACATTACTATAGGAGTAGTTTTTACGATGTCAATATGTGAGTTCATATATCACAGAAATCTAAAGTATTTCTTTTTAACGAGTACGCGTTTTATAAATGTAAAGACATTAACATAACATAATAACACACAAAGAAACATTACATAAATATGTTGTTAACTAAGTGACCTGTTTTGATAATCCGCAAACAAGTAGACATAAATGGTATTCGGCATTAGTCCAAAGCGAATTATTTCTGCTTAAAAAACATAATTTATAATGTTTTTATTGCCAATAAAAACAATGCATAAATATATTCATCGTAGTTACTTACGTAAATACAAAGTAGCGTATTTTTCCACGAAATTTCACAAATATTTTTCTTCGCACTAGCAATAGAACCTAGGTAAAGATGGAAATTGACATAACCAGGTACTGTACTAACACCGCTCAAAGAGCGCGTATAAATTAATTTATTTATATTTATTTTGTAAGTAAAAATATAAAGAAAGAAAAAAAGAGAAGAATAAAGAGAGGAGAAAAGTGGTTTTCCTGTTTCAAACAGCATCTAAATCGTGAATTGAGTTGAAGCTCAAAACTGGAATTAGCGGAAATAGTAAAAGATAACAACTTCACGCAAATATTTTTTTTTATATATATAAGATCCCCCCACATTAGTGATTTTGGAAGTATAGTCAATATTGGAGTTTTGTGGCGGACATCTTGAATTTTACCATTTCGTGACAAATAAATACTCTGGTGTAGTGAGAAATGGTTTTATCTGATTCCTTCACCATGAAAACCTAGGTATAGACACTATATTCATGTTTCTAGGTTGAATAGTTTTCGAGATATTGACATTATTAGATTTTGATGGCAGCCATCTTGGAAAATGGCGGGAATGTATGAAGACTCCGAGTGGACAAAAATTGTTACTTAGACCCTAAACTTTGATCTGCTACCAAAAAATAAACTTTTGCAAAAACTTGAAGTTGGAATGAAAATAGGGTTTTACTCAAACTCAGTATAGTATTTAGGGTTTCATTAAGATTCAGTGTGGCATTTAGGGTTTCATTAAGATCTAGTATCGCAACTAGTATTATTTTCTAAATTTGCGCTATGGTCATCGAAGTGCACTATTCGAGTTACAATCAGCCGAACAGATGCATTTTTATCGCATCAATGGTTCACATGAAACCAATTAACTCCGTCTGTTTTATTACAGCGACATCGCGCAGCAGGCGACACGTGTCCCACCTTTTGGTTCTTCGTATAATCACCACATTGTTTTTGTTGTTGTTATTATTATCACGTGTCTCTTTTGTTCGGAAATAGCATGGATTTCGTCATTGTGAACCAACCTTGTCGTATGGCGTGAATACAAGACATCTTTATTAAATAACTAACTGAATCATTCGTTTCATTCTAACCAGAATCGAATTTAACGTTCATTCTGAAAAACATTTTTTCAAATTTATTTTTTATCATGACGTAAGAATATTCTTAAACTTGTTATTAGATTTGAAAAGTTCCGTATGAACATTTTTACTTATTTGTGGTTGAACTTATATTGCAATTACATTTGATTTGTGCTTGTTTTACATTTGATTTTTTATGGAAATCGCTCCAGACAAGGCATGAAACCACTTGATGTAAGGAGCTAGCAAGAACGAAAGATGATTATTGCAAAAACAGGAGATGTCTATTGGCTTTAGTCTTTAAAAGACTAATGCTATAGTTTGTAGGAAGACAGTCAGCAAGGAGAAAGTTGCACAAGCCTGCAGTTCTTGGAAAGAAGCTACTGGAATAGGAAGCGGTATTACAATGAGGTATCAAAACAGCGAATTAATGGAGGCCACGAAATACAGATACGTTCCTGCACCTTATCAAGAACCCTCAAATTGGACAGCCCAGATATGAAAATGGTAGTCCATACATGGTCTGATTGTAGATTTATAGAGATAAAAAATAGCCTCATGTGTGAGAAAGTGTTTGGAGCAATAAAGAGAACCGACTTTACGAGAAACAGAAAGAGTAATGGATCTAATGTATAACCCCTAAGAAAGATTTGATGAGAGAGAAAGACAAAGAAGTTTCAGAGTCGATTTCTCCTCAAGAGCAGAACCATCCATGAGAATCTCAGGAAGAAAGGGGAAACGCCTACCATTGAAAGACACGAGCTGAGTCTTAATAGGAATAAACAAAACTCCCGGGGAGGAGTAAATAAAACCCCAATCCCCATCTTAATCCAGGTCAACTTCTAGATCAACTGCACATTTCGGCTGATCCGAGGGAGATCGGCGAGAAGCAACACCAGAATAGAGAGTGGTATAGAAGTTAATTTTCTCAACAATATTATCTGGAAGATCATTTATATAGAGAAGAAACAATGTTGGGCATAGAATAGAGCCCCGAGGAACACCAGCATTGATAGGAAAAGAGATTAAAGAGATTGAAGAGAGACTGTTCAAAGATACTCGCAAGCTTCGATCAGAAAAAAAGACCTAATAATGTTAAGAACCTCACCACCAATACCATAACCCCGAAGTTTGTGTAGGAGACCAGAATGCCACACCCTGTCGAACGTCTTCGAAATGACAAGCGTAATGGCTTTACCCTCTCCGTAATTATCCATAAACCGACAGATCCGCTCAGTTACAACAGTCAAAAGATCAGCAGTTGAACGAAAACTACGCAAGCCTTACCGAACATCACAGAGAGGCACATACTTTCCAGAAAATGAACAAGATTGCCGTTGACCAACCTTTCAAAAGCTTTGCTGATAACAGAGAGAAGACTAACAGGACGATACTTAGTTGGGTCAGACCGATCACTAGCATTTTTAAAGATAGGGACAACAGAGGACTCCTTCCAACAAGAAGGGAAAGAGGACTGAGACAAACAGATATAAAATAATTTAGAGATGATAGAATTTCTTCTATCATCTCCAAATTATTTAATCTCTGTTTGTCTCAGTCCTGTTTCCCTTCAGGAGCACAACGCTTGAAAACAACAATATGAATTGAATCTTAGACTGGTCAAGATCAGAAAGAACCCTAGCAATCATCTTTGGAGTGATAATGACAGAATCAAGAGACTGGTGAGTTTTCAAAGGAAAATCAGGAAGAACAGCACCAGACTCATCAAGGGAAAAATTGTCAGCAAAAAGACGAGCAAAGAGATTAAATAACCTGAAAACCATTGAAAAGAGGAAGAATAGCAGACTTGCCACTATTATTAACACTATTGTAGATTCTCTAAAAGTCACGAGATGAGATTGAGTCACGAATTCTTTGAGAATAGCTACGTTACGGAAAAAGAGTTATACTCACTTGTGTTTAAAACTATATGAAAAGGTAGAGTTAATTACGGCTTGAGAATACATATATAGAAGTGTATAAAATTAACATGAAAAATATATAAATGTGTATAACTTTTCTCTACCTTTTCTTTAGTTGTTGACGTATGGGGATACAAAATGTTCTTTAAATAAAATCTTTTTTTTACAAGAACAACATTTTCGGCCGTTTCTTCGGCCTTCCCCAGTGTATTGAGAGATATGTGTATGTACGGTGGGTGTTAGTAACAGGGTAAAAATATAGCCAATGGGGTATAGAAATGTGACTTGTACGTGTTCGTCCCAGCATCTTTGCACTTAAAGAGATCATTGACTTGGGTGGATGTTGTGGACTTTTTCCAAAATATAAGTGGGTAATAAAAATGTTAAAGGATATATATATATATATATATATATATATATATATATATATATATATATATATATATATATATATATTCTTTGTCGTACAAAACTTTAAAATGGCATTGCAGAGACAATATTTATTATTCATAATGAATTTAAGAAATTAAAAAGATGAAAGGGAAGCTGACCGGTTTCGTACCTCGCTCAACAGAGCCAAATATCGAGGTAATGTATAAAAAATATAAAAAGATGCTATGAGAATTATAGCGAGGGAAAGGGGTAAAAAAAATTAAAAAATTAAAAAAAAATTTTTTTTTTAAAGTTCAATCAAATAGAAACAACATTAAGCCCGAGGAGATTTTCTCTTTGTTTGCAAAGAGAAGGTCTCAAGGACTTAATATAAATTGTTTCTAAGATCTTGAGATAATAAGGGGAGTGCGACTTACTAAGAATGGAGCATAAGTCGACACTGAATTTAGAGGCACAGGTGCGATTATTTATGAGATGTTGACCTATCGACGAACCATAAGTATTATTCAAATCGTCAGTTGGTAAATAATTTCCATTGCGAATTTTTGTGGGCACGTGTTGTTTGACCCGGATGTCCAATCTCTGTGACGTCATCCCGACGTAGTGCATACTGCAACTACATTTAAATAAATAAATAAATAATGGAATTATTATGATGTGGGGGAAGGACATCTTTTCGAATAGAAGTTAAGATTGGACGAGAGGAAAAAACAACACGCGTATTCGCAGCAAAATAACAGTGTTGTTTTTGTTTTTTTTGTTTTTTTAATTTTTTAATTTTTTTTACCCCTTTCCCTCGCTATAGTTCTCATAGCATCTTTTTATATTTTTTATACATTACCTCGATATTTGGCTCTGTTGAGCGAGGTACGAAACCGGTCAGCTGCCCTTTCATCTTTTTAATTTCTTAAATTCATTATGAATAATAAATATTGTCTCTTTAATGCCATATATATATATATATATATATATATATATATATATATATATATATATATATATATATATATATATATGATTTTGTCTATGGTGTGGTTTGAAAAATTGTTATGCATGGTTTCTGGGTACTGTGTGGATTTGTATCTAATGGTATGTTTATGATTATTAAGACGAAGGCGGAACTCCAGACCTGTTTCCTCAACGTAGTTGTCCTTTGTGCATCTGGTGCAGTATATTAAGTAAATCACATTGGGACTTTCACAAGTAAGAGGGGGAGTTTAAGTTGGATGTTGGTACCTGGAGGTGTGAATGTGTCATTGGTGGTTATTTGTTAGCATATTTTGCATCTAGGTTTGTTGGATGTTTTGTTTCGGTGAGGTGCGGGAGTGTGGTGTATTTTTGTGGATGTTAGTAGAGAATGTAGATTCGGGGGCTGTCGTTTTCCACTGATGGGGGTTTGTTGTATATTGTCTTGAGGGTGGGATCATTTTTTAGCTGTTTGAATATATATATATATATATATATATATATATATATATATATATATATATATATATATATATATATATATATATATAAATTGAATTACAATATTATATTCATTTATTTTATTATTTACTTATTTCGTTTAATCAGGAATTACATGACAAATACTTTTGTATATTTTTTGTACAATAATTTCATTTTGTTTTTAAAGTTTATAATTTGAAATTCCACTAAGCATAATTAACAATTTCTACCATTTATATTACAAGAAAGTGCTAATTTTAAAATTTCCCAATTAATATTACTATTTGTTTTATTTCCCCCACATCATAATTAGATAATGTCGTACTCTTTTTATATTTTTCATTTTCATATGTCATCATATGATAACTATATCTACATGTAAATGGGTTTTCTGTAGCTTCTATGTAGGTTCTCTTCATTGTTAATGTTGTTATGTATGGTTGCTTTATATATTACGTTGGATTTTAAACATTTATTCATCAATGGGCAATTGCTTTTTATTTTACAATTACATTTATTATCATAAATTTGTATTATCAACACTATTAATACTACTATTACTGTTATAAACATTATCGTTATTATTACTGTAACTACCATTATTATTATTATTATTATTATTATTATTATTATTATTATTATTATTAAATATTTTTATATTTGTTTATTATTGTTTGCATACTTTTCATACAATAATAACTAATTTTAATATTATTCTTATTGATAATTTTAGATAGCTTATTATTTCGAGTGAAGGATTTATATATTATCCCCAAAAGACCTTGCGGATCTGTCTTTACTTGACCGTTATAAGGTGAAGTAAACCAGATTATATTTATTTTTCTATTATTATTATTGTTGTTGTTATTATTATTATTATTATTATTATTATTATTATTATTATTATTATTAAAATTATTATTATTATTATTATTATTATTATTGTTGTTGTTGTTGTTGTTGTTGTTGTTGTTGTTGTTGTTATCATATTTTGATTTATTAGTGTATCTGCTTTTTAAGGCTGTTTCATATTCATTCTTGTTTTGTTATATCCCTATTGCTGTTTTATGGATAGTTTATTGCTTATTGAAGTTGGGATTTGTTTGAAAACTACTTGGATGATTGTAATATTTATTAATATATAATGGGGTATTATTTTGTTTCATGTAAGGCTTATGTAAAAAAAATGACTTATTTTTAATTAATGTCTATATCGTTAGTAAAACCAAGATTTCTTTTTAAATTTGCAGCATTTCTTTTCTTTTTTTTCATGTGTAGTTTTGCTTAATGGTATTTGAAATACTATAAGACCATCATCTCTAGAAATCTTTTATAAATCAGGACGTAAGGTTATTGTTCTTTTAGGTGATTATAGAAGAAAATGTTCATATCATCAATCCTCCTGGCCGGAATAAGTAATTGAAGCGAACACTTTTTTTATTGCAAAGGACATAGTACAATAATAATAAAAAAATAGGCTGCTCAGAATCAAATATTAAATGCTATGTAGATTTAATGTAAAAACCCCGACCGACCTTTCTTTATATATTAAATTACGCATCTGGGTTATAACATTACATATCTATTTTACGGCTCTGTCTCATAACATTGCATATATCCGTGACTATATCGACAGTATCTTTGACTTTTGGCGTTCGACTGCACTAATCGTGTGGACTTTGAAGAAATCTTATGTCACTGTTCTTCTTCTTTCGTGTGAATCAGATGATTCTGGTGTTGGCATTAGTTTCCCCAATGTTTTTCTAGTAAGAAATCTTTCTGGAAAGACATCGGGTACTTACGGGAAGGACCACGAGAAGGTTGCCAACACCCCTAAGTGAAAGGGGTACTGTGGAACCGACTGGATTAGAACTTGGAACACCCAGGTCTTCAGTCCGTGTCGATATCCACTTAACCACCGTCACCTCCCGTAATATGTTATAACTGAAACCAACGTACGAATAAAAATAAGAATGGAAATGGTCGATGAGGAAGAGCTTTGGGGAACGAACAGCACGAAATAAATAAAAAACAAAGAAAACCAGGATACGAGATGAGGTGAACGCGGGCTAAGGAAATGAAACAGTTCACAGATTTAAGTGCAATGTCTTACGGAACAAAAAGGCTAAGACGTGGAGCGTTTGTTTCCGCTATGTCATCGAAAACGGAAGTTGAATCGGACGGACATGCGTAAATAACCGATCCCAGAAAGCTCTCGCGTGGACACTTTTATTAAAGGTATAGAAATATGCGTCTAATCAGAAAATAAAACAATTAAAATCTGTCCTAAACTGTGACCATTGAGACTAGAACTAGAACTTGTAACAATAGTCACGAAAATTAATCATTAGTGTAGTTAGATTGAATGAAATATAAATAGGTTAACATATTTTAAATAGGATTTTAAAATTTAATTCCATTCTACACTATTGCATTTTTTATTTCAATTCATATTCGGATAATCTATGTAATGAAAGTGTAACGACATTAGATTTACTGAAGAAATTTCTGGCTTTCAAAAAGCTGATATGCTTTTTGTATCCGTACAGTCTCTCTTTTGTCGGGTGTCAGTTACTTCTTTGTGCTGTTTATTAATTTTGCTTCCCTTATTTTGTCCTTTAGTCCTCAAATTCCATGAGCGATGCTTCTGACAAAGGGGAATAATTGCTGTCTTCTGGGTCAGAATCTATCTATATAACACCTATCATTGGCTAGTTTTGACCTTGAAGTAGGATTTTTATTTTTTATCTCCTTACATCAAGTAGCTACATGCCTTGTCTGGAGCGATTTCCATGAAAAAAAAATGCTGTATAACTTGATTTAGTTCAGAAAAAAACCGGACAGATTTAATCCACATGATTCGCTGCTTTTCTATCTCCTGTGAGTCTGCTAGTTGGTTTGATACTTTGCATAAACAATAAGATCAGTGAAAAGTCCTGCCCAGTATCACTATGGCAAACAACATGTAAACTATTTTTATAAACAGAATACAAATCGGGATGGTCTCTTGATAAGGTAGCCATTTGTTGAAGATATAAAAATATTGTCTTAGTATACAAATTGTGACCTTCAGTAACAAAGAATGGTAGCATGTCATACAATGAAGCAAGATGGAGACTCGAGTTTCCTTTTCTTTCACCCCAGAGAAAATGCTTCGAAATGTCTAGCATTTTCATATATTGCAACCGCAAGCAGCAAATACGATTAGTCAAATTTTCCTTTTTTTCTGTCCCAACTCTTCATGGATAGTCATAGCTGATATCATAGATTCTTCATCTCCCATTGTATCTGGATTAGCAATGAGTGTTGCAAATATTTTTTAGTGACATTATTCAAATTTCTGCTAAATTAGTACCTCTCACTTGAATTATATTAGATTTCTTCACTTTGAGTTTCAGCGTCAGGTATATAAGTATGTGGCACAGTGAGTTCCAATGTTTCTGCAAGAAGTAATATATTAAGTGCACCATCTATTAAGAAATGACCTCTTCATACTTTAGCAATGGCATTTCCATTAATCATATTTGACACTGAGTTATGGCCATATATCTCTTCCAGAAACTTCTGACAATCCTGCCTTTTCCATTAGATTGCCTATACACCCAAGAAAACTCATCTCCATGTGTAATCCTCTAATTTTTAGCACTACAGCTTCCATACGGCTACTGGATGGCTTATTAACTGTAATAGTTTGAGCCCTCCAATACAATGGATGACCAAATGTGGTAACATAAGTTGCGTTATAATTTTAGTTGTTCAACCAGGAATATCAATGTAGAATAGATACATGACATATTTGATGGATCTAAATCAATGAAAGTCAAAATCACAACAGTTGCTCTTCCCGGATGATTTCCTTTGTATACTATTTGCATTAATTCTGACAATACTGGGCATGGCTATTGCAGAAATAGGGGAAACTGTTCACAGAATATCAAGTAAATATGGGAGTTTACGAAAATGCTTAAGATGGGTAAGTTCACCAAAATGATATAGATTATCTTTGTGATAATGATAATGAATTGTTACTTGTTCAGGCATAAGGATCTCATTACTTCATGCTGGGAAATGACATGCATGACAAATTTACCTGGTGTTAATATGGAAACCATACCCATCCGATGAAAGGGGTCATATCCATCAAGAGTTTGTATATTGTGGTCAATAATGTCTGCTGCATATAGCATAAATTGGCCTTCTGCAATAGTGACATAACTGTTGCAGAAGCATTTCGTTCAAATGTTTGTATGAGCTACAAAACCCATGTTGCTGTAATTAATCTATCAACAACCTAGAATCAAAACGGTGATACATTTTTATGACTAACCATAATTGTAAAAGAGCAATCACCATACTTGGTCGAATAGCTTAATTTGGTTTGGTAGTTTGGTAGTTTTGTTTTACGGCATATCAACCCTTTTTGGGTTATTTAATGCCGAATCTGGTCATTATAGTGAAAGTTTTTATGCTTCAAGTTCTTTATATCTTCAAATGTTTAATCAGGGTTTTTGGTTTGGTAGTTTTGTTTTACGGCATATCAACCCTTTTTGGGTTATTTAATGCCGAATCTGGTCTTGTTTTCTTCTCTTTCTTGTTTCTTTCCCCTTTTAATATCTGTTTCTATTTAACCCATAGTTGGGACCCTAACAGGTACTACCACTCCGGGTCAGGGTGGACCTGGGAGCAATGGTAATTAAGAGGAGGCTCCACATTCCCCAAAGTCCGTAAGCCGGATCTCACCATCGGATGTAGTTTAAGGTCATATCCAGGACCGGGAGTAGGGTAGGAAAAATAAAAATAAAAAAGGGGATGGAGAAAGGGAGAGGGGCTGTTGTTTTTGTTTTTGGTTTTGTAGAACATAATTAAGTTTTACAAACAAAAAACAAAAAAACAAAAAAAAACGTCAATGTAGGTGAATTTCGTCTCAGGGAGCCACAGGGCAGCCTGATCTGGTATCACCAGGCTTAATTTGGTGTCATATATTTATTTCATTGTTTGCCTGTCTTAAAGTAGGTACTGCACCGTTCTGGATAGACTGCACCCTTGGCATGTAAATCATTTGCAGAAGATAATCTTTCTAATACTGTTTCACTCAACTCATCATTCCGGGCTTTACATATTTTGTCTATGTTAATGTTTTCACGGGATGATAACCCTGACATATTTGCCTTCCTTGGTATTTGATTGATGTACCAGAAAAAAGGCAGTAATTCTTGAAATCAAAAATTCTTGTTCGAGATTGTAACCTTACAATTAAATGCTGATATATCGACCCATTCCATGTTTTTCATCTGCTTTTATAATGTTAGGGTTACACCATTGTTTTCTACAGCTCTTATGAACACGTTGACTTGCAAATATACAAACACTACTTGCATATTCTCCACATGCTGTGTTGATGCTATCACTCCCTTTTTAGGTAATTGTCACCGTATCCCTAACATTGTTACTCATAATATTTTTTTTTTTACAAAATATGCACATGTCTCTAGTACTTGCATTAGATATTATTCAATTTGTAACAAAAAAATAAATTGACATAAAACCCAGCAGTGTATAACAGACTACAAATTTATTTCAGTAAGTTATTCTAAACTTCCAACCTATGATATATGTATATTCTAAAGAATTATTTAAACATCGACCAATATGGTTTAGTTTTAACCTCTTCATATTGTTTTAAACAAGTTGTTTTTTGTGTAAAAAAATGTTCAAATTTTATTTTGTATTAAAAACTTTTTTTTTTATATAAAACTTTTACGTCGTAAAAATATTTTAGTGCATGGAAAAACAATATGGCAGCCAGAAATTTATTTCAGGACAAGAAATACATTTAACACTAGTCATCAATTTTATCAAAAATCTTAGAAAAATGCAAAATGAAAACGAGGTTGTTTACATTTCTTTGTCATAAACACATGCTATTTTCACAAATCGATAATTGTAAAATGTTCATATTTCGCATCGGTAGATTTTTCTAGACTTTTGATATGTTCATATAGACACCTCATTAGTCAAATAAACCTTGTGTTGCAATTAGTTTGACCTTTTTCACTGATTTGACTGGACTATTAAATAAAAAGAAATTATATATGACCTATCCGATTCACACAGGCCATACGCTTGGCTCGTAAATGTTATTAGATAAAACTAACTGAATTAATTAAATACAAGGATCCCACACGAATGCATATAAAATGATAGTAAACACATTTTGATATCCCTTAGATAACCCTTTCACTGATAAAGATACCTCTCACTCAACACCTAGCCGCCACATAGCTAATAATCTAGAATAATAACACCAGATTTACACTCACATATAAGCCCCCATAAATATATAACAAAATAACAAATAAAAGAATAAACAAATAAATAATGATAAAAAAATTTAAATAAAAATAAAATAAAGAATTAATATAAATATAACACTTAAAGCCCTAATAACAGAAATAAATTCCACCCAGAACGTAACCCATTCACCGACCAATAAACTACACCACACAATTACCCCTACACGTAAATACACCATTGAAGCAGTGAAACATACAGCATCCGTTATAAATAATTAAATTATTCTAAATAAAACTTAATTAGCATGCTCTCTTCCGTCAGCCATGACTTCAGTAATTCGCAATACTTCATATCGCCCACACCGAGGATTGAACCTTCAACCTTCAGATGACTTTCATTTAGAACTGAATTTTACTTAGTACTATATCGACCGTAACAGAACGAGGGCATGCTACCCCCGTGGATTAAATAAAGGGTTCGGTTCGAAATTTCGTCCATGTTCAAGTTCGACAGAAATATTCCCGACCTCAAAAGGATGCACCTGAAGAATGTCGCTGGTTACAGCGGCCGAAACGTTGTGATGATAACACTCAAGATGAGAACAGTAGTCCGAATAATCCAAATTATACAAAAAATGACTACTTTCCTTAGATCCAATATTTACAGAACTTTAAAGACTCATTTTGAATAATAAATATTAAATTGTTTTAACACCAATAGGTCACAAATGAGTATTGATTTACTCCTCTCCAGGAGTTAGGCACAAGGCCAGTTTTTATCTTACTCCCACAAGTAAGATGTGACCCAAGGTCGGGTCGGGAAAGTGGGGTTTAAAAATTGCCTGGGCAGCTCCGTCGGCATTCCCCGGTAGGGGCGCCTCGGGCAGTAAGTAATAAACTTACTCCTCCCCAAAGAGGGGAGGCAAAGCCTGGGAAGGTGGACCTCCCAAAACTGCGCAGGACAGACCCATTGACCGGCGTAAATCAAGACCCTAAGGCCAAGACAACACCAGTATGGGGTGCAGTATCCATCGGAACAGATACTACACTTTGATCTTAGCCAAAAGTAAAAATAAATTGATTTTGACTAATTTCTCAACGATATTTCTGTTAAAATAATTTATGTCGGCAATAGTAATGATTACCACTATATTTGATATACGATAAAAACTGCACTGATTTTAAACTACCCCAGATAATAGATAAGAATTAAATTAAATAATGATATAACAATAATAAATAAAACTTTGATAACAGGAAAAAAAGAAAGAAAATTCTTTTACCGCGAATTTCAGAATTAATAGAATGTAATTTGGTCTAACCTTTCATTCTAATGATGGATATGTTTAGAATATATGTTTAATACATGAGCTGTGAATTAAAATAACGTATATTCTATTGTTGAAATAGTTTATGAAAATGTGATCTTTGTAAAATAAATTGAAATCTTTAACTTTTATCTTAACCGATTTGAAACACATTCCAGATAATTAAACTGTAATAAAAGGAAAAAAGGAGAAGTTATTTTTACCGTGAATTCATTTAAACTTGTTGAAAGCGAACGGTGTAATCTGTAAAATGAGAAAGAAAATCCGTCTCCTTTATTTTAATGATTTTTTTTTAATCGAACGAACGAAAAATCTTATCAACATAAACACTCGGATTTTTTTTTTTTTAAATAAGAAGACATTTTAAAAATGAGGAGTTTCTGTTTTATGTTCCCCTTATATTGCTGTAATACGCATGAGTTAGATTAATTTGCAATCGATTTAATATCGATGCATTAGAAGAATGTGTA
Organism: Sepiola atlantica; assembly: GCA_963556195.1. Lineage (NCBI taxonomy): Eukaryota > Metazoa > Mollusca > Cephalopoda > Sepiida > Sepiolidae > Sepiola > Sepiola atlantica. The sequence continues at coordinate 158,773,667 of OY744522.1, read as the reverse complement.
TGGGTGTGTATTGAATGGCTAGAAATCGCAGGCAGGGGCCCCGTATGGCAAATGGTCAGGCCGCTATGATCCAATGAAACCATTGGGTGTGTACTATGATGTGATTGATCCTCAGGGGAAGGTAACTCCGGAAAATGTTCGCAGGAAAACTGGGGCGAACGACGCCTCGTAATTGAATAATAACATGGGGTGGCCATGAGGCCGATATCGATCGACTTTACTTACATCCCAGAAGAAATATCATATGGGGCCGATGGGGAATTTCGGCCAGATGAAAACTTAATAGGATGGTGGTCGGGATGACCAGCCCTGTTTAGTTCCTAGTAGTGATGGATAGAATAAAGAACTAATAATGTTTTGATAACGTTTAAAACGTTACAGTTACTGTTCGTAGTATATGTGAATTTGATTTATTATTAGTATTATTGTTACTCACTAGGAGTTCTCACACAAGTTCTCATCAGTGATTGCTCACTGACAACAACCAGTGGTGTTCCCTGGAGTCTGAGTGACAACAAGCCTCCCCAGAGTTCCAGTATTTCCCTCTCTTTTCGATCACCACCTCAAATGACCTTCCGGTATCGCAACAACCGCCTACCATTGATTACTCGGTGACAACGACCATTGGTCTCCTCTGGTATTTTGGGTGGCAATAAGCCTCCCCAACGTCCCAGCACACTCTGCACTCTTCCAGTGGAGGTCTGGTTAGAGCTGTTCCTCCTCATTCTTCATCCTCCTTGACCCTTCTACGACTATTTTGTGTGGTATCAGCCGAGGCCAGTGCCAGTGTCATTTTATTTTATTTTATTTATTTATGTATTGGGGGGAAGCTTATGATTTTTGTCTGCAGTTTATGTTCCTTGGCTCATGCGGCGGTGTTCTTTCCGTGGTTTTGTTTTCTTCCTGTTGTAACTTCCATGTGACTGGTTACTATTCGTAGCTTATGCAGGTTGGTTTCCACATTCGAGGATTCTCCTTCAGCTTGCAGCTGTTTTGATAATTGCCGTCCTTTGTATGGTCTCAGTGATCCCTTTAGTTCTAATTTCTCCCAGTTTATTCTCCAGTTTTTTTTACTGTTCCTAGTGCTCCTACGATTATTGGTATTATATTAACTTTCTTCGTGCTCCATATTCTTTTCAGTTCTCTGGCTAGTTTCGTGTATTTCCTTCGTTTTTTCGGAAGAGATCTTCATTCTGTAGTCTGCTGGAACGGCGAAGTCTACGATTTTGCAAGATCTTTCCTTCTTGTCGATTATTATAACATCCGGTCTCTATACTTGTATGAGTTTATCTGTTTGTACATCCATATCCCAGAGGATTTTGTGTTTTTCGTTTTCCAGTACTGTCTCTGGTTTATGTTTGTACCATTTGTCTGCGTATTCGAAATTTAAACGTTTGCACAGTTCTCAGTGTACTGCCTTTCTCGCGCATTCATGTCTGTTCTTGTATTCTTTTGGGGCTAATTTGCTGCATTCACTTATTATATGATTTACTGGTTGGTCTCTTTGTCCACACAGTCTGCATTTACTGTTTTCTTGAGTTTTATCTATTTCAGCTTTAATTTAGTTTGTCCTAATCGCATTGTTCTGTACAGCCGTCAGTAAAGATTCAGTTTCTCTGTTCAAGTGTCTTATTCTTAGCCATGCCCATCTATTTTCGTTGGTTTCTTCTCTTGTGAGTCTTATAAAGCGTCCATGTAGTTGTTTTTCTTCCCACTTTCCTTTTCTTGTCTTTTTGTTTCTGGTTTCGGCTGGGACGGCAAAATCTACGATTTGGCAGGATTCTTCTTTCTTGTTGATTATTATGACAACCGGTCTCCTTGCTTGTATGAGTTTATCTGTTTGTACATCCATATCCCAGAGGATTTTGCGTTTTTCGTTTTCCAGTACTGTCTCTGGTTTATGTTTGTACCATTTGTCCGAGTTTTCGTAATGCATTTGTTTGCATAACTTCCAGTATAATGCTTTCTCACACAGTCATGCCTATTTTTGTATTCTTTTGGGGACAATTTTGGGCATTCACTTATTATGTGATTTACTGTTTCGTCTCTTTGTCCGTACAATCTGCATTTACTGTTTTCCTGGGTTTTATCTAATTCAGCTTTAATGTAGTTGGTCCTAATCGTTTTGTGCAGCCGTCAGTAGGGATTCCGTTTCTCTATTCAGGTGTCTTTTTCTCAGCCATGCCCAACTATTTTCGTGCATCTCTTCTCTTGTCATTCTTATGAATCGTCCATTTAGTTGTTTTTCTTTCAACTTTTCTTTTCTTATCTGTTTGTTTCCGGTTTCGGTGCTACCTTGGTTGTTCGTTTTGACGGTGTCTCTTGCTGCAGTGATCAGGCTTTCTGTGTTCTGATTTATATATTTCTCCAGCTCTTTTTTAGTGTCGTTCACACAGTCTTCTATACTTACCAGTCCTCTTTCCCCTTCGTTTCTCTTAACGTAGAGTCTTCTGTATCGTCTTTTAGATGTAGTGCGTTGTTCATGGTCATTAATTTTCTAGTCCTCTGGTCAAGGTGCCTGAGTTCTTCTTTTGTCCAGTTTATGAATGGTCCAAAATATCTTATTAGTAATACTGCCCAGGTATTTATTCCTTTTATTAGGTTTCTGCCATATAATTTTGTTTCTACGAGATTTCTTGTTCTTCCCAGGTATTCTTTTCTAATCTTCTCTTTCATTTCTATTGATTCGATTGTGCCTGCTTCCAGAACTCACAGATATTTATATCTGTCTTGTTCGCCTAGCGCCCTCATCTGTTCTTGGTTGGGTAGTTCCATGCCTTCAGTCATCTCCAGCTTTAGACATTCAAGACATTCAAGCTGTACCTTAACACTCTCGCTGTTCCCGACAGGCAGGCCTTTTGCAGAATTGGAAAAGAAATTCTCTCGTCAATCTGTTTAAGCCATTTATGGTGGCTTTTAGTTATTGCCCTAAGCGTTCCGATTACAACAGGAATCACATTGAGTTCTTTACATTTCCATAATCTAACAAATTCACATTTTAGATCTTGATATTTTTTCCTGTTCTTTCCCCTGCATTCTGGTATCGACGGGACAAGCTATGTCAATGATTAAGCAAGTTTTCTTATTTTTGTTTAGAAAGATTAAGTCGGGTTTGGAATATTCAAGAACATTATTAGTTTGTATGCGCATGTCACAAAGAAGTTTGACATTGTCGTTCTACTATACAATTTCTGGCTCGTGCTGCTGCTGCTATTATTATTATTATTATTGTTGTTGTTGTTGTTGTTGTTGTTGTTGTTATTATTATTATTATTATTATTGTTGTTGTTGTTGTGGTTGTTTCTGTTATTGTTGTCGGCGTCGTCATCGTCTGACTGTAAGGGGTAAGTTGCGAGGGTAAGTTTTGATTTCAATAAATATTTAATCAGTCATAAATAAATAAAAAAATCGCCTTTTGAATTTCATATTGACATGTTAAAGACTTCAAAATCGTTTTGGAACGACAGATAAAAATGATTTCTACGTGGTTACAAATTTGAAAGTAATTTCTAATTCTTTAACCTGTCAATTCACACATGCTCTCTGGTTAATATTAAAGTTTATAAGCAAACATAGAGTATTATGGTTCATAAAACAAGTATGCTTCAATCGTGCGATTATTGTAATATTTTTATCGGAAATAAAGAATGAAGAGACGACAGTTCATGTATTGTTTTTGTATACATAACTGCAAAATTTGTTTTCTATTTCCCATACAATGCCAATTTACGACAAATCCCCAAGTGTTAATGTTGATAGGTTTCTTATTTTTAATAAGAAAAAAAGTAAAATCAGGGACACGAATTTTATTTCTTATTACATTCAAACTAATCACTTTTACAATTCTTTTAATGATGATTTCAATACTTATTCACATGACGTCGGGGTCACCAGTAAAAGGTGGTTAGTAGGATGATGATGATGATTATGATGATGATGATGATGATGATGATGATGATGATGATGATGATGATGATGATGATGATGATGATGATGATGATCATCATCATCATCATCATCATCATCATCATCATCATCATCATCATCATCATCATCATCTAGTAAGTGATAAGTTCACTTTTTAATTTGTTTCCATGAATCCTGGTTTAAATCTGAAATCGACCCTGAAACCTCTTGGTCTTTCTCTCTCATCAAATCTTTCTCGGAGTTTATACATTAGGTCCATTGCTCTGTCTGTTTCTCGTAAAGTCGGTTCTCTCTATCGCTCCGAACACTTTCTCACACCTGAAGCTACTCTCTATCTCTACAAATCACTAATCAGACCATGTATGGAGTACTGCTGTCATACTTAGGCTAGTGAATCTCTTTGCCCCACCCTTTCTTCTTCTCTCCACCCTCTCTCCCACAGACGTGATGTTGCTAGTCTCAGTCTTTTCTATAAGTACTATTATAGCATGTGTTTTTCGAAATTGTGTTCCAGCTAGTTTTACTTGTTGGTCTAGTGGTCTCCATCAAATCACTGTTTTGATACCTGATCGTAATACAGCTTCCTATTCTAATAGCTTCTTTCCAAGAACTGCAGACTTGTGGAACTTTCTTCCTGCTAACTGTTTTCCTACTACCTATAGCCTTGGTCTTTTCAAGACTAAGGTCGATAGCCATATCCTGTCTTTGCGATGAGAATATTTCCTTATTGTTAGCTCCTTACATTAAGTTGATTCATGCCTTGTTTGGAGCGATTTCCATTAAAAAAAATCAGTTAAGATAAAAATACCAGATTGTAATTTATTTGGAAAACATCAAATTTAAATAAAATATTACAAAAGTCATGTAATTAATCTGAAAAAAAAAAATGTGTGGTCAGTATGCTGCTGCTGCTGATGATGATGCTGCTGCTGATGATATCATTATCATAATCATCATCATGATCATCACCATCTAGAAAGTCCTAAATTCACCGTAGTGCTTTTTTTTTTAATGGATCCTGATTTTGATATCTGCGTCTTTGGGTGTATAAAGACCCATGATTCAATTAGAATAAAATAAAAGTTGAAATGGACAAAAATGGTCGTTGTTAGTGAAAGAGATAAAAGCGGTGAAATAAAATATATTTATATGTGTACAAATTTACAATACTATTAAAAAAAAGCTTAATGTTCTTATTTGTAAAATGTTCTAAGTTAAGTAAAGGTACGCGTTTATTCATGTGTTAGTGTAGAGTTTAATTTTGTGTGTGAATGTCTGTTTAGCTTATTCGTTATGGAGGATGTAATTGTAGAGAGCAGCAGCTGTAGTTAAAGGGTTTTCAGTGTGGCATAAGTTGTGTTTCTTAGGTTCGTCCACTAACTTTATTGGGCGCTGGTTGTAGTTGTTATCATCTTCACGGGTTAGCGTGTTTTTGATTAGCGAACAGTTGTTTATATTATCGGCTAGCTCTGAGAGACTCCAAGAGAACCTGTTTCAAACCTGCTGGAATTCTTCTCATTAGTTTAAAATTTCGCAAGTTCACATTTTAAATGTTTTTGTTTTATTTCGGGACTCCATGCTGTGATTCTGCGGAAGTCGAACAGAGCAATTGCTTTGACTGTGTCCCATTTCCACAGAAAGTGGGAAAAAAGAAAAGGCGGGAATAAGCTGAACGAGCAGAGAAAGAGAGAGAGTAGCTTATACAAGCTAGTATCTTTTTCACGTTCGCTCATCTCATAAATCTGCTTACTAATCTATCGCAAATACTTCTAGTGTGTTTGTGTAATTGTGTTGTTCGCCGCTACGCGACTTGCACATTATCAATCGTTTATTTATCATTCGGTGATTATTTATTGAAATGAAAAATGCAATATCGTAAAGTAATAAAAACAAAATTTTATACACAATACTTTCCTATACGTACATTATAACTACATGATCGCTACATAATTGGCTTTTATTACACTTTGGTATTTATGTAAGCATTATGACCGTATTTATTAAGTTTTAGAAACATTTGTAGGCAAACGAAATACGTTAATCTCAAACAGAGAGAGAGAGAGAGAGAGAGAGAGAGAGAGAGAGAGAGAGAGAGAGAGAGGGGAGTAAAAAATAAACAGAAAATTATGAAGAAAGTGGGATAGAAAAAAAGAGAGAGAAAAAGGAAGAGAAAGAAAAAGGAAGAGAGAGGAAAAGGAAGAGAGAGTGACTTTATTTAACGTCTGGTTACTTTAGGATCATTTTAATTGATTTTTTTTGGTCGATAACAAACCGTACCAACCCGGCGTTGTCCAAGAGTTGTTTTAAGTTCATTTTGCTTTCATTTTCTTTTCTATTCACCATGCCATTAAAAATTACATGTTTTTTGTTGCTTTTATATTTTCTGTTAAAATGCGTTTTGTCAATGCAGTTAACTTTTTTCTTATTATTTTCGGTTTAAATGGATTTCGTCATTAATCATAATATTTTCGGTTAAAATGCATTTCTGCACTAATCGCAAGAAACCTGTATTTACTTAAACCATGGATTGTGAATCGAGGTCCACATGGACCCTAAATGTCCATGGGATATTTATTAGAGGTCACAAGCAAAATATAACAAGTTGGGGTTCAACAATGAAATGTTGGTGGCCCATAAAGAAAAACAACTCAGAATAGTTTCCATTAGGGTGCCCCTAATGATAATAATAGATTACTTGTATAGTTCTTCTTAAATTATTCAAGTTATTTTAACTATTTCTATTTACCTGTTTTACCTCGGACATTTACTATGTACTCTGTTTCTAAATATGTTTTATTTGTCGAAAGATTTCTAAAAAATGAATACCAATATATATATAGTCAGAAATTATGAAATGCAATTGTATTACCATATATATATATATATATATATATATATATATATATATATATATATATATATATATATATATATATATATATAAGAGGTAAAAGATGAGAATAAAACATTGTAAAGATACAATATTTATTAAAAACATCAAAAGTTCAGAGCAAGGAGCCTCATATCCTTAATCCATGGATTTTCAAAGAAAACATTTCTTCTCATCAGAGGATGGGGAGGCCGTCAATGCGATTATAAATATTGTCGGCAACAATTAACTTTGAAAATTTTATATAAAGTAAAAACAAAGTAGAAATAAAGAACAAGAATTAGGGCCAGAGGTGAAAAGTCTTATTTTGAGGTGCGAGCGTAAAGTCAAAGTGGGTGTTATCTAATAACACGTCAGGACAAAATGAAATAAAAAATAAAAATTAAAATAAAAGCATCCGTTATTTAGGGATGAATGCTTGAAAAAGAAAATGATACTTAAATTGTCCAGGAGTCCAAAAGTTTCACTAAACTCGGCTCTGACCTAAAATACCGGATCTCTATATATGGATGTATATATATATATATATAACCTACCGATATTCATTTCAACCAGGAAGCGATTGTTCGAAATCCTCAATTTTTTATATACACCGAACCATAACAAAAGAAAAAATCCCAGCAACAAACGGATACCGATACAAATACTACACAGGATAAATTGGAATTTACCAATTACCAAAGACCACCAACATCTTGCAAAAACTTTTGGACTCCTGAACAATTTAAGTATCATTTTCTTTTTCAAGCATTCATCCCTAAATAACGGATGCTTTTATTTTTATTTTTATTTTTTATTTCATTTTGTCCTGACGTGTTATTAGATAACACCCACTTTGACTTTACGCTCACACCTCAAAATAAGACTTTTCACCTCTGGCCCTAATTCTTGTTCTTTACTTCTACTTTGTTTTTACTTTATATAAAATTTTCAAAGTTAATTGTTGCCGACAATATTTATAATCGCATTGTCGGCTTCCCCATCCTCTGATGAGAAGAAATGTTTTCTTTGAAAATCCATGGATTAAGGATATGAGGCTCCTTGCTCTGAACTTTTGATGTTTTTAATAAATATTGTATCTTTACAATGTTTTATTCTCATCTTTTACCTCTAAAATAAATTGCTCTATTAAATATATTGAGCTTTACACTATCACGATAGATTATTATTATTAAACGATAATTTAATTATCGTTATAATACTACACTCAAATATTATATATATATATATATATATATATATATATATATATATATATATATATATATATATATATATATATATATTAGTATTTCCTGAAGATTCCATCCCGGGGATGAAACGCGGGAGCTTCTGTATAGCTTAATTGCCATAAATATATTTTCATAGCTTACTATATATATATATATATATATATATATATATATATATATATATATATATATATATAAGACAAAATGAAAATAAAGAAATGTAAAGTTACATACTGTACAAGTTTAATAATAATAAAATATATATTCTTTTTGGACAATTTATAATTTAATACTCTAATTGAAGATACCCCTTGACACCTCATTATATATCAGGGTATTCACTATTTTACCCCCTATTCAAGTACATTTCTTTTTTTAGGATTACATGCATGATTGGTAATCTTTTTCAAATTAATAATGAAAACTAAAGCTTTTAGTGTTAAATAATGTTTTTTTTTCTTCTGGGAAGAGGAGTAATTTCTTTGAAAACCTTAGGTTTAAAGGACTTTTCTATATTTTATAATATTCTTTGTTGTACTGTTTGAAATTATTAAACTTGTAATTTATGTAACTTTCTTCTTCTGCAGGTATCGGGTCTGTTTGCAGACATCAATGATCATGGTTCTCCATTCTTCTCTGTATTCGGTCTTTCTGATGAGATCTAGAGTCATGATTCCAGTAACCCTGTTGAGGCCATCTGTGAACTTGGTACGCTGTCTTCCTCTACTCTTTTTGCCGTCGATTTTTCCTAACATCAAGATTTTCTCCAGGCCGTCCGCCCCCATTATATGTCCAAAGAACTTCAACTGTCTGGCGTGGACATCATTGAGAAGCGATCTATTGTTACGCATGACTTCTTCGTTTTTTTTTCATTTCTATCCACGCGATTCGTAGAATTCTTCTTAGAAACCATATCTCCGCTGCTTCTAAACGACTTTCAGACACTTTACATTTGCTTATTTTTATTTTCTCTTTTAAAATAATACTCTATCCCAAATATTGAGCATATTTTATCATATTAAGAATTAATATAAAATAATTATTTCATAACATTTGAAAAGTAATGTAATATTTATATGTATGTATTTAATAAAGCCATATCACCAAACGAATATGGTCGAATCCTTCGACCGGAACATCTTGGTCCAACTTTAATGATACGTTTGTGTCTTTATTGTCACTAGAATGTTACCATGTTTTTCCACATTTCTCTAATTTATTTTACATGTATGCATGTATATATACAGGGTTGCCAAAAAGTCACTGAGGGATTTTTAACTTGAATAGATTCTTTATTTTTGATAGTACCTTAATGGAATTTGAACATAATATGACGAAGACAATAGAGATTTGTTTGCAAAAACAAAAACAAAAATGAAAAATAATTTATTGATAGAAGATAATATATTTTAAATGGTTTCCATTTTTAGTTTCACGAATTCGTGTCCTTTCCAAAACACTATCCATAACATATTTCAGGATCACTCGATTACGATTTAATTCTCCGACTTCATTCCTGATGTTCTCCTTCAATTCCTGTTGAGTTTCAGGTTTGTTGATGTAAATGATCCTTTGAGATACCCCCATAAGAAAAATTCAGGGTTAATCAATTCTGAGGAACGTGAAGGTCAGTTGACATTGCCTCAGCGAGAGATAATCTTGTCACTAAAGCATTACCTCAGCAACTGCATGGTCTCTCTAGTCGTATGTGCTGTTGTCCCATCTTGTTGGAACAATAATCCAGGCCTATTTTGAATTCTTGGACATGGTCTGGTAGCGTACTCCAGCCACAGTGATCGCATTTCTGTCTTCATCATCAAAGAAATAGAGCCCGATAGTCTCCTTCGCCGTCATTGCACACCAAACCGAAAACTTTGTGGGATGTAACTGCCTTTGGTGAATCGCCCTCGAATTTTCAGAACCCTAAAATCGGCAATTTTGTATGTTCATGAAACCATTCAAATGAAAATGTGCTTCATCTGACATCATCAAATTTATCCTAAAATGTGGGTCATTGCGAACCAAATATTGAATTATGACTACATAATGTAGCCTTGGTTGATAATCTTCGGGTTTCAAGTATTGAACTAAAATGCACCTTGTAAGGAAAAGTGTTTTAAGCTCTACAGAATATTTTTCAGAGAACTTCGGGATATCCCAATTTGTGTGGAACGTCGTCGTGTCGATGTTTCAGGATTTTGCTCAACACTTTCCCTCACTCTTTCCATGGTTTCATTTTTTGTGACACTGCGAGGTCTCCCAGCTCGCGGAAGATCCCTTACTGTTCATTTCTATTCAAAACGACGAACGATGCATCTAATTGTGTTGTCACTTGAACCATCTCTCACTAGAAAATGCCGTCGATAAGCCCTTTGTGTTAAAATAATTGACCCCCTGATTTTGCTAAAACAATTGAACAAGTTTGGTACGTTCTTCGACGCTATACTTATTCATGATTAAGTTCAAAAGTATGTTCTATAAAATATCTGAAATAAAAAGAGAAGAATTATTAGTGATAAAATGGCAACAATTTGTAACCCTGAAGTAGCTTCTTGGCTACGCTATATATATTTTTTGTTTCAGACATCTTATGGCTGCTTCAAGTAAAACGAAGTACGGACAGCATTCCGTTGAATATTAGTCTTACGCATTTATTCCATCACCACATAATGAAAGGAAATCAATGTGTCTCATATGTATGGATGTACTTTCAAATGATAGTATCAAACTTTGTAAACTAAAAATCTATCTATGAAAAGAAGCACACATGAGAGAAAGATAAACCAGTAAAATAATTTTAAAAATCGTGATGATTTCTAAGCTAGAAAAACAGGTTCTCAATTAATAATATGTAAAATGAGTAATGGTTTCCTGACATCATATGAAATTAGCAAAATATCAAAGGCAGGAAAACCACATAATGTTGGTGAACAGTAATTCTACAAGCAGTTTCTGTTATAATTTCGTCGGTTATGAAACAAAATGCAAGCGAAATTACTAATTCAATCCCTGTAATAAACTATTTTGTATCACGCCGCAATAATAAAATGGCTGAGGATGTAGGAAAACAATTGACAGCCCATTTGCAAGTGAACCCGTTTGCTCTTCAACTTGACGAATCCATTTTAAGAGATAATGAGGTTATTTTATTCGCATATGTTAGATTTAACAATGATGAAGAACCCAAATAAGAGATGCTTTTTGTTGCGACAGACACAAAAGATGAAACAATTTTTAATTAAGTTGTTACTTATTTCTGAGAAAACAATATTCCATTCAGAAATATAATTGCTTGTGCTATTGATGGTGCACAATCTATGACAGACAAATTCAAAAGGTTTATTTGCACATTTTAAAAATGATAATCCGGAAACACACCGTCAAGTTGCAAAGAAAATTAGCGCACGTTTGCATGATGCCCTTATTTTCATAATACAAGTAGTTAACTATATTAAATCATATTCAATTCACCGGATGTTAACCATATTAAATCATATTCCATTTACAAGTAGTTAACCATATTAAATCATATTCAATTCACAAGTAGTTAACTATATTAAATCATATTCAATTCACAGGTAGTTAACCATATTAAATCATATTCAATTCACAAGTAGTTAACTATATTAAATCATATTCAATGCACAGGTAGTTAACCATATTAAATCATATTCCATTTACAAGTAGTTAACCATATTAAATCATATTCAATTCACAAGTAGTTAACCATATTAAATCATATTCAATTCACAGGTAGTTAACCATATTAAATCATATTCCATTCACAAGTAGTTAACCATATTAAGTCATATTCCATTTACAAGTAGTTAACCATATTAAATCATATTCAATTCACAAGTAGTTAACCATATTAAATCATATTCCATTTACAAGTAGTTTACCATATTAAATCATATTCAATTCACAAGTAGTTAACCATATTAAATCATATTCAATTTAGAAGTAATTAACCATATTAAATCATATTCTCTTCGCGACCGCTTTTTTCATGGGTTATGTAAGTTAAATGGTGAATAGTTTGAACGGCTTGTATTACATACAGAGGTTAAATGGCGATCAAAGGGGAATTGTCTTTAGCGTTTTATTGCATTTTTGCATTCTATTGCTTCCTTTTTTGCATTCTATTGCTTCCTTTTTTGCATTCTATTGCTTCCTTTTTTGCTAACACACAACTTCGAGATCAGCTGCTTGCAAATAAATGTGATGTGTTTTTCGTATCAGATAAATTTTAAAAATTGAATTCACTTAATAAACAGCTCCAAGGAAAACAATTCTGATCTGATAACAGATGCCAAACAAGGAAACTGTTCAAATGCACGACATCTGATATTATTCTCATACAACTGTAGTTTCTTCCGAAAAGCAGTAAAAGTGCTATTACTGCTTTTCGGAAGAAACTACAGTTGTATGAGAATAATGGTGGGGCTATAAGATTAACCAGAGCTATTATACTATAGATCTATATAAATCCAATTATCTATGTAAATTTAATCTGCGTTTCAAGAATTCAACATAACAACAGATTGTGTACGATCGTTTCAGACACCAATCATTTTTTATTGATATCAGATATATCTTCAGCACAGGAAACTGATATATATATATATATATATATATATATATATATATATATATATATATATATATATATATATATATATGTGGGTGTGTGTGTGTGTGTATGCGTGTGTGTGTTTATTACTATTGAGTTACCATGGATCAAGGCCAAGAGCCGCTCGATAGCCGTTAATGAGACGGAAATGATTTCTAGGCGAAAGATAAGGAACACTATATTTATCAATTGAATGAACTGATTATTATTTGTGAGTGTTTTTTTACACGAATTTGTTGGCATTGCAGGTTGTAATCAGCACGGAAGTAGTCCCTTGGTGATGTGTTCCATAGACGGGAAGCATTTAAAGGACCTTTTCTTAGTTTTTGCTGCGAATGCCTTACAACGAACCAAAGATTAGAGCTCAGTCGAGCACCTCCCAGATAATAAAAAAACGATAGAGTAAAGAGAGACTAGCAAGGTCTATAGGGAAGAGAAGAGATCTTTCCCCACTAGATTGTGAAGTTAGTTTTCAACTCTGTCAAGGTAGAACACAGTGCTAAGATGTGGCAGCAGTATTTCATCCTTAGACGTATTTGATTCTACAACTATTTTCATAAAGGAATGGATGATTGTGAAGACATTGTCAGATATTAACTAGCAATTTCTCTCCAGATGTGGGTAAATTAGCAACACGTTTTAAATTAATCGTTTACAGTAAGAATTGTGTTTCAGTATTAAAACCCCAAAAGTGTCGATATTCCGTAGAACAGACAAACTAAACCAAACGTACAGAAACGTATTCTCCATTATAGTAACTGAACGATGAAATGGAGGAAATGGCGGCAAAATGTAAAGATGAAGATTCGTTTACCTGTCTCCTATAGCCGCCAAGGTTGGACATAAGATCAGTTTTTGGTGGGAACCCAGCATCTAAAAAGAGGAGAACTTTGATTTAAAAAATAACTTGGTCTGTCCGGTTGGCATCCTTTCACGGATGAGGATGCTTCAGGCGACTGGCAGTAAACTCATCACCCGAAAAAAAAAGAGACAAAAAAATCCATCGCTATCTTCGAAAGGAGGGGTTAATGCCAGGGAGGATGGCCTCATGAGGCAAAATAAATATTACACTTTGATCCTAGTCCGACGGTCAGATAAAGGATGCGGTCGGATGAGGTATAAAGAAAAAAATAATTGGTGAGGGAGTAAAAAAACGTGAGGAGTTTAAGAGAAACCAGGAAACAGGAGAGAGAAGAGAGAGAGAGAGAAAGAGAGAAAGGGAGTGGGAGAGGGGAAGGGTAGTGATAGATAGATAGATAGAGAAGAGAGGGAGAGTGTAACTAGAGATAGATGTGATATATGTACGTATCGTGAAATAGTTGTGATGAAATAGGTTTAGAATGTTGAAACTAATTCATCCTCATTCTCCCCCCCCCTCCCTAACAAAAGTCGGGATATCTACCGAACCGACCGACCGACCAAAGAGAACAGAAAAAAGAGATGCGGTTGCTTTGCCAGTTTACGTAATATCACAGTTGAAGAGGGTGGAGGATAAGGTGAAAAGGCTGAAAATGTCGACTGAATTTTTTTTTGTCTGACCTACAGAGGCAAATAATTTGGTGTTTCGTGAGATTACAATCCTCGGTAAATACAGTAAATACGCTTCTAATGTTATCCTATGCAGACTTGTTATTGTGTAGAAAAATAGTATTTGAAATTACAGTGAAATAAAACAAGTCGTTTTTTTTTCTATTTTAGATTTTCAAACTTTCCCACCGTATGAATAGAAAATACAACCACCCTGGGCGCCATCTTTACCCAGAAATTACCAAGAACGATAACTCGAACTTACTAAATCAACAGTTTTAGTCAATGAGTTATCTTAAAAGATCCCTATCTCCACCACCAAAAAAATACCCCCAAAATTTAATGAGAATAATTTATCAAAAATAATACGGATGATAAAGAAAATGTTAAAATCTTAAATAAAAACAAATTACTTGTTTATTTTCGGTAAAACTTGAAATATTACTTTTCTGCACTATAACAATTCTGCTTAACACAAAATTAGAACCGTATTTAATGTAGTTAACGATAATTTTTATTTCAAGATGCATTACTAATTTATAGTAATATTTTGTCTCCTTAAGTAAGTAATGTATTCTAAAGTAAAGGAGAAAAAAATGGGTGAAAATATCGATAGGATTAAATATAAAATCAGTGAAATCGATTGGAAATACAATATTTACGATTTTATAATCGTTTTCACGTTATTTTCATGGTGTTTTAATTGTACAATAGAGACAGGTTAAAATGGAATCCATTAGACTGCTATTTTTTCAAAATATGTAAAAAAATATGTAAAAATAAGTAAATAAAAATTAAACCCGTTCATTTTAATTGATTTTTAAAGTATAATTAATTAATTAAAAATATACAAAGTTCATTTTACATTTATTTCTTCGAATTTAAATTGATAGTTTCGATATTTTTTCTGAAGAGGAAGTGAACAAAGATTTGAAAAATTCTAATCTTTAAGCAAATTTTTTAAAGCATATAATTTTGATTAAAAATGAAAATTATTCTTGCGTGTTCGTTGATATGGCGTCGCCGACTGTTGGCCGTATTCTCGGGACCCCACCGTTGACGAAGAAGAGTGATTGTGTCGAATCGTCTCCGTTGACCGAACCGAAACCTCCCCCAACGTTGAGTTAATTGATCAAGAGGTTCTATTCGGGATCACCAAGGGAATTGGTCGCCAACTGAGGGATGAGAATTACATTAAAAAACAGACAAGCAAGATATCAGCAACTCGAACAAATATTATTAATTAAAATTATATATATATATATATATATATATATATATATATATATATATATATATATATATATGAAGCAATCCAACAAAAGATATAAGCGTCAACTAATATCTTATAATTAGTGAAACATCCGGATAAAAACTGAAGCTCAATATACTGGATAGAGCATTAATATTATAATATAAAATGAAGTAATAAAATAAGGTGTCAATCAAATTTTATTAGAATTCAAAGTTCATGCAAAGCATCCTTAAGTCCTTAGCTCATGAGTTTTCACAGATAATTCTTCTCTTCAGAGGACCATTACCGCAGTTATACTACTACAGGCAATAAAATTACGCTTTGAAAATATATAAAATTATATACACAAATACATAAAAATACATAACATCAAACATATCAATCCAAAAACATACTTTTGTATGACCTGGATGGACTGTATGGATTCAACAAAAGTATGTTTTTGGATTGATATGTTTGATGTTATGTATTTTTATGTATTTGTGTATATAATTTTATATATTTTCAAAGCGTAATTTTATTGCCTGTAGTAGTATAACTGCGGTAATGGTCCTCTGAAGAGAAGAATTATCTTTGAAAACTCATGAGCTAAGGACTTAAGGATGCTTTGCATGAACTTTGAATTCTAATAAAATTTGATTGACACCTTATTTTATTACTTCATTTTATATTATAATATATATATATATATATATATATATATATATATATATATATATATATATATATATATATATATATATATATATATATATATAATGGTAATAATCCAGGTAAAAACATCCACAGGGTAGTAATCCAAAGAATTTCAACCGGGTTTATAAAATAAATATCAAATAGAGCTTTATATATGATTATTTTTATTTACACAGACATGTACAAAATCTGCGACACTGGCATGTCGATGTTATCGAGCAACAGTTATTATAAACTGAGATCTCATCAGGCAGAGTTAGAATCCGATCTTAACCTCAGATCATGAAAACGTCCGTTGATTCAGACCGATTCTCTCGGTCTGAATCAACAGACGTTTTCTCTTCTCTATATGTCTATCTATCTATCTACTCTCTTCATTATATGTCTCTCTTTCCACTTTATTTTATTTTATTTTATTTCATTTATTTATTTATTTGTTTTGTTTGTTTTAGATTTTAGATTTTAGTTTTCAACTTTAAAAATTTTAACGGCCCTAAATCACGTGACTCCCTAAATTTTGAAATTCTAAATTTCTTTTCTTTTTCTTCTTTTTCTCTCCACTTCATTCTCTCCAAATATGATCTGAGGTTAAGATCGGATTCTAACTCTGCCTGATGAGATCTCAGTTTATAATAACTGTTGATCGATAACATCGACATGCCAGTGTCGCAGATTTTGTACATGTCTGTGTAAATAAAAATAATCATATATATATATAGATTTAAAAAGAATACGCGGAAATCTCTCTAAGGCCCTTTCGACTATCATCTCGTCAGGAGAAAATCGATAGTTTTAATTAAATAATAATAGTATTAAACTAGGTAAACAGATTGTTGATAGCATTAACAATTGCTTCTACTCTGTTTCCTTACGATTAGTTTATGCTACTAGACCTGCTTTTCCTTCCTTTCGCAAGGATAGTGTGCCCTATACAAATTATAGTAATATTGTATACCAATTTAAATGCCAATGTGATGCTGGCTATATAGGGCGCACTTCCTTGCATTTGCAGACTCGCATAAACCAGCACATTCCATCAAAAATACGTCAGGGAAGGGTAGGGTCCTTGTGTTACCCCTCCTCTAATTCTTTGGACTCTGCTATTGGCCAGCATTTGGTTGAAAACCCTAGCTGTGCCAGTGGCTATAAAATAGACCGTTTTGAGGTCTTGCATCGAGCAGATTCCAAGAACCATTTGAAAATATTGGAATCTGTCTCTATTGCCATTCGAAAACCTTCCTTATGCCGGCAGAAGGAATTTGTAAGATCGCTGAATCTCTTTGGAGAACTTTGAACTCCTTCCCAATTTTTTTTTTTTTTATTTATTTATTTTTTTTTATCCCCTAACGTAGTGCCTTTTAATCGACTTTTAATCGAAATCATTAAATTGAATTTTAATCGCTTTAACGATAATTTTGGCACACTCAATTTCCCCATTTTGCTCTTTCTTTCGACGTTATTATTTAATTAAAACTATCGATTTTCTCCTGACGAGATGATAGTCGAAAGGGCCTTAGAGAGATTTCCGCGTATTCTTTTTAAATCTATTTATAAATTTTGTACCTCGAAACATTTATTTATATATATATATATATATATATATATATATATATATATATATATATATATATATATATATATATATATATATATATATATTCGTGAAACTTGCTGTCACAATAAGAAAAATCTTTCGCTGGTTATGACGAAAGTTTGAGTTCTAATTTCGACTCACTAAGTGCTCTGTTGTGGATGTATCTCCAACGTTCTCATCGTGCTCTCGACCCAGATCGTTTTTGACGGACTTAAATCACGTGTCATCCTTCAAATCATGACAGGCAGCTAGTTGTGTCGATCTTTTACTTTTCCCTCAGTCGTTGTAGCTGCGAAACAAAGCAACCATTATCCAAAACAATATTTTCTTCCTATGAAACTGTTATCTTCAGAAATACCATAATAATAATCTAATTGTTTTTCACATCGCACTCCACGCCGGTCCCCAAATATATATATACTAGTATACCAATCTCTTAAAAAATCTCCCCGGTGTCGCGTTACTTTGTTACAGTGCCACATTAAGTGCTAGGTGGCCTTGTCAATCAACCGATAAAACACCAAATGCTAGTATCAATGAAGGGGCATTTCTGTGATCGGCCAGTCAAGGAGAAATCCTATACTGTGCGATTTTTATTTTTATCCCAATCTAGAGTGCCCCTATTCGGGGAGCTGGATTTTTCCACTTCAAAAGCCGACCTTGTGTCTAACTCTATCATTGTGGGGAGGCAAATAAATAGAGACTTGAGGTCACTTCAAACAGGGTACCAGACTTTCAAGCAAAATCACCATTTTCTGACGATAAACGATGTCTAAATGTAGCCACCGTCGAACAAAAAAACGGACTTCTAGTCTCACAGCAATCAGACACTTTCAGAAACCTAATCATAGTATCATGGTAAGTGCTAGATGGCCTTGTCAATGACACCATATCAATCTGGATTATCCGACAAGAACACCAAATTCTAATATCAATGAAGTGACATTTTTGTGATCGGTCAGTGAAGTAGAAATCCTTCTAGACCAAGTAAATTTTAATTTTTGTTTCAATCCAGAGTGTCCATTTTGGGGCAGCTGTATTTCCGTCACCTTAAACACCAATCTTGTGTCTAACCTTTACCCTCGTGGGGAAGCAAGTAAACAGGGATTTGTTCCCGGAGTTTGATAGGGTATGCGACTTATCCAACGCATGCGCGTTCCTGCATTAGTTATCAATAAATTACCTCGAACAGTTACCACCTGACGCCATTAGTATTGATGTTGCAGCAGGTGTCATGGAGCGTTACCCACAGTTTATTCTGGTACGTGTCGAGAAGCGCGACGCCCTATGGGACCTCCCTCTACGACTGTACGTAGAACTGCATTCTTTATATTACCTCAACGTAATCATGCGGTTAACCCCTGTCCTATATTCACGATGATGCGGGAAGATGAACCACTGAAACGCTTCAGAATAAACATAAAAGGTAGAACCAATTAAGAACTCCAATAAAAAAAACATTCCTGAAAAAGCTGTTGCCATACCAGGGAAAGTATTATTACGCCAAGAGTCAACCGATGACCCCCATAACAGCTGTACGACTGGTTATAGTTGTATCTCCCCCCTCAACAGACGTGTTTGCGGCTCTGGTCTATCTGCGCCGGAACTCTATACACGTGGTTATTCTTTTATTGGCATCTGTTCAGTCTCGAGAGAGACAATGGATATATCCAGTAAGAGTGCCTGCGGGGGGGAGTCAATTTGAAGCAAGAGTTGCGCAAGCATCACCCACATTATTTTCTGAATTGCCACTGGTTGATTCCAGTGGCAAGGAGAAGTCGAGGACGACTGGAAAATGCCGAAATAAGCAGATAGCTTTCCCACATACAACATCTGGTATTCCCAAATGGTTACCCATTTTAGTACTGATCAGGCTCAACGTCGCTTAACTTCGGTGATCTAACGGGAACCAGTGTGTCAACGTGATTATGCCGTATATATATAGTTATTAATCCGCAAATTACCATATAACCATAATTCACAAAGATTTCATCATCTGAAAGTAAGACCCGTGGTTCGATGATCACGTGTACAAAAAAAAAAAACTTCCCATGTGAGAAAACGTTATCATTCGAAACTCGCACTTCCGATTGATCTTTTTCTCTTTGAAGATGATGATTCGTTGGTAGGAAAATAGATGGGAAATATTAGAGTAAAAATTATCTCTAGTCGAAGTTCTTTGTTTTTATTATATTAATGAGTCACAAATTACCAAGACCAAATGCCACTCGAGGATAAGAATTGTCAATAGTTTTGTGCCCACACTCTGAAATTAGACCCAGAAAACACTTATATTGACGCCACTGGTTCATACGAGGTGTAAGGGTCTGTTCAGGGATAACGAATGGTTGAGTCTGCAAGCTGAAAGAGAATGGCGGAATAAAAATGAGCAAGACATTTCGTGTCTTTAAAAAATATATCATTTATTTTTTAAAGTTCCATTCGCTTCAACCAAGCGCTGACGTATGAACTATCCACAGCCCATTCGACTGCAAACAACTGCGTCAGACACGTGTCTCTTTCCAGTTGCGGCGAGTTGCAAACTGAATTCACTCCCTAAAGAAAAACGAGTGAAAAACAAAATGTTGTTAGTCAAAACACCCCTCCCACCCTTTACCACCCAGCACTTGCATACTCTTAAGATCTAACTTTTGCTGGGAAGGCTGTCAACTTGATAAACTCAGTGGGTCACCCAATTGGTCTGTGTGTACTCCGCGACTTTCAATTTCAAAACATGGCCGATGTTTTTCAACGACTGAAACCATGTTAGTGTAACCTGTATTTGGTTTCTGAGAACAAAACCCGGACGATATTCGATATAAAAAATGGTTGCAATATCAATTCATCAAGTTCGATTATGACCAATACTATCAGAGGATTGGAAACGATTGGTGGAATGGGCAGAATTTGATCACTAAAAATTAGTTACTTAAGAAGTTGAATCCTTAATAAGTATTTGTTAACATTGGACTTGAAAACAACCATATTATATTACGCTGGGAAGCAGTCCCGCGGTATTGTGTTCCACAGATTGAAACTTCTTAGAAAAAACTCTGTTCATAGAAGTTCCATTTGGTTTTAGGTACACAGATAAAAAAAATAAGTTCTTTACAGTTATTATATCCAAGCAAGTTTTGCTGTGATGATTTTATACGGATTGAACCAGAGACTGGAGCTCAGTCGAGCATCTAACATTAAAATAACGATAGAATAGAGAAGGGAACGTCTCTTCTGTGAGAAAGGGGTTGCAGAGAAGAGAAGAGATCACTCCTTCACGAGATTGCGAAATCGATTTTGTACTCTGTCAAAGCAAGGAAGAGTACTATTTTACTCGGCCACACACCTTCACCTACTCACCACACCAAAAAATGGTGAAAACAAATTATTAATTGCTCCCTCCCACACACAAAAAAACAAACAAAAACATCTTACCTAAAATATAATGTTAACAGTTTTTCCGATAAACACTCTTGTCTATTTCCGAATTAAAAACCGGAATCCGTCATCAAGTAGACTGTCTCTCTTCCACTAAACACGCTTGAACGTGCACGTAGAAGAATTTTTGTTTGAGAATACGAATGGCAGTTGTCTGCTAATTAACGGCATTCCAACTGTTTTATTGATTGATTCGTATGAAAATCGGCACCAAATTGCATCTTTTTTGTTGTCATAAAAGCAAACAAAATCGGCATTTTTTTCAGCTTTTCTACTTTGCTGAACGATAATAGCACATTTTACTCATCTAAAAAAAAAATTATTCAAAATTTAGTTGTTATGTTTCAGAGTTTTTTTTAAAATGAGGAATAATATAATTGTATTATTCGGACTACCATTCTCATCTTGGTTGTTAAATTCACAGCGTTTTAGCCGTGGCCACCGAGAGTTACTACAGGCCGGTTGGCTAGAAAATGACGTCACTGCATTGCGTGTTAAAACAATGGCCGTCGTAATGACAATAAGAAGGCATTTCGACTTCTCTATTCACTAAATAATCCAGTTTTCTAATGCTTTGTTTTAAATATTTACAATATCATATGGTCAACATGTTTTGATATTTTGAATAACTTTAGTAAAGGTGTTTTTTGTTTACAAGAAATAATACATTTGCATCAAGCTTTATAATAAAGTAATGGATTTATTATATTCCGTAGTCATTAATTAATAAATCCTGAAAATTTCATTAAAATTGGTTGATTTCCTGAATTTTGATGGATTATTTAGTGAATGGAGAAGTCGAAATGCCTTCTTATTGTTATTACTACGGTCCTTGTTTTGACACGGAATGCAGTGACGTCAGAGGGGGCAGGAAGTTAGTTGCTTGGCCTTGTCAACTCTCGGTGGCCATGGTTTTAACCGATGCAAACACTGATATTTTGAAGCGCATCTTTTCGACCTTGAGTCATTTGTTATTGTCGAACTTGGGAATCTTTTTTATGTCGAACGCGGGAACCTGTACGGAATTTTGAACTGAACCCTTTATTTAATTCACGTTTAATCTATTGTTCTTGTTCCGCCAGCCATGATCGAGTAGAAGTGTTAATTGATGTTATTCTTATTTATTATCGCCTCTAGTAAGGATTGAACCTTCAACCTCCAGAAGACTATTACTTGTGGCTCTTTTGTGGATTGATCCATGTGGAAATTGCCAACAAATTGCATCTTTTTGATCATAGAAATGGATGGGAGTTGCATTTCCCCGGCTTTCATAGTGAGAAATAATAAGACTTATCTCTATCTATATGAAGCTAGATATGCGTATATGGTTATATATTGTGATGTATAAGATCCACCCATAAACTAATTACTCGATAAGTATGATTTTCGGAACACAACTCCTAGGCGCAAGGCGTCGTTATGTGGGCTATATTTAGTTTAATTTAGTTTTATGCAGAAGAGAGTAAAAAAGAGGCGGAAGACCTTAATGAAAATTCAGATACCTCTGATTTTTTAAATATTACAATACGTATTAGTATTGCCAACATTTCAGTTTCTTGGCGTATTTTATAGAGTTTTTAGTAAGCATATGGGCTCAACCTCCCATTTGAAAGTTCAAATATTTCAGATTTGCATTAAATTTGATCGATAGTCATTAAATACAAATTAAGCAAGATTCCCTTAATTTAAATTTCTTATCAAGATCCCTAAAACTTAAACCTTAAATTTTAGACATTTTCTCGAAACAAAATCATATAATAGATTTTGATAAAAATTGGAATAAGTATTTTAGACATAAGGTTAATATCCTTATATCTTGATTTTAATATTCGTATGCAGACATAAAAGTGGTGCAAAACTGTCCGGGGAATTAATTTTACCCATGCTGGAACGGGTATTCTTCTAGATATTTATATAATACATTGATAATGCCGGGTAGACTTGTTAGTTATTTTAATATAAATATATTTTTAAATAGGCGTTTTTGTAAGTGTTTTGGTTCGAAAAAGCCTCCCATTCTTCCATATAGACTCATGCATATAATACTATGTTAGTTTTCATTAATCATTTTAATTGAACGTAATTTGGAATACGTACATAAATGATTCTTCTTCTTCGTCGTCGTCGTGTCAAACGAACAATAATTAATCACTAAAGATTAAAAAAACAAAAACAAAAGACAAGTGATTTACGACACTCACCCAGTCGAAGTGAAATTTCCTGTTTCACTGATTTATTACATTTGGCGGTAAAATGGCGAATTTATGAAAATTTCTGACAGACCCTTGCTCATTAGAATCTGGACACAGCTGCCTTTTTTAGTTTATAATTGATGGCATCCGTCTCTTGGGTGGCAATGGGCAATCCGGTAAAATAGAATAATACTATCATCGCCCAGATCTATTGTGTAAGGCTCTATTTTGTTGGTAGATCTAATATATAAAGAAAATTAAGTCGGATTCCCGACTTCAAACCATAATAAGATTGCATCTGACAAATAGATATTTGATTTTAACTAGCCAGTAAATGAAGGAATGTTTCAATCCGTGTTCTTTACATGATGACAAACAAATTCCAATCAATTTTATCGATTAGATACTCTAACCGGCCAGATATATCATTTACTAAGAAAAACTTCAAGATAAACATCGTTAATTTGCATTGCATAACCATCTTTTGTTCTTTAGCCAAGCACATCTTTGCGTTTTTTACAAATAAGGGCACACGAACTTCCGACACTAAGGAGTGAGAAAGAAAGAAATTTTGCTGACAATTTTGCTTCTTTTAAATATGTTTATGAATAGACACACTTCATTTTTATATTATTAAAAGGTGTGCTTAGCCATCTTGACTCTGGGCACACACACACAAACACACACACACACACACACATATATATATATATATATATATATATATATATGTATGTATATATATATATATATATATATATAGAGAGAGAGAGAGAGAGAGAGAAAGAAAGAGGGAGAGAGAGAGAGAGAAAGAGAGAAAGAGAGTGACAGCAAGAGATAGAGAAATAAGGAGAGAGGTGTTATTTCGGTGTAACAATCTTGCTTTCTTTAATAGCCACAATCTATGTTTATATGTTTATATTATTTTTAAAAATAACAAAAAACCTACGTAGCCATCTCACTACTTTTTATAATATTTCTACTACTACTACTACTACTACTACTACTACTACTACTAATAAGAATAAGAATAAGAATAAGAATAAGAATAAGAATAAGAATAAGAATAAGAATAAGAATAAGAATAAGAATAAGAATAAGAATAATTTTAGTGGTAATAATAACATTTTTCAGGCTATTATTTCTTTCAAACATCTTTAAAAAAAGGGGGAGTTAACTTTCCTGGTTCTTATAAAAAATATGTCACCATCTTGCTTTTTTCTGTTAACTTCAACACTAAACAAACTTGAGAGAGAGATAGAGATAGAGAGAGAGAGAGAGAGAGAGAGAGTGAGAGAAAAAAGAGAGAAGGAGAGAGAGAGCAATCTTGCATTTTTTTATAAGTCTCTATCTACGATATAACAAATATGCGTAATAATAAAATTAAAAAAATAATTGAATAAGAAAAGCATAATAACGAATATTGAATTAATTTTACAAAGCAACATGCAAATTAATTAGCCTGAGTACGTCAATCACATATACATGTTCAGTATATTATAAAGCTGAAGTTTTATTTTGTATATGAATTTGACGTTATGTCATTACCTGCCCATATATATATATATATATATATATATATATATATATATATATATATATATATATAGATAGATAGATAGATAGATAGATAGATAGATAGATAGGGCTGAAATTCTATGTCTCCCTTTTGTTGTTGTTGTTGAACACTGTTTGACTGTTTATTATGTGCGTTCACTGATTTAGCGTATATACAGTTTAATTTCTCTTATTTTCCATGCTGCCATACCATTGTGGTTGCCGAGGGGTAGAATACCGGACTACGAGTAAGTGGATAGGATTAGGAATAAAATGGTGATAGCGACATTTGCAGTAAATCTATTATATAAAAGCAAAAAGTAATAAACTACAAAACACACATCCATCAAGTTGGCATTTTCTTGATCGATGTTGCCCCGGCTGAATAATATCTAAAATTAAAATAAAATTAGTCATTATATGACCCTAAACTTGCGCAGAGTTCGTCTGTTATCCAGCCATTAACTAAAGGGGAGTAACTCTGATTGTTTTAGGTGAATAAATTACATAATTATTATTTTCAATACATTACATCAAGAGAGATGAATGAGCTGGATGGAGAAGAAAGAGGGGTGGGATAGGGAGGGGGAAAACTAGGGAGGGGGAAGAGAGAGAAATAGAAGTTATGTTATACTTTTTCTTCTTACAAAAAAATCGTCATTTCACTTTCTGACATGCGTGTACATTAAATGTCTGGTTAGGTTTATGGAAGGGTAAAATGTGTTGCTGAAGCCAAAGGTGAAATCTAAGAAGTTACCACCTTTTGGTTAATGTTTATTGTTATTTTAAGTGCAAATCGCTTACATAGTTCCTTCAGTCTCTTTTTTTAAAAACATAATCCTTATAGTAAACAACGAGCACAGTCTATATAGCTCATGCATTAAAACAGGTCAACAATGTCCTCACTTGAGCAAAGTCTGTCGAACACAATAGGGTGATGAAGTGGTTCGGTGTGTTACTTCTAGTCTAATATAAATTATAGAACTGGATCATGGACTTTCGTGCTAGTAGGAGAAAGTCAATGTTCGTGGGAGTGATATTTGTGTTTTTAGCCATAGGTAAGGCATTATTTATGAGAATATTTGATATAGTCTGATAATACGAGTCGATATCGAATGTAAAGAATCTTTTAATATTTACGAACCGTTACTTGATTTGAATATATTCATAAGAGATACTTAATTTTCTGTTCTAATTTTGAGGATGATTCTATCTAATATATTCTTACTGAAAAACCCTATGTCAGATCTTGATGCGCATATGATTCTGATTGATGGGTTATTGTAAAAGTCCTGTTTATGATCTTTTAGTGTAAATCTTGGTGATCCTGGTGCTGTTATTTCGGTGTATTTATCTATTTCTTAAATTTAGTTTAAACGGGTTTCCTTTCTTAGTTAATAATATTGATAGTGCTTGCTTGTGTTCTTTTGTAATTTTTGTATAATTCCTTGTAAATAATGTTTTATATTGTCTCTAACTCATCCTGTAGATGTTTCGTTTTGTCTGTAAGAACAATTAGGTCGTTACTATTTTTCAATTTTTCGAGAATTTATTTAGTCGTTTAAGAGTTTGGATTTAGCATGTTTTGTGTTTTTAAAATGTTATATCATTTACTAACTTAATAAGTTGTATGGTGCCAGTAAACGTGCGTACATAAAGAGAATGTGTTGAGTATTTATTTCCGGAACTCGATTTGAAATTCTAATTAATATGTTTAAAGCTTTATTTGATATAACCTTAATAATTAAGCTGCATTTTTGTTTACTTTTGTTCATCCCAAATAAGGCTGATTGCTACAAAGACGTAAGGGGCTAATGTGAATTAGGGACTATACTTACAGGTACATCCTTAGTGGGGAGTTGTTCAGTGAGATGTTTGATTGCATTACATTAAAATTTCTGCATATTATTACAGTCAGGGAAATATGGATCAGGGAGGGAATTTCAAAGACTAACAGTTCGAGGTAAGAAGCTATTAGAATAGACAGCCTTCCGGCATCTGGAGACCTCCACAGTGTAAGGGTTGGATTTTGCTTACTGTCAGGTTGGTCGGGGTAATTACGTCTTTGGAGGCACCAGTGCTGTAAGTTTGTCAGCGCACATTCTATTGAAGTACTTGTAAAACAAGCACAGGCCTGTAACATTGCGGCGATGATACAGGGGTTGGAGCTTGGTTGACGGTGTGGGACCTATCAGATTACAGACTCTTTTTTAAACCATGTCTAAGAGGGAGAGACTAGTGGTTGATGCTGCAGCCGAGATGTGAAAACAATACTCAATGTGGCTTTGTAGAGATATAGGATACTGGCAGATGTTAGAAGTTTTCTAAAACCGAGGAATGAGCCCACCTCCTTTACAGCAGCCTTAGCAATGTTTTCTATGTATTTGTTCCAATTTATGTTGCCTGTCGATGTTAGACCGAATGTAGAGTACTATTAGCCATGGCAATTGGTAGATTGAATAGGTTTCTTATAATTGTAAAAGGAAAGGAGTTTTGTCTTCGTAACAATAAATGTAACCATCCATTTTTAGCACCATTCCACTACAGACATTTTCCAATGATTTATACATTCATTATGTGTGCGTTCATTTTGCACACATGTCTATCTCGGTCACAATTGCATCGGGGAGGTCGTTTATAAATATCATGAATCATAAAGTTCCAATGATCAACGTCTGTGTACACTCGCATTAATATCATGCCGTTTGGATGTACGGCCATCGAGGACAACCTGGATCTTTCTTTTGGTTAAGAAGGATATTATATTTAATATTCGTCCACTAATACTATACAAATTAATTTTCACTAAAAGACCTTCATGCCAGACCTTGTCAAAGACTTTGGATATATCAAGGGCTAACGCCCTAGCTTCATCTGCTTTGGTATGGAATATGCGTTCAGAGATGATCGTTAGGATATGCGAAGTATAAAGGTATTTCCTAAATCCATACTGCGGTCAGAAAGAAGTTTACAAATAACAAGGTGGTGGACTATCGCTATATTGATTTACGATTCAAAGAGTGGGAGAAGACTGCTGGGGCGATAATTGTGAGGGTCAGTTCTTTCACCAGAATTCTTGAACACTGGCATCACAGAGACAATTTTCCAGCTATCAGGGAAGCCGGATTCGGCAAGGCATTTGTTGTAGAGTTTGTAGATGACAGAAGCCATCCCAACAGAGTATTTCTTTATTAATATAGCAGGGATGAGATGAGGCCCACATGCTTTGGAGGTGTCTAGGTGTTATGATATCCCAGACCTAATGTGGTTTAGTTGCTAATTGAGTTATCCCCCTTTGCAAATTGGCTGTTTAGAGTCTCTAACCGCTAGATGGCTCTGGTTGAGAGTTAATTTGCATATGGGTGGATTGATCAGTATAAGAACTGTACTCTTTGGATTCAAAGAGGCGTGTTGCTCAGTAAGCAGACGTAAGTGCAGAGAGAAAGAGGTGAAGTTGGCAGTTGGCAGTTGGTGAAGCATCAGAATTTTATTTTTCAAAAGCTTTCTTTTACGGATAGACCAGAAGCTATTTCGGCGAAAATGGGCGAATGAGTGAAATTAAGCAGTGAGATTTTGATGGTGACAAGTGGACAGTAGAGTGGCAATGGATCGCGGGACTGCATGTGCTGACAAATCGAGTTAGCTGCTACGAAAGCACGCTAAGAGGAGAGATAAGATTAGTTTGAGAAGGAAGTTGAGAGGTGGATCAACAAAGGAATTTTAATACCATGGGCAGGAAAGGTTGAAGGAATTCTGTCACTCATGACAGTGGTTCAGCCTACCAAGAAGAAAGTCAGGCCAGTATTGGACTTCTGAGCCCATTTTGATGATTGACTGTGGCCATGGGAGGGTAGCAATATGGCGAAAAATTAGAACAGAAACAGCAGAAGAGATAAAGATAGTTGTTGAAGAGGTGTTGAAGTCCCCCAAGAAGAACCCATACGAAGGTCGCAACGTGAACGAAGACGGCCAACGTGGATGGCGGATTATGAAACCAATTATTGATCTTGAAGATCAAGGGGGCGTGTGGTTTAGTCGCCAATTGAGTTATCCCCCTTTGCAAATTGGCTGTTTAGAGTCTCTAACCGCTAGATGGCTCTGGTTGAGAGTCAATTTACATAAGGGGTGGATTGATCAGTATAAGAACTGTACTCTTTGGATTGAAGAGGTGTGTTGCTCAGTGAGCAGAGTAAAGTGCAGAGAGAAGTTGGTGGAGCAGCAGAATTTTTTTTTTCAAGAAGCTTTCTTTTACGGATAGACCAGACCTAAGGAAGGGGTGATGATCAGATAATCGAGTACGGCTTCTGGTTGTAGTGGGAAGTTTAGGAGAGAGTGGTTTGTGGAGTCTGAGGTGGAGTTAAAGGCGAACCGTCGGCCAAGCAGTTCAGCCTCTTAGTTGCCGTACAAGCGATATAATGGTGGTTAGATACTGGGGGAATTGTTGATTGACCATTGTTCACTACACTATTATAATTTATTTAGAAATCGCGAGCTCCTAATTTTTGCGACTTAACGCGTTTTCTGGTTATCTCGGTATACCTACTCTTAGCTGTGGCTGTTACACTCTTACAATGATTTCGTGATACTATAAATTGTTATCTAATTGTATCTGTCGTGTGTCGGTTGAATCGGTGGAATGCTTGCTGCATATACGCAATAGTAGTTGCACAGGTTGACGAGAACTATTAGGGAGAGTGGACTTTGCTATAGAATTTCCACTTGGGGCGTGTGTTTCTATTTATTTACCTCATTTGCACACTCTTCGGCAGGGAGAAAAAAAGTTTTACTCCATGAGACGTTCCTGATGTGATATTTGATGGATTCCCAATCAGTCTGCTTGTAGTATCTCGTTATTTTCACCAACGGCTCTTCAGCTTGTGGTCGAATCTTAAGGTAATTAGCGTTTCTGGGTGGGCTATGGGCATCGATTACACAAGCCTCGAGCAGTGTAGTCAGGATTAAGGCGAGATAAACTATGCGTGCTGTTCCCAGCTACGTTTGTATAGTTCGATAAACCAAGCTTACTGTGATGGACATTAAAATGTATTTGAGCGCCCAGATCTAGAGAGTGCTGCATCTATACTGTCAGAGACACAGTCGAGCATACTTTACAAATACCATCGGAAGAAAAATGTACAAAATTATTAACAATAAACACACACGAAGGTTCATATAAGTCCAATAGTATATTGGTATAACATTTGTGCCGAGAATATTTTACAGAGATATGAGTATTTATTTACTCCTCTCCAGGAGTTAGGCACAAGGCCAGTTTTGTCTTACTCCCACAAGTAAGATGTGACCCAAGGTCGGGTCGGGAAAGTGGGGTTTGAAAAGCCAGCGCTCGAGAGGTGAGCACTCTGGCCATTAAAAATTGCCTGAGCAGCACCGTCGGCATTCCCCGGTAGGGGCGCCTCAGGCAGTAAGCAATAAATTTACTCCTCCCCAAAGAGGGGAGGCGAAGCCTGGGAGGGCGGACCTCCTAGAACTGCACAGGACAGACCCATAGACAGGCATAAATCAAACCCCAAAGGCCAAGACAATACCAGTCTATGGGGTGCAGTATCCATCGGAACAGATACTACACTTTGATCTTAGCCAAAAGACAGAGATATGAGTAGTCAATGACAACAAAGCTGAAATCTAGACGAATTTCTTAACCTGGTGGAATGCCTCCTCCCCTGCGCACGCGCGTGTGTGTGAAGGGTAGCGTTTAAAACAACTTTGTTCCTTAAAAACTCCAATAAGTTTCAACTATGTCAAAATTAAGAGAACGAAACCGAGTGCGCATGTGGGGGAGTAAAGAGGAAGTCATTCTTTGATTAAACAAAAGTCATCTAACTCCTCTACCCCACCATGAATCGTTTGAAGTCTTAGTCTTCACAGCAAAGTTAACATTTTCATTTCAGTCATACTATCGCCCGCACTGAGGGTTGAACCTTCAACCCTCAAAAGACTGTCAGATTATTACTTAACACTTTATCCGTTACGCCTTGCGGACTAAGAATACAATTACGAATTACTTAAGACTTCTACCTCATGGCTGACGGAACGAGAGTAAGCTTTCCCCGTGGATTAAATATAAGGTTCCGTTCGAAATTCCGTACAGATTCCCGAATTCGACAGAAAGATTCCCGAGTTCGACAAGATACACATGAAGAAGGTCGAAAGTCACATCGGCCGAAATGTTGCTAGAATAACATCCAAGTAATACATATTATCAATCCTCATCTAAAAAATTCCTGAAACATAGCAAGCAAGATGTTTAGTGTTTCGTGTTTGGTACTTTGGCTTCATTTTGCGCGAGTTTTCCAAACGTTCTTTGATGTTCCACTATTGAGGAGAACAACTTCATACACATATCTAATACAGACAGATTCTGATGATGTTGTAATCTTGCTTGCTTGTCAGGGTGCACACTTCATCTGTACATGAATCTTTCAGGTGGCGGGAGGAAGTAAATAAAAAACAATTGATACGATAAGTGGTCAGAGAAATGAAATGATGTAAATAAATAAGAGAGAGAGAGGAAAGAGAAGAGTGAGAGAGAGAGAGAGAGGAAAGGAAAAGAAGGGAAACAGAGAGAGGATTTATTATGACACCATAAGAAAGTTTCATATCTTTTACGAATCTCTCTGGAGATTATGTATCTGTCTGTCTGTCTGAAGCCGAAACTATATTATTAGTTTTGATCGCTCTCTTTTTATATCTAATTATCAGCTCCTATATATACCCATTCCAAACCTTCCCCAAACATTACGCGTCTTTCAAATTTACATAATTAATTTGTTTTAAAGCTTCTAATAAATTAATATTCGCAAATATACACTCATGATTGATTTTTTTCAGATTTTCAGATTATTCAAAATATTTTCCTCGATAATAATAAACTAAATAAAAATTATAAATTAATTAAACACATTGTTTTTTTTTAATCTATATAATTGAGTAACGTAATAAAATTAGATTGTAATGGAATATGACGGAACAGCCGGCGGCGGGCATTCCATCATTTGGTTAACCGGCCTCTGATTATTCTAACGCACAGAAAGTTCTATTTCAAGAAAGAGAGAAAGATACAGAAAGAGAGAGAGAGAGAAAAAAGATAGAGAGAAAGACAGAGAGAGAGAGAGAGAGAGAGAAGAGAGGGAGAGATGGACACACGTTATGATGATTATCAGAAAAACAGGAACTTTTCGTCACCGCTGGAGTCCCGGGAACACAACCAAAGTCGGCAACGCTACATCATCCACTACAAGAGGTATTAACCTCTAGGGACGAGGTGTACATTTGGTCTTACTGTGACCAAGTTTTAACCCGAGTTGTAGCGACCGAACGTTCAGGGCTACATTTTAGTGCTCTGACCGAGGAAGAGTGGTATAAATACACTATATAAAAAAGTAAAGAGGTCGACCATAGTCGAGGGAAACTCGGAGGCTCCCTTTTTATTAACTACTACTCCCAGGTGTAGGGGAGGGCGCCACTCCTTTCCTATGATTATTCCACTTACCCTTGACCCCACTTTATAATGCTGAGTGTTTAGAAAGGGAGCATCAAGTATCATTTTTTAGTCTTTGGTATGACTCGACCGAGGATTGAACCCTGGTCTCCCAGATCATTAGCGAACACTCTTACTATTATGCCTAATGGGCCGGTATAATGCACTATAAATAGAACACAAATGTCTCAATGATAAATGAAATTCACGCATTGTCACGTGTAGAAGTGGTACATGAAAGAGAAAATGGGTAAAAATCATCGCCCAGCTCACTTGCTACACGTGGGTCAAGTCCATCGTGTTGTTTCTGAGCAGAATGCAATGGGTACAGTCGTCCTGGTCGAAAGAGAGAGGCTCGCTTTCCAGAATCCATCACGTGACTTCCCTAGGGGTTTATCACATGACTTGCAGACCTTGTACCCAGAAGGAAATTGATCTCTTAGTGAGATAATTACATCCTGACAACAGTGAATAAATAAAGATTCATAGTATGAATTAGCTAAGAGACAGGTCGGTTCCATACAGAAAGACATTAAAAATGCGTTCTTTAACTTGATGGAAAAAAAAATAGTAATAATATCGTTAAACGAAAGAGTTTTTCTTATTTATCTCCCTCCAACAGCGGGAAGATAAGACACAAGGTCCGGGAAAGTGAGATTTGAAAAGCCAGCGCTCTAGAGGAAGAGCACTCTGGCAGCCCAGTCGGAATTCCCGCCTCAGACTTATTTTCATTCATTTCGTATGAATCAGATGATTCTAATGTTGTTAATGGTTCATCGATATCTTTTATAGATAGAATTCTTTCTAGAAAAACATCGAGTACTTACAGGAGGGACCCCGTGAAGGTTGCCAACATCCTAAGTGAAATATTTTTTTGTGGAACGAACTGGATCCGAACTTGGCACACCCAGTCCGTATCGTTAGTATCGTTAACCACTTAGCCACCGTCACATCCCAGTAGCTCCTTCTCAAAAAACCACTTACCCCATTCTCTGATCGACGATGTACCTAGATACACAATAGTTCTTAAATCAGTTCTTTTTAAATATGGACTCCGTTAATGACAGGCATTATGAGAGAAAGAGGTGAAACTCTATTTCTTGCAGTGTGCTGAGCCAGGTCATCAACAGTGTCATGCTTTTATGTAGCTTGTAGAGGCAAGGAAAGAGTTGAAATAACGAAAAGCCATTGAAATCGAGTCGCGGAGAAGGTAAAGTGGGCGTGGCCAAATCTTTCGATTTTCATTTCTACTTGCACTTTCGTTTTTAATGCCTGGTTTCTGTTTCCTGCGAATCTTAAAGACGCGGGCTTTGTATTATGTATAAACAAAGTATTTGGCGGTAAATATAATTAAGTAGCGTGAAATAAATATAAAGAGAAAATACAGGATGCTTAGCGTTTACTTTTTATTTGTTTTAAGTCGTTCTGACCTTTCTCTATTCTTTCTTCCCTTTATAACTGTTCCCTCCTATCAAACTTAACCCCGATCCTTCTCTCTTTAGCTTATCTTTCTATTTGCTCCTCCCCTTCTCCCCCTCTCCCCCCTCTCTCTCTCTTTGTCGGTGCTCATTTCTTCTTCTTTGTAGTCATTTTCTATCTCATTTCTTCCTTTTTTTCTTCCTTTTTTCAGTTTGATTTCCTCTTTATCTCTCTCACTTTTTCTCTCTGTAAAAACATTTACTTTTTCTCAAATAATAACCTTTTCTATCAATTACCTTCTCCTTCTTTACTCTTTCTTTTCATGCCCCTTTTTTTATCTTCCCTTTGGAACCTATTTTTCTTTCTCTAGAAACCCCTCTAGATGGGCACTGAAAGTGTAGTATTAACACACCATGACGTCGCTAGCTATAAATGCATCTTTCCTTTCATTAAGTTGAACGCTCTTATGACATCAAGCCACCAAAATAAGTGTTAAAATTATCACTGTTTGTTCAGCTATCCAGCGGTGGCCGTATGGTTCTAGATGTCGGGATTTGAGTTGTAAAATACTCGTAACTCGGGGTTTCGAATCAGGCGAACAGTAGTGAATAGTTATATCTCTATGTTGATGAGTCCCGATTAAAAAGGACGAAACGTATACGTACATAGATAATAAACAAAAACGAATATATATATATATATATATATATATATATATTATGTGTGTGTATTTAGGCAGCATATTTTCATTTAGGCAAACATTATTTAATAACAGAGAGTGTTTTTTCTTGATAAAATCTTTTTTCAATTTTTTCAATTTTCTGAATGGTCCATTTAGTGTTTCGGTCAAATTGCATTTCTTGTTTGTCACTGCTTTTCTATCCTCGGTCGATGAGGGGGGGGGGGGTCTTTTTTAGACTGAGGCAATTTTTATTTGTACATGGATGTCTTAGATGGTGGGAGGGAGGGTGAATAACTTAAATAAAGGATGAATGGTAAAAAGTGTCGAGAAGAATGGAAATAATCAAGAGAGAAAAAAGAAAGGGATATATAGAGAGGAAAGAGAGTAGAGAAACGGGGATTAGATATGGATGAAAGAGAGATAAGGTAAAGGAGAAAAATAGGGAAGAGAGGAATGAGAAGAGAGAGAGAGAGAGAAAGAGAGAGAGAAAGAGAAAGAGAGAGGGGTCTGTTCTTACCATCCGCCAATCAGGGATCATACCACAGTTTCGGTGTTAAAGTATGTACTGGCGTAACCGACAGCTTTGACCACCGGACAGGGTATTATTTTGTCTCGGTTACAGTGTTGTATTTTTCTTTGTCTTCTATTTCCATGTTTTATGTTCCTGATAACTTCTTTAATCCTTGACATTGTTATTTTCCCCGCCTTCTCCGAAGGTTGGATGTGACACAAAGTCGAACTTGATGTTGGGTGTGATCATTTTTGAACGCCATAAGGACATTCATTGTCGGTAACAATTGCCTATACAAAAATGTCCTTGTATAGGATGATTCCTCCTACTCTGGCGGAAGACAGAACAGATACTACAATTTGATCCCCACCCGAACGCCGAATAGAAAAGGTAAAATTCTCCTAAGATTGTTGAGACTGTTGAGATAAGAATGTTAGCAAAAAATAAATAAATAAAAGTGAGTCCCAACAGCCATTGACTTTTTGACAATCAGCAAAGTGTGGTATCTGTTCCGATACTGCACTTAGTCTTTTCTGTTTTTGGTCGATTAGGGGGGGGGGTCATTTTTAGACTGGGGCAATTTTTATTTTTGTTCTAATCCAGAGTGCCCCTTTAGAGGGAGCTGGATTTTCCCCACATTAAAAACCGACCTTGTGTCTAACTCTACCCTTGTGGGGAGGCAAGTAAATGAGAACAGAGTCGAAATGAAAATCTTTTAAGTTTATTCTCAGCAAGAAAGAGAAAAATCAGTACAATTATGGTCTCTTTGCGTCTATTTGTCTTTAGTGTGTCTCCCTTCTTACCAGTGGCGTGCATATGTCTGGTGATGACCGGAGGCAACTCCTTCGTCGTAGGTATTGACCTCCCTCCCATCGCGGGAAGATGTGACACAATGTTGAGGTGGGGATTGAAAAGTCAGCGCACAATACGAGGTGCACCCTGGCCCTCAATGAATGCCCGAGCAGCCCTGTCAGCATTCCCAGGTAGGGTGCCTCAGGCGATTAGAAATAAACTAACCCCTTCTCAAAGAGAGAAAGCACAGCTTGTGGAGATGGATCTCCTAGAACTGCACATACCCATACCTCAGCCGGACAGAAGCAACATCATCACCTACTCTAAAGTGACACAGACTCTGGCAGACTAACTCTCGATGAAGTATCCTCAACTTGTTTTTTTTATCGAAATCGTTCCAAACAAGGCATGAAGCCACTTAATGTAAGGAGCTAACAATAAGGAAATATTATTATCGCAAAGACAGGAGATGCCATATCGGCCTTAGTCTGGAAAAGATCAAGGCTTAATGTAGGAGGGAAACAGTCAGCAGGAAGAGAGTTCCACAAGTCTGCAGTTCTTGGAAAAAGCTACTAGAATAGGAAGCTGTATTACGATCAGGTATGAAAACATCGAATTGATCGAGATCACTAGACCAACGAGTCAAACGAGCTGGAACAAAGGAAGCAGGGAATATATCCGACAATTCTGAAGAACACATGCCATAATAGTATTTATAGAAAAGACCGAGACTATTGTATGAACAAAATCTACTTGTGCTGATCCAAGTATAAGTTTTTGTATTGTGAAATATTACAAGAAAGGGAATTAGTTTTAATATGATTAGAAGCCCCCCTCTCCTAAATTGGATGCCCAGCGCCACCGCTCCGTCGCTTCCCTTCTAACCGCCACCGGTTTTTAACCTGTAAAAGTCGCACTAACTCATTTGTAGCATTATGTACACTACGAATTTTCATGACCGTCGCTTTTTAAGTATATAACGTCAAGCAGCCTACGCATGCGCGTTTTTCTCTTCCACGATTTAAAATGACTGTCTGATCAAACGAAGCAGCGTAGTCCTTTAACTTCAAGTAAGCAACTAAACTGTTCGCCACATAGCGACCATGCCGGCAAACCGCTCGTATTTCAAGCCTCTGCAAATATGCCCCGAACAAAAATAACGGTGTAAGGTAAATTTACTCAGCGTCAGATTAATATGAATTCATTGAATTCGTTATTTATTAAGACGACGACAATACACATGTTAGCGAACAGCTGACGCAGCCGTTATTCTCTTTTTTCGGGGCGCGGTTTAGATATGTTAAAGTCATACATTAAGTTTGGGCGTCTATAATAAACTAAGTGATGTACTGGTTCGGGGTTTTCTTTTAACTATTGGTGGCACCACTTATCAAAGCCAAGAGCCACTCGAGGACAAAGGTTAATGAAACTGGAATAGGTAAAAGCTCAGAACGAAACATGGCTTCCCTTTCTCCCTCCATGTGCCTAGCTCAGGGGGGGGGGAGGGGGGAATTTCTATAGACAGATCTTCTTTTGCAAGGACTTCCCGTCTGTGGAACACATTGCCGCAGGACTGTTTCCCTGCTGATTACAACTTGGTCATCTTCAAATTTAATGTCAACACATTCTTGTCGCGGACTGCCCCATAAGCAACCAAACGCAGTTCATACTATTAATCAATGTTAGTACTCTTATAGTGTTCCTCATCTTTTGGCTGATAATCATTCCTGGGATAAAGTACAGAATAGTTAATAGTCGAGAACTTCTAAACAAAAAAAAAATCACAAATAATTTATAGCAAGCACAGTAGAATTAAATTCTCTACCGACTTGTATACTTTTAAGGTGTTGAAACTGTTTATAAGATATTTTTTTTCAGAATTTGATTTTTATAAAAGCTGTCTTATCGACACACGGAAAGATTGGCGGCCGCGATTTTCTGGTGATTCCTTAATTTCAGTTAACTTCATGCTAAAACGATAGTAAAAAAATTACTTACCCAACCACTAACCATAAATCCAAGTGGCAAGCCCCCCGACACACACAAAACTCCTTGTAAAACCACACGTAATCGTCAAAGTTTATTGAAGTTAAGCTATCATCTCAGCGACCATTGTTGTTTTCGTGTGTCTTTTATTGAAATAACATTTTGAAATAAAAAAAATTACAAACAGTTTTCACACGTTAAAAGTATACGAGTCGATGGGGAATTTAATTCTACTGCGTTTACCATAAATTATTTGTTGTCGTTATTGTTTGTTTACGACTGTTAACTATTCTGTACTTTACCTCGGGAATAATTGCGAACCAAAAGATGAGAGCCATTATGGGAGTAATAATATTGATCAATGGTTTGAACTGTGTTTGACTGCGATTCATGAGAAGACTTTGTCGACATTGGATATGAAGATGTAATCAGCAGGGAAGCAGTCCTGTGTTAATGTGTTCCACAGACGGGAAGCCACTGTAAAGAAGTTTTGTCCATAGAAATTCCGCCTGGCTCTAGGTACATGGAGGGAGAAGAGAAAGACATTTTTCGTTCTGGTGGCAAGACGTATTGCTGTAGATGTCTAACAAGAACGAACCGTAGAAATATCGATAGAGAAGAGAAGAGAAGAGAGAGAGAGAGAGAGGGGGAGAGAAAGAGAGAGAGAGGGAGAGAGAGAGGGAGAGAGAGATATGTCTAGCGGCTGAACTCTACTGTGGCCACCGAGATATTAAGGCCAAATCGATTGAACGCGACGTTTGCTGACATCACGTTAAATAAATCCAATTCGCCATGTAAATTTATTGACATTTGATTCGATCAAATCGCTTAACTCCACAAAAAGACGCTTTCTCCTTGTTTGTATTTTTAATTGTTTTTTTTTAATTTTCAAATTTTGTAAAAGTAATTTTCTTTTGCGAAGGAAACAGAATTATTTGAGGCATAGAAATTAGAAACAATAAGTTTACTTCGACTAAAAGGTGAACGATAAGCATTGATTGTCTCCGCCCCGGGGGTTATGTTTTCGGTCGAGTTTGTAACTATGTTTGTGTGCTTCTGTACATCGTTTGACCAATCAACACCAAACTTGGTCAAAATATCGGTCATGCTCTAACTTAAAACTGATTTCATTTTGGAATATCAAAGATCAAACTTAAGGTCAGGGAGATAGTGAAAGTCCCACCTTTGGCGATAACTTCGTAGAACCTCGCTACTTAGCCTATATTGTAGCCAATAAAGTCCCGCATGATATTAACCTTTGGTATTGACCTTGAAAAGTTCAGCCACGGTCAAAACTTTGACTGCCCTATAACTTCCGATTTTTCCAAATGTGTTGTGTGGATCTGACGCTCTCTGCTAATAGTAACCACTATTCAAAATTTCAGCCTGGTCAGATAAATAGTTTTCGAGTTATCAACGTTTTCTATACTATTATGAATAAATATTACTTTATACAATATGGAAAAGTAAGCCCAAGATAAGACTTCTTACGGTGGTATGCGATCTCACAACTGTTATGTTCTTGTTTAAAATTAATTTATCTATATACTATTAAAAAGTTATGTTTTTGAATTTGCCTGTTCATACGTAAATAGAAATATGTGAGTGGTTGATAAAAAAGGAATCGGTAAGGTACACATTACTATGACGGTAGTTTTTGCGATGTTAATACTCGAGTTCGATCTCACGTAAGTCTAAAGGATTTTTAAAAATAGATGCGTGTTTTATAAATTTAAAGAAATTAACATATAATAACATAAAAAAACATTATATAAATATTTTTAAACTATGTGACCGTTTTGAAGAATGGATAAAGTAGTAGATATAAAGATTATTCGGCATTAGTTCAAAACAAATTATTTTTGCGTAAAAACAATTTCGGGGTTTTATTTTGCCAATAGAAACAATACATTCATTCAAATACTAAGTAGCGTATTTTTCCATGAAATTTCACAAATATTTTTTTTCGTACTTACTATAAAGCGGTAGAAGCTAGATAAAGATGGAAATTGACATATCCATGTACTGTACCAAAACTATTCAACAAGCGAGTATGAACTACAACGTTTGTAATTGTTGAGATTAAAAATACGCTTTTATACATTATTTTTTTTGCCCAGAAAACAAACAACAAAAACAAAATCTATGCTACTTTCTTGTGAGGAATACTTTTTATAAGCTAAACTTTGTTCAATAACAAAATAGTATTCTTAATCTATTAATAATGGAGATTTAGTATTTGTCCGCTGAAGCCGAAACTATACTATAACCATCTTTTAATGCTCAATTTAGTTTACTATACTATTTCAGACTAATGTACGAACTTTTAATGTTACATTTAGTTTACTATACTATTTCAGACTAATGTACGATCTTTCAATGCTCAATTCAGGTGGTGGGTAGCATAGAGTAGTATATGTTCTGTTGTCACTATACCATACCCCCATACACTAACTCCTCTTTATTTTAAGTTGGGTAGGGTAGTAGATGTTCTGTTGTCATGAGACCGTCAATCCACAGCTCACCTCCTCCTTTGTGGGCAGTGTAGTATATGTTCGTTCGTCATTATACCATCCTCTCATATTATTATTATTATTATTATTATTATTATTATTATTATTATTATTATTATTATTATTATTAATAATAATAATAATAATAAGAAGAAGAATTATTATTATACAAAAAATAATAGTAATAATAAAGAATAATAGTAATAATAATAGTAATAATAATAATACAAATAATAATAATGATAATAATAATAATAATAATAAGAAGAAGAAGAAGAAGAAGAAGAAGAAGAAGAACAAGAACAAGAACAAGAAGAAGAAAAAGAAAAAGAAGAAGAAAAAGATTAATAATCTAATGCTATTTACTTATTTTTATAACATAGCGATGGTAGATATTCAAATGTTACATTAAAGTCTCAAGTTTTTTCACAAAAAAAGTGTTTAATACTTATAAACAGAAAAACTACCATTATTTATTAAAAAGTTATGATATAAAAAATTAGACGAAATATTTCTCGTAGAAGTAGAAACATTATTTTAACAGAATTAGTTATTATAAATTATTAAAAACCACGTCCCTATATACCTGCCCTCACACAAGTCAAAGTTAGACGCAAGATAGGTGTTTAATGTGGAGGAAATCCAGCTCTCAAAATTCTGGATTCGTTAAAAAATAAAAGATATAAATACTTTTTATTTTATTTATATAGAGGATTCATAGAAAGCTAGGAGAGCAAGAAATGGAAATTATGTCGGAGTTGAGAAGGAGGACTAAAACATAGCCATTAAAAAAAAATAATAGTAAATCCTACTTGTTTAGTCAAAACTTTTACTTAATGATCTAATATGTGTGACCGTGTTCCATAATATATTTCGGGTTTAAATCTCTTTATCAAATGTTGGGTGTTTCAAATCTCTTTAAACCCGTGTGAACTTGGTAATGTTGTTTTTATGGATTCACGTAGTAAATGTCGATGTGACCTGCAGCAAATGCATTTTTTTATATATTTAACTACTATTGGTTCTTTATTTTTGTTTACTTACAAATCGTAACCATTAGACAATAAAAATGTATACATAAAAAATATCAGTATTGTAATCATTTAAATAGCTGTAATGAAATATTCAAATTCAAATTCGATTATAATAAAAATATGTTTTAAGAATATGCAAATTCACGAAAGTTTTATTCTTTAAAATTTTGGAAGAGTAACGTGATGCTACTTTTGCATCAAAAACACACTTTAAGTATATTAATTTTAATTAATTTTTGCTTATTTAAAAAAAAGAAGAATCGAACGAATTTTAAAATTTTGACATAAATAATATGGAAATTTGGTCACATTTAAACATTTTGTTATTTTTAGCTTCCAGCATATTTTTACAATACCACATTTTCTATTCTGTTGTAAAGAATATGGTTGTACGAAAAAAAAAGACAAATTGTCTAAACAGAATCAAACATCGGTTTGTTAAATTCAAGGCTATCGATGAAAAACTTCAAGAAATAGACTGATTTCATTTTATATATGAGAAATGTTTATGCAAACATATCTTGTTACACAAATTAAATGCGTATATGTTTCGACTGGAGCCAAAGTTATCAAGTTTTGTCAGGCAAAGTTAAAATAAAATGGTAACAAAACGAAGAAATCATATTCCCCAAAACAAGGATATCACATATCGCTTAAGACGATTGTTACGAATGTCGACAAGTTTAAATAATGAATCAAATAATGTAAGAGAGATAAATATTTGCAGCTTAAAACATATATAGCTTGGCTCCCTTACATTACTTGAGTTATTATTGAGAATTTTTTTCATATATCTTTCTCTTCTCTATATTAATAACATTTTGTGACAACTTGGCGTGTTTCTGTGTATGTGTGTGTTTCTAGTCTATACATGGCTATTTTACTTTGTTATTCTCCTATTCTCTATTTTACGTGTGATTAACATTTTATTTGAGATAATTATAGAAATAATAAAGCAATGAAAACTAAAAACATGTTCTTTTTTCTGTAAAAGTTTAAAACCAATGAATCACGGGCAACGTTGGATAGTAATAACTAGTCTAAATGAATAAATGCGAAAGTTTTTTTTCGTTCATCACTCCTTTGTAACAATTAAAACAGGTTTATATTATTTAAATCAATAATACAATATAATATTATTGAATACGATATATATAGTACTGATGACAGACCCTAACACAGAAATTAGGAATTCTAATTTGCATATCGATTTTGTAACCAGTCTATAATAAATTAATGCTTGGCGTTATTGATTTCAAATTATATTGTATCTATTTCTCTCATATATATGCAATAGCTTAGTCGATATTAACAGTAATTAATTAAAGTTATTTAATTAAAAAAGGATAAATTTCAAAGAAGGTCAAGGTCATTTAAATTAAACTTATTTACTTTATAAAATATAAATATATCGACGTATCGAGGTGAGTGCTCTCCTCCCCTCATTCCATCTTCTTTCCAGCTCTCTCTCTCCCTATCGCTCGCGACGCCAAAACAACATTTTTTAATTGTTTTTAAAAGAGCTTCGCATCATCGCCCAAGCGAATTGAATTCTTTTTTCTATCCATTTGTTTCTTAAATAAATTTATATCGAAATTACCAACATCTTAGTATTTATCTATTTCATGAATAAATGCGAAAGTTTCTGTCCTGTGTTTACAAGATATTTATGAATGGAATTCTTTAAACTTAGGCATGAAACCCTAATCGTTGTGGGGGAAAATAGGGGGGGGGTGATGGTCATACAATTTTGACAACAAATCTTTTTTGTGGGGTCGATAGTCATATCTTTCGTCCAAAACACCCTGGACTTACTCTACGCTATACACTCCTACCAAAATATCGCATTCACGATATGACTTAATCCTTACTTACTTTGCGAAGCAATAGCGAGATGGAACCATTTTTTTGCTATAGGAGATAAATTCTGTGCGTAATTTGAGGGGGGGACTTTTTACGCGATTACGTGTAATTGTACGACCTTGCCAGTCAGACTAAGGGTTAGTGTTAAAAATATATATTAGTTGACTGCTCTAATAAGTTAGAATTACCCTAAAAAGTATATCATTTTTAAGGGGGGTGATAATTTAGCTCACGGTGTTAATCTATAAATGTAACAAAGTTTGTTGTTAAGTTTTAAATTACAAAAAAAAATTAGATTCATATTTTTTTAAAATCGTCATTAAGTTTTTATTTTCATTTTTCTGTCTTTAATAATAAAAGCGAAAACCTCAAAGTAACTATTACTCAGGAATATATCATTCTTTTATTTGACTAATTGACGATTCTCAAGAATAATCAACAGAAAAAAAAGAGGCGCTAAAACAAATAGTCAACAAATAAGTGTTACCAAAGGAAATAAAATTTACTTTTCTACCTACCTGCTTTTTTTGTTGTTTTAAAGTATTTTAAAGCGTTTTTTATTTCAATTAAAAAGTTCGGTCAAATGTATTACGTTAGACTTAAAAACAAAGATACCTGACAATCGATCGCCGACCGTCTACGAAGCCTGATGATTTTCTTTGTACTTTTCTCCTTTTAATTGGCTAGAAAGTAAATTTTAAAGCGCCTGGAACAGTTATTTGTCGACTATTTGTTTGTTTTTCACCCCAAAAGACGAAAAACTCATTGAACAAATATCGGGGGTGTTCGCTTACGTCATCTTGAAAATGGAACTGTAATGCGATCGGATTTGGACGAATTATTTAAATGCAATAAAAACGCTTTAAAATCCTTTAAAACAAAAAATAGGCAGGTAGGTATAAAAGTAACTTTATTGCCTTTGGTAACAGTTATTTGTGAATTATTTGTTTGATTTTTTCAGCCCTTTTTTCAGTTGGTTATTCGTGAGAATCGCCTGATTTTCAGTGTATTCCTTTCATTATGGGGAATATATCTCTATGCTTAAACAAAATCACAACATTGGAATATATCAAATAACACCATGACAATCATCTTTTTGTTGTTTCTCTTCAAATTAACAAAATGTGAAAAGAATATTGTTTCTTTGTTTTTCTGTAAATAACGCTACAGCTAGATTAATAGCTGCCCGGAGGGCGGGCAGTTTTTTGTTGCTAGTATTGAATAAAGTTCAGTAGTAGAACGCATACAGTGTTTCTTTTATGTTTCTTTTAATTTAAATATCTCTCTATATCATTTAATTTTCTTTTGCGGTCAAAATATACCAATCTTCTCGACAGATTTGTATTCCAACCGATCGCTGTGGAAATGAGTGGAGTGATCGGCTCTGCCACACGCGACTTTCTCGGCAACCTTGGTCTATTAATGACGCGCAACACCGGAGACAATCGCGAATTGTCTTGGCTTTACGGGCGCCTCTATCGCCAGTATTCGTGGAAACACCTTGAGTCTGCGCTCGGTTTGTCAAGCCAGCCGGACATTCGAAGAAAACTATTGACTGTGATACAATTATATATAAGGCATCAGGATTTCTCGATATTGAACTAAACAATGTTAAAGTGACGA
Organism: Sepiola atlantica; assembly: GCA_963556195.1. Lineage (NCBI taxonomy): Eukaryota > Metazoa > Mollusca > Cephalopoda > Sepiida > Sepiolidae > Sepiola > Sepiola atlantica. Next base: position 158,728,808 of record OY744522.1, on the reverse strand, counting down.
ATACGGAATTAATTAATTATTTATTGAATTTCTAGTAATAAAATAGAAAAATGTAAATAAACACAAATAAACTTATCTATTTTCCAAAACGTTTTTTAAATTGACTTATTCGTTATTGCAACTGGGTTTTATATGAGGTCAGGTTCAATCGAACTTTATATCGGTTAATGTTTGTGTGTTATAGAAATCGATATGTTAACAGTTGGAACATTCCAATAAGTTTAAATTTTCTTTCACAGAATCCAAGGACACAATTGACATTTTCCTTCGATTCTATCTGGGGTCATTAGGGCAATTATCAGTTAGGCCCATAAAATAACTGAAATATATTAGAACGTAAAGAAACGAAATTAACTTTTTTAATAGATTTTCTTCGTTTCATCAAACAAAAATAAAATTAAACAAAGAATATCCCAGTGAAGTATGTATTTAAAAAGTTTCGACATTTAAATAATTATTTTTATCTGTATTTTTTAAGATTTAAGATAAACGAGTTTGTTTCGATTTGTTAAAGCCGTTTGCCGTTTTACAGCTGTCTGTAAGAACAAGTAGTTTATTTTTAAGAAAACACCACAGCGCTAACAGTTTTTTAAAATTATTATTTGACCGCATATTGCAAATGTTATTTTAAACTTTTCTTACAAGGCAAACATTGTAAACCTGATTTATATGAAATTATTTTCCACACAGTCAATATATCTCCACACGTTCAATGCTGAGTAAATACCGTTAGTATATATATATATATATATATATATATATATATATATATATATATATATATATATATTAGGAAAATGTAACCCGTTGGGTCACCCATTCAGCTCGGGTTAGATTGTTTGAATCAGGAAAAAGTGAGTTTGCAAAGCGTTCGCTATTTCCGTTTCTTTCTTTCGTTTTCTCTCTCTAGCTTTTAAATAGTATTAATAACCGTGGTGATATTACCTATTGCCTATAATGAACTATTCCAATCTTCTTTACAGAGAGAGAGAGAGAGAGAGAGAGAGAGAGAGAAAGACGTAAAAAGCGTAAGTAGATCGACACTATATAAAAACAAAGATGGTGGTCAAACAACATAAAGAGAGGTTGCGAGTAATAGACTCAAATTTAATATAAGAATAGATAATCGGCGTACTTACTTTTTAAATGTCGACTTTATGTAATGAAGAACCGTAATTACAAAACGTGCGTGTGTGTATCTTGCGTATTTCCATCCGTCCGTCTGATCACTTCCAAACATGACCTAACAGGTGTCAAGGAAGTGTCAAATGTTTAATAATCTGAGGATTGTGAGTTCGATTCCTAGCCAGGGATGTACATTTTTTATTTTCTCTTCAATCACACCCAGAAATAAATTTTAAGTGGTGATGTACATTTTCTTATTATATGTCGCCTAATTGTTCAGTTACTAATCGATTTATTCGAAAAATGTAACATTTCCCGCCGCTATTTTTGACGAAACAGGTACTCTAATTTTATATAATAAAAATGAATGTACGTGTGTCCGGATAGCTTCAATAAGAACGTATGAAAATGTATTTCATGAGCAAAGAAAGGGAGGCTTAAGCTTAATTTTGATAATAACTGATAATAATAACGAAAGCAAAGAATAATCACGTTGCAAATTAATTTTGATGAGCAAAGAAGAGGAGGCTTATTATTATTAACTAATGATACAAAAATAAAGGAAAAAATTGCTTTCACTTTTAATAGACACAAAATAATTCCTTATTCTTAATATTTTTATAACTGAAATAGAAAGTAATCTATGGTTACGCAGATGCTTTATTTACAGCTTCAGGAATGTGTGTGTGTGTGTGTGTGTGTGAGTGAGAGAGAGGGGGAGAGAGGGAGAGGGGGGAGGGGGAGAGAGGGGATTGTAAAGCTTATCTTGCGTATTTTTTTTCAGTAAGATTTAACTACGTATTAAAAACATTATTCGATGAGTTGTTTCGCTTTTTACAGTAAGATGTGTGGGTGCGTTTTTAGCGACGTGGCCGAGACGAAATATGAAAGGGGGAGATAATTCAATTCTTTTTTTTTGGGGGGGGGGGGAATCAAATCTGATTTCTCACCAAATGGACGCAAACGATTTGAAAAATAATCGATTTTTTGCAAACACAGACTTATTTCAGGTGACGAGACGTGCATCTGTGGCGCTGAGATGAGACTTATCCAATGCGGAGCTAGAAGCGATGGATTTGTGTGGCGATGCCCAAATTTGACATGCACGAAGAAGGTGTCTATAAGACGAGGAAGTACGTTTAACACTAACCCTAACTCTCACCCTAAACCCTAAACCCTAAACCCTAACCCTAACCTTTTATTTATTGCTTTGATGTCTAATTTATTTCAATAAATGTAATGTTAACGTATTCTCAGAAGTTTATTTTTTGCATTTTAAATTTGATAATACCCCTAAAAAGTTTGAATTATCTCCCCCTTTCATATTTCCGCCGGCCTTGGTCTCGTCTCTAAAGAAACACCGATTGATGTGTGACAAAAGTAGGAAATCAATTGTTATTCATAAAAATAAAGTATTTACTACTCTCCTGAGCAACGCTGAGTAGCCCTATTAGTATTCAATAATAGTTAATAGACAAGATGGCCGTTTTCAAGTTCAATATAAACAAATACTTGTCGAGCCGTCCGCTTAAGTAATCAAGTCTTGTCCATTCCATTCATCTTTTATAGCCTCATTGTACATCATCGAGCTGTCAATCTCATTAACCCTTATCCTCAAGTGGCCTTTGGCCTTGGTAAATGATGATGCGTTAGTAGTTTAAAAACGGTTAAAAGATGGCACAACGTTTTATTTAGAAAAATATTAACTTTAATAGTGCATAATTTTTTTTTAAATCTTTGATTTTTAACATAATATTTTAATTAAGGCAATGGCTGAATCCTTATAAAATGAGTAGAATGGGGCAAAAATGGATGGTTAAATTCAGTGCTACCAAGACAAAGCTCCTTTGCTTTTACAATTATAAGAAACCTTTCCAACCATCGATCGCCCCCTTTTCGAGAGTCCAACGTTCAAACTTCTCGGTCTAACATTCACGGACAACATGTATTAGAATAACTACATAAAAGATACTACCAGATCTGCTGACAAGAAGGTGAACTCTCTGTGCCGGGCAAGTAAACTTCTCACATCTGTCAGTATCCTATATCGTTATAAAGCTACAATTCATTCATGCATCTTGGCTGGTGCACCAACCACTAGTCTCTCCCTCTTGAACAGGGTGCAGAAAAGAGTCTCTAACCTAATAGGCCCCGCACTGTCTGCTAAGCTTCAGCCCCTGTTCCTTCACTGCAATGTTCCATCTCTGTGCTTGTTTTACAAGCATTTCCACATAATGTGCTAAGATGAACTCACTGCACTTGAAGCCCCACCCCCACCCCAACGTAAATACCTCCGATCATTCCGACTAGCAGCAAAGTCCCGCCTCTTCACTGTATATAGTCTAAAAACAAAATGGGCGGAAGAATAATTTAATCCGAACGTGAATAATAAAAATGTCTCCAATGTTCCCGGTCGTTCCCGTGATGTTATCAAGCAGAGATAAAATGGCGGATAAATGAGCAGATAATAGATTACTTATTTAGTTCTATGACCAGAGATTGTATTAATCGGTGCAATTGTAATTTTATGCTAGGTAAACTGATCCGATTTTCTCGAGAGCTGAACTAAATTGATGGAAGAGCTGAACCGCGTTTGACATTCTAAATACTTACTCTTATATAACATAATTTGTCAAGTTAACATTCTAATCAATTGCACTCGCGGTAAATATAAAAACGGAAACATCTGGTGATCAAATCTGATATAATCAATGGTGGTAACACCCCACCCACACACACACACGTATGTGTGTACATATTTGTATGTACATGATTTGCTCCCGTCTGCGTGTATACGTAGAAAAGAAAAGAACGTCAGTAAATTTCATATATATATATTTTCCTTATACATTTGCGCGCGTACACAAACACATACACACACACACACACACACACACACACACACACACACACACACATATATATATATATATATATATATATATATATATATATATATATATATATATATATATATATATATATATATATATTAATTCGACTCCAAAGTCCATGCAAAAAGCAAAAATCAGAAGACATAATTTACATCAGTTCTTTCAATTCTTTACGGATGGAATTTCGAACTGAAGTGTAGAAATAAAGAATTCAAGAGACTGATGTAAATTATGTCTTTGGATTGCTTTTTGCATGGAATTTGGAATTGAATTAATATAATATAATATAATATAATATATATGCACTGAACTTTGTAATAAAGCTTCATTGAGCTTGTATTTTGACATTTTCGGATACTGTAAGGAATATAAAATTAAAAACATATTGGAACAACACCAAAGTATAACAATCTTAATAGTTGCTTGAATGGATGGCTGAGCCTATGAAACTGGCTGTAAACTGTTGAACTTAAAAGAGACAAGCTTCGTTGTTAGCTTCGTATCCAAATGACCTAAATAGATACCTGAAGGCTAATTGATGTAACTTTAGAAAGTAAAAAAATTACCCTCAAGTGAATTAGAATTTTTATGAATAAATTATAGAACTTATTGACTATTTTAAGAAATATTACCGAATTAACATTTATAAATGTACACACAACTTAAGATGTACTTGCTCTGAACGAAAAAATTCAATATTTTTTTAGCGTATTAGTGGGTTTCCCCACGTGTGAATTTGCTGATTTCTTTGAGTACTGAATTTAATGGGGAGGGTGAGAATATAATTGAAATAGCTTTAGGGTGGGAGAGGTGAAAGGGGGCTGAGAGTTCTGTTGTGGTGAGGTGTATCATGGATTTTGAAAGAGGAGGAAGGGTGAAAACTGTGTGTTTAGCATGTGGATAGTATTATGGTTGATGAGAAAAAGATTTGAAGATGTGAAGACATCTTTGAAAATAGGGGGTGAGAATATGATTGAAATGGTCAAAAATAATTTGTATATATATATATATATATATATATATATATATATATATAATTTATTTAATTAAAAACTATACATTACAATTTCCAGAGATGTACCATGGTTTCATTAACACTGATAGGCCTTTACTGTTTAGAAAAAGCCCTTAAACCCCATTTCAAATCATTAGCGTATTACGGAACAAGAATAGTTCGAAAAATGAAACAGTCGGCGATGAACACCGCTATTATCGTCGACTCTTTTGTGAGAAGTGCAGTATTTACGGGGTTGTCTGTATGGGTATTTGGGTCTTAATTGCAGCTTAGTATTATTTAAATACAACTTAATTACTGATTACGGAAGTTGCATGTTAATCTGTTTCTATTGTATATTTGTATTTAGGGGTTATAGTGTGGAGTGTTATTTAGTTATAGACCGGCGTGTTGCTTAAATCCGGGCGTGGCTGACTATTATTAATTTACCGACCGTTTCGTCTATACATGAACAATGTAATATAGACATATATCTTGGATTTTTCATACGTGCGACTTTTCAAGCCTCTCTTCACTGTATCGGTATGATCATGTTAGGTGCTCGACTGAGCTCCAATCTCTGGTCCTCCCTGTAAACCATTCACGACAAGAACTCGCCTAGCTACTACAATACATAAAGAAAACATTCCTATCTCTTTCTCTGTACCCAAAACCAAATGTAACTTCCATGAACAAAGTTTTTTTGTTTCCTAGGATATTCTATTTCTGGAAAAAAAAATACAGCGAGACTTTTTCCCAACCGACTACAACATGGTCGTCTTCAAGTTTAATGTAAACAAATACTTGTTGAGCTGTCCTCTTCAATAATCAAGTCCTCTTAAGTAACTTTCAGCCATCTCCGCCCGCTGTTTCCAATCATCGTTCAACTGACAATCTATGTAACTCTTATCTTTGAGTTGCTGTCGGGCCTTGATCAGCTGTGTCCCATCAGTAAAAGCCGAAGATATTAACGAACCAAAAGAAAGAACCATCAGAAAAATAAAAGACAAATAAAATACATAAAATACAGTTCCGGCAACGTAGGTCTTTCTAATCGATATTAGATCCCATATATATATATATATATATATATATATATATATATACGTTGTTTAAATTAAGAACTTTTTATGTACTTTCTGACGAGCTTGAGGTGGACAGATCCAATATTGACATAATAATGTTGGTTGGTTTATTTTAAGTGAAAGGACTCGTAAAATAAATTGCACTAAAATGTATCTGATTTGAAAATGTTTTGTTAGAAAAATAAAAAAATCTTGTCTTTTGGGATATAACTGAACTTTCCTTACTCATATATATATATATATATATATATATATATATATATATATATATATATATATATATATATATATATATATATATGTGTGTGTGTGTGTGCGTGTGTGTGTGTGTATGTGTGTATGTGTAACATAAAGTTTTTTATATGTGTCTTTTACTCAATCTCACAAAACATTTCCCGAAATCGAAACTTAGAAACGTTTTCAAATGTTTTCTTTAAAGTATTTAAACTGCCATTTTTACTTCTTTCATATTTTTTTTATAAAGCCATACGTGTTCTGTGCGTTCACCATATGTGTGGGCGGGTATGGGTGTGCGTAGTTCTTTTACATGTGTCTGTCCTTTTCTTTTATTTTAATATAAAGTGTTCTTTTGACATCTATACGTGTGCTCTGTTTTAATTATGTGAGTGTCGTCTAGTGCTGTGCCGTGGGTTTTCTTAGATTCTCTTACCTTCTTCGTCGTGTAGATTTCTTAATCGTATAGTGCGGTGCATCTGTTCTCTGGAAATAAAACTCTTTTACACGAAAAAGAAAGAATTCAGAAGTTTATTGATCCTTTCTTTCTTGATAACGCCTGAAAGAAAGTCGCCGTTTTCCAGTTGGTCTGTTTCTCGATTTCTGACTTAACTATACTTCTGACTGGGCGGGGGGATGGAGTGGCTTATTCCCGTCTACATTCGAGACCCAAACTTAAAGTTTCAGACCATATTTAATAAGGTCCATACCGCCTGAGATCCAGTCTGATCACGATTCTTGTCTCGACAACAAGTGACGTCATAGTCTATTTGTCTCATCAACCAATCGCATAACCGTATTTTTACTCGTTGTTATATTAACCTTTGCTGGCCCTAAATCCTGTCTCTGTATTATGATTTTAAGAATACATCATCCACCAAGATCTCATGTCATCCTGACCTGTACTCAATCTATCAATTTCACCCAGATCACAATCCATACTAGTAAATTTTTTCAGAAATATAGGGCACCTTTTGATGCAATATATGTACGTATTTTTTGTTATTGATTTTACTGGCGATAGAAACATAGCTGTTGTCTTTCCACTTCCTAAGCAGTAAAGAATATGTCATTAAGTCGCCCTTTTTTAATAGGACGTGTCAGTTTTTCTTGTTATATATATATATATATATATATATATATATATATACATAATATATATACAGAGGTGTACTAAAAGCGAACTTTTAGGAAAGGTAAAACCTATTGTGAAGAGTATACAGCTCAATATCCAGGATAGAGCAGGTAGATATGAAGAAGAATGGAAAGGAATTAGAGAAGCAAAAGCAAAATCAAAATTCAATTCAATTGCTCAGAGCAAGGTAAATTCCGCAAAAAGGCAATTTATTCAAGTTAAATTTTCCTTAAGCCAGGCTTTTCAAAGATAAAAATCTTATCATCAGAGGAAGTCGCTGGATAGATAAGTTGGCAATGGCCTAGATTTAAAATTTGAAAAAATGAAATAAAAGTTGTAGGGAAAGAAACGCAGGGCAAAACTCTGCCCGAATGCAAGCAAATGTCCGATTGCTAAAAAGTCCGGTGTCGAAAAGTCCAGCGGAGAGAATAAGATGAAGATAGGTAGGTCGTTAAAGGCACGAGATGTAATGAGAGAGGTTTCAAAGTTAAAATCCAAGAAGCCACAACTTCAGGTACGGCGAAAATAGAAAATCCAAAAGGGTAAAAAGTCTAATAAGAGGTACGTTCGATGATGCAGGCAGGCTCAGAGAAGATTGAGGAGGAAAATATTCGCCATTAAAAAAACTTCCTGGGCAGAGGTAACAAAGGAGAGTGTTTTAAAATGGGAAAAAGAGGCAGCGAAAATATTTACAGCTAGCCCGTTGAGAAAGCCGGCTTATATATATACAATTTTAAAAAGTATGCTTGACGTAATGCAATTTGATTCTGTGATACCACTTCAGTGTCACTGAATTTAAATTGTCTACGTATTTCTTGGAACAATGCGAAAATATTATATGCACATTTCCCCGCTGACTTTAAAAAAATGCTCTTCTTTCTCCAGCTATTTTGTTAGTTTGCTTTAGACACCTGAGGATGATTCGACGAAGAATCGAAAACGTTTGGATACCTATTGGACATTTATATTTAAAAAAAAATTTAATACAAAAAAGTCCATTAGAAAAATCGAATTTTTTTTAAAAGGGTATAATTAAACAGACGAATTCTGTTATTCTTAACAATGTTTGCATAAATGAGAGAATGCTGCCTAAATACACACGCAATATATATATATATATATATATATATATATATATATATATATATATATATATATATATATATATATATATATATATATATATATATAAATTCCCGAAACAGTTTTTCTATGGTAAACAACTGATGATCCCTTAAATAATGTTAGAAACAAACTAATATAATAACTGTAAAAACTAAATTGACTTACATGAGTGATTTTCCACTGAACGACTTGGGACATAAGGTTTTTTTTTGTTTTTTTTTTTAGTTTTAATGGTTGAGAAACTTCCTAGACTATATATATATATATATATATATATATATATATATATATATATATATATATATATATATATATATATATATATATGAGGGTTTATAACTAAAAGGTAACTTTTAGAGAATTAGACCTATTGTGAGGTGAGGAAAGCTCAATATACTGGATAGAGCAAAAATAAGGTGAGTCAATGAAAAATAATTAGACCTGCAGATTGAAACAGATCAATATCTTCAGTTGTTCAGAACAAGGAGCATTTAGTAAATAAAAATATTTCTTCTTCTTCTCTTTCAATTTCATTCCTTAAGCCAGGCTTTTCAAAGATTAAAATCTTATCATCAGAGGAAGTAGTGAATGATAAGTTGACAGATAAGAACAGTCAATATTCAAAATTTCAAAAAAGTTTTTTTTTTAAGTTCTTTTTAAAAAGTCTTAAAAGTTCAAACGGGTGTGTTACAATGTTACTTGAAAACAGAAAGAAATGCGTTTACTTAATATGGCTAATTTTGTCTGATCCCCCTCTAAGGACTAAGGACTTGGGTGGAATCGTCGTCGTTGGATTTTCATACAGATTCTTCTGGATTTACCAATTACATTTGAACCCCATACCACTTGGATTTCCGTGTTTTGTGATTTTCATTTACATGTGTTTTGTATGTATGTGTATGGATATATACACACATATGTGTGTATATGTTTACATATACACATGTGCGTGTGTGTGTGTGTTTGTATATTTTTATATGTTTGTGATTATAGCAAGCTCTAATTTATAATCTAACCTTTTTAATACATCTCTCTTTAACTTAACCCTTATTTTTCTATTTTTAAATCCCATTTATATTTTTGTTTTTCTCCTAACCTTTAACTTGTCTTTCCCTTTTGTTTTCTTTTTTTCACACATTTTCCACCTCAGCTTTTCATTTTCACGAATTGCTCTTTAAAAACCTATTGTTGACAAATTAGCTGACCCATCCCTGTTTATTTCTTTTTAATCTTTAGGTGCTAACTTCCAGTGTATCAATTCATGCCCACCCTTTTTGTTTACCGTAGTTTGATTCTCTGCCGCCTTTTCCCCCTCCCCAACCGCCTTAGAAGAATGTGTCACCTACTTATCATGTCCCAACATCACTTAATGTCTTCTCATATGATCCAATCAGATCATTTTTTCCTTCATCCCATGTGTGTGCCTTCAATATAAAATAAAATTATTTCTGTGTTCTTCATTTTCTGAAGACGTTCTCCACGAACGAAACCGGTCAAAAAATCCTTTGTTTTTCTCCTGCACTTTGACTTGTTTTCCGTCTGTCATCTTTTCACACATTTTGTCCATCACGACACTTCATTTTCATGAATTATCGTGTACCTTACCCCATATATATATATATATATATATATATATATATATATATATATATATATATATATATATATATATATATATATATATATATATATAAGTTAAGGTTATAGAACTGGAAGCATTGCTATATTTCAAGGAGATAATATAACATAATATTTTACCGATGAATAAGATGTTATGAATCTCCATAATATATTTAATATATATTTATATATATGCAGATAAAATCAAGCTCAATGATTGACGCGTTATGTCAGACAGAGCGTATATCTTTTAATTCAGTAGAATACAAGATGAATGACAGAATTAATATTTTTTAATCATGCTCCAAAAAATCAACACTCAACAATATTTCTCCGTATGTGTAATAAGTGATAATAAAAAATTTTCTGAAACAATGTACATATGGAAAACTTTTTGGAACATGCTTATAAATTTTGTATTCTACTTAATATATATATATATATATATATATATATATATATATATATATATATATATATATATATATATAATGTATTTTTATGTAATTATTTTTATGGGGGATTGTAGCGTTCGTTGTAATTTTGCTTACTATTATTTCGATTGTCTCACTTTCCTAAGTGATTAAAATGCAGAAAATTGCATTATTAGTCGCCCTTAACTTCATAGGACGTATTTTTCGTTAATATATATATTTTTTATTTTATACGTACATAAAAGTAATCCATGGACACGTGTTTCTGGCTCACAGCCGTCATCAGCATGGCTAACTTAGACAGAGATCGAACCTTCGATATTGATGTCTATAGTCCAGCGTTCTACTGGACCAAGACGCTCTATCTAGAAAGATGTACGATTTTTATCACCTAAATATTTAATGTATTTTTATGTAATTATTTTTATTGGCGATTGTAGCGTTTGTTGTTATTTTGCTTACTATTATTTCGATCTCTGTCTAAGTTAGCCATGCTGATGACGGCTGTGAGCCAGAAACGTCGTGTCCATGTAATTCAACTCCAAATCACTACACATAACAAAATAGTCAGCTGCGATCAGAAAAAAATACGATACTCCAACAGGAAAAAATAACCGCACGCAACGTTTAAAAATCCTAAAAGCAATATAAATTAAAAGAAACAACATTACATTAACAGAATAACTTTTAACATATCAAATTTCTTCCACAATCAAATAAAAAAATATATAAATATACAAGTATAGAAATAAATAACAGATTAAATTAAACTTTATTTCTTCTACAAGTAAAAAGAAAATAATAAAACAACAAATTAATACAAACATTAAATATATAAATGCATAAATAACAGATTCAGTTATACCGTATTTCCCCCGCCAAAAATACAAACTAAAATGATAGGACACTTTAAATAACAACAACATTATTGCAAGAATAGTGCTGAATATATAAATTTATATATATATATATATATATATATATATATATATATATATATATGTATCCACATAAAATTTTATAAGGATTTTTTTTTTCAGTATTTACTTTAACAGTAAGTAGAGCTCGGTAGTAAGCTATAAAAATATATTTATGGCAATTAAGCTACACAGAGGCTCCCGCGTTTCATCCCCGGGGGGAATCTTAAGGCTAAAATGTATATATATATATATATATATATATATATATATATATATATATATATATATATATATATAAAGTTAGGTATGTATATATATGTGTGTGTGTATGCGTGTATGTATGTATATATATATAATATATGTGTGTGTGTGTGTACAGAGTAATCTACTAAACTAATGAACAGATCATTATGGATTTTGGAATATATATTGTAAAAAAACTGTGAGTAACATGGGATACATTTTTTTGTAACTTTCAGCATTTAGGGGGATATATATATATATATATATATATATATATATATATATATATATATATATATATAATCTTTTTAATTACCAATCATTCTCGGCAACCCGGTGAGTAACCTGGCGACATTATTTTTGTAAAACAAACTCGAACCCGCTCTCAAATTTTTTTTTAAATAAGTTAGATACAAAAAGAATTATAGAGAAAAGAATTACTCTTCATTAAATTTTGAGTTATATTAATACATTTTAAAAGGATCGATGCCCGCACATGAGCGTCAATAATATGTATGTGCTTGGTAAAATACTAAACTATTAAACTGATCATTATCAATTATGGGATATGTATCCTGGGTAAGTAACGTGAGCACATTATTTTTCTTTTGTAAGCTTTACCATTTAGGGGGGGGGGGGGGGGTGCCACCGAAACCGAACACAACATTAATATTCACGAAAACAACATAAATATGATCGAAGACATTCGCAAACAACATAAATATTTCGACAAAAAAACGAAAACAACCTAACTATTGCCTTAAATAAACTAAATATTACCGAAAACCACTTAAATAGTACCGAAAAAATAAATATGTGGAGAACAGAGCGAAACAACTTAAATATTACCATAAACAACTTAAATATTACCATAAACAACCTAAATATTGCCGACTACAGCCGAAATATTGTCAAAAAACAACCAAGATAGCACTGACAACGACCACAAACATCTTAAATATTACCGATAATAAGCCAAATATTACCGAAAACAACCTAAATATTACCGAATTTTTAGCGTAGAAAAATAATGAAAATGAGAAACCAAAATTGTGTTTACATTATCGATGCCTTAAAACAATGTTCCTATGTAGTGACCATACGCTAATTGATTATTCTAAACATTAAAACTTTTCGAAAAACAAACATTTGGTCCGTATGTGACCTATTTGCGTTCTGTCCGTTGTTTACAAACGTTGAATCATTCTTTCATATTTCTCCCGGGAAACGGGTCCTGTTAGTATCTATATAAATTCAAGCTGAACTTTATCTGAAGACGTTCGTTAGTCCGAACGAAACCATGCTTGAACCCAGATTCATTATCTGATTATAGCTTTGTTGGAAGGAATGCTGCTGTACAAGTAACAGTTATTGTATAAAAGTTATATATATATATATATATATATATATATATATATATATATATATATATATATATATACTCGGAGAATACCGGTCCTAGGACGGATGAAAAAGTTTTACACCACTTTTATGCCCCTCTTACAAAGATTAAAATCAATATATAATAGTATCTTTATTCCAATTTTTATCAAAACCTATATGATTTTGATTACAATTTTAGGCAACAATATGTGTGTGTGTGTGTGTGCATGTGTGTTTGTGTGTGTGCATGTGTGTGTGTGCGTGTGTGTGTGGGTGTGCATGTGTGTGTGTGTGTGCGCGTGTGTGTGTGTGTGTGTGTGTGTGTGTGTGTGTGTGTGTGTGTGTGTGTGTGTGTGTGTGTGTGTGTGTGTGTGTGTGTGTGTGTGTGTGTGTGTGTGTGTGTGATTGGATAGTTTCCGTTCCATCTACATATAAAACAAATGAAGATAAAGTTGAGAGATAATTACCGAAGGGAAAACATATAACGGAGATGAATTCCATACAAATCTTCTGAGTATCGATTTCATCACTTCACTTTAATGGGTGACCTACCAAGGCACGATTATTGATTCGGTTAGGTCTGTTTTTAATTCGTTGAAATGTCACACTACAGGTCATTATTCAATTTAGTCTTTAGTAGGTGGTTCTGTATTAAACACTTATGCAGTTTATGGACCGGGCTGAAATGAATTTAGAAAGCCATTCTTAACATGGGGATGTGGGGGTTGACTAACTCATCTGTTTATTAAATTGTTAGGTGAAAATACAGAATAGTTCATCTCCCCCCCCCCATGTTAAAAATGGCTTTCTAAATTATAACGTCAATATTTCAGCCCGGTCCGTAAACTGCATAAGTACCCTTTTTTAAAAATTTATTTTCATACTAATTCTCTGGATTTCCTTATGGGTTATGGTTAGAAAAGAACAGTTTGAATTATCTCCCCTTTAAACTGACTCTTCTAAAAAAAACGAAAATTTCACTTTCACGGAATCACTTTTTAACAAACATTCTAACTGACCCAGGATCCTGTAAAATTTTACAGTTGCTTAAAAGTAAGGAAAACGGTCGACTGTAGTCGAGGACGACCCAAAGGCTCCTTTTTCATTGACTACTACACCGAGATGTAAGAGAAGTCGTCACTCATTTCTCAAAGTCAATCCACTCACCTTTGATCCGAACCTATAGTGTTTAGCAAGAGAGTATCAAGTACCATTGCTTGTCTTGTGTATGACTCGACAAAGGATTGGACCACGGTCCGGCGGCTCATCAGCGAACACTCTTACTATCTTGCCAAATGTGCCGGTTCGTTTAGCATATAAACGCGTGCATTTTTGGCTGATACAAAAACTATTAAGCGGTTTGACAGATGAAAAGTTTCATGCAGAAAGCATATTGTCTGTCTGTCTGTTTGTGTATATGTGTGTCACTTACTTTCATAATGATCAGTTAATTAGTTTAGGAGTGAATTATGTACATACACATATATAAATAAAACTACCAGGCAGAACTGCACATTTGTGGTTAGGTATAGATGTGTAAACATGTTACTACTACTACTACGACTACTACTACTACTACTATCTATCTATCTTCTCTCTATAAATTAGTGTTTTATGTTTGGGAATTTTTTAGATACGGATTGCTAATTTGTATGATTTCGATTATTCGGACTACTGTTCTCATCTTGAATGTTATTCTCACAACTTTTCGCCCAATGTAACTCTCGACCTTCTTCGGGTGCATCTCGTCGAACTTGGGAATCTTTCTGTCAAACTCGGGAACCTACACGGAATTTCGAACGGAACCCTTTATTTAATTCACAGCTGACGGTACGAATGAGAGCAAGTTACCCTCGTGGCACATGCGGTGGCACCAGCCTCTGCTGATACCACATAAAATTGTTGTGAACGGTCAAGGAAGATGGAAAGACACAGAGGAAGAGCACCAACCAGACCTCCACTCAAAGGGTTCGAGTGTCCTGGATCCTTGGGGAGGTTTATTGTCACCCAAATTCCAGTGAAGACCAATGGTCGTTACCAGTGAGAAATTAAAGTGAGGCGGCTGTTGCGATAACGCAAAATTATTTGAAAATTATATCCAAGGAGGTGGAGAGTATTGGAAATCTGGCGAGACTTGTTGTCAGCCAAACTCCAGAGAACACCACCGGTTATTATCAGTGAGTAATCTCTGGTGATGACCTGTGTGAAAACTCCTAGTGAATACAAATAATAATTATAATAACAATAACAATCACGTACCAACTAGTAATGACAATCTAAACAGCCCTGATAACAATAACGGCATGGGCATGAATAATAATAACATCATTTACATTAGCCAACGGACGTTACTACCGAGAAATCGGTGGTAAATGGTTGTTGCGATAGCGCAAAATAATTTGCAATAGTTATCGAAAGAGGCGGATGAGTTCTGTGAAGGAGGCTTGTTGGCACTCGGACTTCAGGGGAATATCACTGTTTTTTTCGGGTGAGCAATCACACAGAATGATTTGTGTTGAAAATCTCAGCGTGTAAATAATAATTATTATTTTATTATTATGAATTTAGACACGAAACAACGATGTTTTTTTTATAAATAAAATATTTATTTTAACTTTTTAATTTTCGGCGTAGACGCCTTACTCATAGAATGTTCTTTTTTTCTCTTCTTTCTACATCTTGTCTTCTAAAGTTTTATTTCTTTGCTGCATCAAAGTGTACCAATTCGGTTGAACCTGACGATCTTCAATAGATAACTTCATGAGGTTCGGAGGACAAATTTAGACAAAACGTAGATAAATAGAGTCAAAAGATTGCAATAAGTTATCTTTCCTTGGCTTGCCCCCCCCCCCTCTACATTAGTGCGAGGTCAAATTACACAATTATCCTTCGATTTTTGGTGAATACAAATTTGCTTTTTCTTTACCTAACGTAACTAATTTATCAATAATAACTTTTAAACCTGGTGGCGAATTTACACACATATCTAACTCTCGGCATAAGTTTACGTTACATACAGGGTGGCGAAGCAACATTTACAATAACGTTAAGTTTTTTTTCTCAGCAGGCACTAAGTCAATTGTTTTGAAACCTAGCATATATTGATGTAATAATTATACCTAAGATTATTATATTTCTCTTTTCAGAAACTTTTTCCTATATGAATAACCAGGAAAGCAAACGTTGAAGAGTGTGTGATTTGCTGAACGCACTTGCCATACGAAAGGAGATTTCAAGAATAGTTGGAGCATCCATAAAGAATGTTTATAATCTAAAGAATAGAATGACTAGGAGCAAAATTATTACGAGCGAAGTCTGGAAGTGGAGGAATCAAAAAGAAAACGTACCAAAGCTTTTATTAAAGCTCTCAAATCCCAAATCCTAAAATATCTAACGAAATCCATGAGAGAAATAGTAATTGAACTTGAGGTAGACAACAATACCATTAGAAATGCAGTAAAATATGATTTAAAGTTAAAATATTACACAAGATTTTTCATTTTCGTTGGATTTATCGATTGGTGATGCAAGTCGTTTTATTTATCGCCAAAAAAACAACAGAAAAAGAGAAAAGCAAAGAAAATTAATTCGTCTTGAAAGTGCGTTCATCCAACGGTTTTTATGCGTGCCGCTTGGAACAGTATTCATTTCGTTGGATTTATCGATTAGTGATGCAAGTCGTTTTATTTATCGTCAAAAAAAAAAGAAAAAGAGAGAAACAAAACA
The DNA here is from genome assembly GCA_963556195.1 of Sepiola atlantica. Taxonomy (NCBI): domain Eukaryota; kingdom Metazoa; phylum Mollusca; class Cephalopoda; order Sepiida; family Sepiolidae; genus Sepiola; species Sepiola atlantica. The sequence goes on along the minus strand of OY744522.1, from coordinate 158,711,890 downwards.
AAAACAAAAAACAAATGGCTGCAATTACACCAAATGGGGAAAAAGGAGTGACACCTTGTCCGTACAATGACGGACCGAAATTAGAAAACATCTAATAAATTGTGGACGTTGCGAGAAATGGTATCATCCTAAGCGTGTCGATTTGGATTGACTAACAAAGTCGATATGTGAAAAACAATAAAGGAATGGAGATGTCCAAGTTGTTTTGAATTTGGAGGAAAAATAAAATTTAATTTAAAAATTACTGGAACAGGAAAAAGATTAAAAAAAGGTATGAAGAACGTAATAAAAAAAGAAATTACGAACTTCATACCGGAGATGATAAAAAAATTGAGTTGTCTCTAACAAACAATTTGTTGGAACAAAAAAGAAATGAATAAGATTTGGGCTGATATAGCAAAAAAGAGTCCAAAAGAAATAATGGAAAGTACATCGAAAATGGCATTTAAAAAAGTATAAACATAATAGAAACAAATATTTTAAAACAAAAAAAACGGACTAACAACGTCATAATGTCTAATATGAAAGAAGAAAAAGAAGAAAACCTAAATGAAAGAGTCTTCTTTTTAATAAATAAAGAGAATGGAATACCACAAAAAGACATCATCAGAACGGTTAGACTAGGAAAACAAGTCAATAACAAAAACGATTGATAATTGTCACACTAAGACACGAGGAAGATGCAAAGTGGTTGCACAACTACAAAGTTGGTAGAAAAATACAAAATGAAAGAAAAGAACTTATATGGATAAATCCAGGTTTGATGACAACAGAAAGGGAAGCTGCTTTCGAAAAAAGAAAGCAAGTAAGAGAAAGAAAAGAAAATAGTAAAATCAAAACCACCGAGAATTAAAAAAAACAACGAAAAAGCGTCCATGGAACTCGTTTAGAGTAAAGAAAAATAGAGAACATTTGAAAATAATGTATACTAACGCCAACTCATTGAGAAACAAAATAACAGAACTAAAATTGATTGCTAACAAATATAAAATAATTTTTATTACAGAAACACATATGTCTACGGGGGTGTAGAAAAGGCAGAATTGGCAATAACAAAATTTTAGATTAATATGGGAAGATTGGAAAAATAATGCAAAGTTTGGGTGTTCTGCTATTTATGTACATAATGTGTTCAAGGCTTCTAGATTGGATTGGTTTGATAAAACTGAATTTTTAGCGTTAAGAATAATCGATGCTAATAACAGAGTTTTCGTCGTAGTATGTATATACAGATCTCCGAATTTGTCCATAGAGGAAGATTATAGATTAAAAGAACAAATGAGTGAGATACCATTTACGTCAGATGAATCTGAAGATATTATAATGATCGGGGATTTCAATTTGCCAAATATAAATTGGACAAACGGTTTAGTTGTGCCTCTTATGAATTTAATTAGTCAACACTGTAGAATGCAGAACGGATATTTGGAGTTATTTACAACAAACGGTTTGCATTGGTATATAGAAAAAGATACTAGACATAAACTAGTGGGAAATAGATTAGAAAAAGGTACATTGAATCAGATTTTTTCAAATAATGAATGCATAATAAGAGATTTAAGTTTGAAAGCACCTTTAGGTAAATCTGACCATGCATGCATTGAAATCGAAGTTAAAATGAAGGCAGAATTTGATTATATAAACAGAAAACAGAGGAACTGGTCTAAGATTACAGAAGATTTTGTGTCAGAGATAGGAGAAGCTCGAAAACATCTAATGTTAATGAAATGTTGGAGGAATTAAATGGAAAGACAAAATCTATACTAGAAAATATTCCAGAAGTTATTATAAAATTCTCCAAACAAGGGGATTATTAGAAAAATTACGTTGGGACAGTAATCGTCTATCTCGTAAAAGGAAAGAAAAAGATAAAGCTTGGAAGAAATTTGGAATTATACCAAGTATGGAATATTATCAAAATGCTGTAACTAAAAAAATGCATATGAAACACTGGAAGTAAAAGAAAAGTTGAAACACGAAAATAAGATTGTTAGAAATATTAAATACAACTGTTCAAATATTGTTCAAATATGTTAAAGCAAAAATTAAAATTTAAAAAAGCGTGAGTACAGTAAGAGATGATGAGACAGGCAATTTAACAGACATGCCAGTAGAAACAGCTGGTGTACTAGCAAGTTTTTTTCAATCTGTTTATTCTTTTGAAGAATTTGGTCTACTACAAGAGAGTTGTTATGGGGAAGGTACAACAAAAATGATGGATGAACTAAAAATAGAACTTAAAGATATAACACTATTACTATCCAAGTTGGATGTTAGTAAAAGTATGGGACCTGATGAAATTCATTCTAAAATATTGAAATACTTATCATCAAATGAAGGATTTATCAATGCAATAATTAAATTGTTTAGGAAATGTATGGAATATGAAGAAATTACATATATTTGGAAAACAGCTATAGTAATACCGCTACATAAAAAGGTTCGATACATTTAAAAAGTAATTACAGACCAGTTTCTCTAAACATGTATTTTGTGTAAGATATTTGAACAAATAATTAGAAACCACATGTTAAATTTTATAAAGGATGATATACATTGTAACCAACATGGCTTTGTCCATGGTAAATCAACATTATCTAATATTTTGGAAAGTATTGACATTATAAATGAATATTTGATGGATGAGGATAGTGCGGATATCATATATTTGGATATTAGGAAGGCATTTGATACGGTATCTCATTATCGTTTTACTAGTGAAAATGAAAAATGTTGGTATTACTGACAAAATGGTAAATATAGTGAGGGAGTTTTTGAAGGATAGAACTATGAAGATAAAGGTTGGAAACAATTATTCTGAATCAACGGTGTTCCGCAGGGTTCAGTATTGGGTCCTTTGTTGTTTTTGATATTCATAAATGACTTACCTAATAATATAAATTCAGAAATAGAACTGTTTGCTGATGATGTTAAACTACTTGTGAGACCTTTATCAAAGGAAATAACACAGATGGATCTAAATAAATTATCATACTGGGTGGACATTTGGAAATTGGAATTTAACCTAAACAAATGTAAAGTACTACATGTAAGATCCAGGAATGTGGGAGTTGAATATGTACTAAACAACAGAGAAATCAAAGAAGTAGATGGAGACTGCGATTTGGGAGTGGAGTTTGATAATACATTTAGGGCAAATAATCCTATTTCGACCATTGTATCGAGGGCAAATAGAATGATTGGGTGGATGAGATCCCACGGATGTGACTTCACGTAGGACGAAAGCGAGGAAGAACGGTTAGATTTTGAAAGAGATTGTTTTTTGATTCTGATGCGGACGGTTGTATAAATAATGACTAGATAACTGTTGAGGGTCGCACGCAGCCATGGGCGCTGCCTGTCTGCCTTCCTGCCTGCCTGCCTATTTGACTTTTCAATAGTTTATTTGGGTTAAGATTTTCGTCTCTTTCATATGTACTTAATTGCAAATTCCACTTGTGACTTATTTAATTAATTTCTATTAATAATCTTCCATTTCCGAAACTGTCTTCTCTCAATTCTTCTTACTCTAACTCAATAAAGTTATACACACAACGACGAGACAACGCGGATACCAACCAGAGACGACATGACGGCGAGAAGAAGCTGCCAACAAGAACATTTGAAGTAGCGACGAAACGACAACACGGGTACCGATAAAGAAAGAACCACAACACTCATAAAAAGTAAGAAAAGACGACAATCTGACAAGAATACAGAGAATCAGTTTCTTGTGAGACTCTCTATCACCACTCCTTTTTATCATTGATAGGATGCCACTAATAACATACTCAGGAATTGTAATACGAGATACAAATTCACAGATACAAAAGACAAATAAATCACCCCGTAAAACTATCTGATAAAAAATGAGCTAAAAAATCTTTAGTTAAGATATTAAAATGGAATTCGGATTTGAAAAATATGTAATACTGGAAATGAAAGGGGCAAACTTGAAATAAGAGATAGCATAGAACTGCCAACATATCTGGGATTTGTTAAAGTGGACACCATCGTCAACAAAGACGAAAAAGAAGATCAGAAAAGAATACATAAGACTAAGAGAGCTAGCTCATTGAAATCAAACTATATAGTAGAAATATAATAAAATGAAATAAATACCTTCGCAGTATCTCTGGTAAGATACTATAGACGCTTCATCGACTAAACAAAAGAAGAAATAAAGGACATATACCAAATAACTAGGAAATTAATGATCATGCACTGCACCCGAACGATGACATCGATAGACGTCATGTAAAAATGAAACAAGGAGAAAAAAGATTGATAAGTATGGGAGGCTATGTTAATGATGCGATAAAAATTAGAAAAATACATGAAGACTGATTACCGCTGCAAAAACTGAAGAAAAAAATCGATTTCAAAACTATGTGTTTAGTTTTGAAAATCCGGGTTGAACATGGATGCGGGTGTTTTAATATGTATATGTTTATTTTATGTATATGTTTTAATATGTATATAGTTTAAAATGTATGTTTTGTAATATGTATATGTATTAATAAGTATGTGTTTTATATGTATATGTTTTATATATATATGTTTTATATGTATATGTTTTAATATGTATATCGTTTAATATATATTTGTTTTGTAATATGTATGTTTTAATATGTATATGTTTTTATATGTATATGTGTTTATACGTATATGTTTTGTAATATGTCTATGTTTTAATATGTATATGTTTTAATATGTATATGGTCTAATAAGTATATGTTTTAATATGTATACCAAAATAAACAAAGCAAAGAGCAGCGAAACTGGAAACGAAAAGACGATAAAGTAAAAATTTGGAAGAGAATAAACAACATGGACAATTTATAAGATTGACTAAAGATTTCGTTCGCATAAACACATGGATATGGATACAAAAAGAAGATATCAACAAAGAAGCGGAATCGCTACTGATAGTCGTTCAAAGCAACGCGATAAGAATGAACTACATAACGGCCAATATGGACGAAAGCCAGAAAAACAGTAAATGTAGACTCTGTGGAAAAAGAAACGAAACAGTAAATCACATAAAAAGTGAATGCGACAAACTAACCCATATTGAGCACAAGACTGTGGGGAAAGCAAGTCCACTGTGAACTGTGCATTTTGAACATGAAGACAAATGGTCCAGACACAAGTCGAAGACAGTATTGGAAAATGAAAATCATAAAAAGCCGGCAGATGGAATTACAAACGGACAAAGTCATTCAAGCAAGGAGACCGGACGTGATAATAATCAACAGAAAAGAAAAACCAGCTAAATCGTAGATTTCACCGTCCCAGCAGATCATAGAGTAAATATTAAAAAAGGCAGAAAAACTTAGCAATTACATGGAGCTTGACATGTGACATGAAGAAACCCACTGTTTACCATGAATAACACTAGGAAGAGTTACTAAAAAAACTAGTAAAAAATAAGAGAAATCAAAATCAAAGGGAAGATTGCCATCTACAAAGCACGAGACTAATGAAGAACCCTGAAATATTAAGCTAAACCTTTGAGTGCTGAAACCACATGCATAACAATGTAACATCGATCAATCACAACTTTTCGTGTCTTAGAATCATGTGGTTACACACAAATATATCTCCTTTTATATAACGTTAGGTATGTGCAGGATTCATTCGTAAACTAATTAATCTATCATTATGAATTTTGGGACACGGCTGCTATGCGTAAGGTGTCGTAATGTTGACTATATTTAGTTTAATGTAGTTTTACACAAGTGATAAAAAATGGGTGGAAGGCCTTTCTGAAAATTCAGGTAGCTCTGATTTTTGCGAAATTTTAACAATGGTATCAGGTGTCAATTAATAAATATTTTCTCAATTTCCGTTTCTTTGCAGTATTTTCAAGTTTTTTAGGGGATCATAATATAGGCACAAAACTTGAATATTTCAGATTTGCATTGAATTTGATCCATAGTCATTAAACGTCAATTACGTCAGATTCTCCTTAAGCTTAAACCCTTATTTTTAGACATTTTCTAGAATCAAAATCATGTAATAGATTTTAACTAAAATTTGCATCAGGATTCTAGATATAAGGTTTAATATCATTATATCTTGATTTTAAGCTTAGTAAAAGAGGGCATAAAAGTGGTACATAAATTAATCTTACCTGTTCTGGGACAGGTATTCATCAATATATATATATATATATATATATATATTACTATTTCATGTATCCACATAAAATTTTATAAGGAGATATAATTTTTTTTTCAGTATTTACTTCAACAGTGCTCAATGCGTAAGTAGAGCTAGGAGCCTGAAGATTCCCCCGAGATGAAACGCGGGAGCCTCTGTGTAGCTTAATTGCCATCAATATATTTTTATAGCTTACTATATATATATATATATATATATATATATATATATATATATATATATATATATATATAATGCATATATATATATATATATATATATATATATATATATATATATATATATATATATATAATGTATCGTTATACAATTGTTTTTCACTGGTGATTGCAACGTTCGTTCTTTGTTTGCTTGCTATTATTTCGATTGTTTCACTTCCTAAGTTATTAAGATGCAAAAAATTGCATAATTAGTCGCCCTTAACTTAATTTTATAAGTACATAAAACTAATCCATGGACACGTGTTTCTGGCCAACAGCCGTCATCAGCACGGCTAACTTTGACAAGGATCGAACCGTCGATGATTACTTTTATGTACGTATAAAATTAATTAATAAATATATATATATATATATATATATATATATATATATCGTATAAACATGACGAATGGTTTATGTCTGCACATTTTTTGTGTTGATCCTTTCTAATTTCCGTCTGTCTTTTCTGGTTTCAAGCGGAAACTGGCCGATGTATCTGCCGTATTCGCTTATATCCTTAGTACTTTCGGATCTGTCTGAATCTATCTTCCGGGGTGGTTATCGGGTAAAGAATGTGGTGCTTAGATATTTATAAGTAGTTTTGGCGGGAATCATGTGATGGTTATAGTATTAACAAGGTACTAGTGTTAGTATCATAAACATTTTAGTATGTTTTCACTATTATTGAAATTAATTTTGTTGGTGGATGACTTGACCATCATAACCTTGTCGAGGAAGTTAACTATGCGCTTATCTGACACTAGCACTATAGCTCAACACTTAACAACTCAACATTCTTGCCCCCTGCTCTCAATTCCGTAAAACTCATAGTAGAAAAACTTCCATTCATTTTAGAACAAAGAACTAACAAACAAAAAATACATATTGAAAGCCCTGCACATCAATACAGAAAATCCATATATATATATATATATATATATATATATATATATATATATATATATATATATGGAGATAGAGAGAGAGGGAGAGAGAGGGAGAGAGAGAGAGATTTTCCGACAAAAACACGGTCTCGTATCAATCAAAATTGGCTTTTATTTTTTTTAATAACAACTGTTTCTTCATAGCCATACAATCGGAGCATTGGTAATAACAAAGTCCGAATCTCATAGACAAATGAATCTTCAGATTTGCAGAAAGAAAGCCCGTCTTACTTTTGAATATTTTCACAAAAAAGATTAAAGTTTTCCAACGTTACACGGGGGGAACAAGAGGTCCCAAAATAAAGAAAAAACGGTCTAAAGTTGTTTTTTTAAAGCTTATTACCTATTTTGCTTCAATATTTTGGGGAAATATAAGTTTAATCGAAAAGTACTATTTACGAGGCTTTCAAAAATGAAGTTTTATGTAATTTTATAATACCTTCTCAAATTGATACTCGGCATTAAATCAACAACAAGCTTCTTTTCACGTTTCATTAAATAATGGCCGCGGTTGAATATTTGCATAATAGCATCGAACGAGATCAACTTTCATCTTTGCATTTATCTTGGACGTCTGAATAAAACATTTAAAATTCAAAATTATGAATGCACGCGACGCCAATTCATAAAATTATACCAATTTTTGAATAAACCTAGATAATTTGAACTTTATATACTTTAACTGACAGCCATTAAAATATCAGGTTTTCATTTTTGTGGATCAAAAGGAAGTTATCTTTTTTAGAACATTGCATATATATATATATATATATATATATATATATATATATATATATATATATATATATATATATATATATATATATATATATATATATATATATGTGTGTGTGTGGGTGTATATATATATATATGTGTGTGTGTGTATATATATATATATGTATATATATATATACATATATATATATATATATATATATATATATATATATATATATATATTTATATGTATATGTATATATATATATATATATCGGGTAGATTTCAAAGATTCAAACATATTAATCATAATTTGAAATATTAAAATCCAGCTCCGGAAATAAATATTCAACAATGTCTATTTATATGTGCTCACGTTTCCGATAACTACTTTTATTACTAAAATTACATTTAAGTATACTTTTAAACTGTATAGGATTTTCTTCGTCAGCATATTAAAATTCATAAATAACAATCTCAAGTAATATTATATGGATTCATCCGAAAGGTAAAAAAAGAAGAAATAAAGAAATCGTACGATGTTTCCAAACTATTTTCTTATTAACAAGATAGATTCGCACAGGCGTTCAAGACGTGCACTTATGTTTTGTAAACTTTCAAATTAAGGGGTTAGATTTCTTTTCGTTTTGTGTTTAATAAGCAAAACAAAATTAAATTTACCTACACCTCTGGATTCGTTCGAACACAGAAAAAAATGGTCGATGGTTTCATACCTAGTTCAATCCGATTTGCTTATTAAAAAAAATAATTTTTTAAAAGGCAGCAGCATTTTTAGTAAATACCATGTTAGAATGAATTCATGGAAGCATCGAAAGTCAAGCGATTATAAATTGTATCCTTCTGATTTTCACCGTCATAAGCTATATTAGACATGTGCAAAATATACCTTGACTGTAAAATACAGAAGAGATAATTACATACCTTGGTCTGTATAAGTTTCAAGGGCGAAAACCCATTTATTTAGCAAGTTCAATTGTTTATACGTCAAAGGGAGACTACTCCATATGCCGTATTAATCTAATATAAGTGAGATTATTTTATCTGATAATATTTATGCGGTATATAATTTATTAATCATTCCAATCTTGTCATTATTAAGATTGTTATAAACTAACGACTTTTAGTGCGTTGCATTACTTGCTTATTTATTAAATGGGTTCACTCTGATTTTTTTAATTATCTCATACATTCAGATTCTTTTTAAAACCAGAAAACCTAGGGATTAAAGAGTTACGTAATATTTAGGGTTATCAGATAATGACCATTATTTATTTTTGTATTATATACCGGGGTGCAATATATAATTCATATTTTATTACATTTTTATTATCATTACTTAATTATTGATGATGTGCTATTTATATTAAATTTCAACACATAATTATTATTGCCTATTTAATTTAACTTTATTCCATGAAAAATGCCAGTATACTGAAATCATATGCCCTTAATAGGGTTAAGATGAAAATTCATCTATTATATAAACGTCACCTGTCTGTATGTATGTATGTATGTATGTATGTATGTATGTATGTATGTATGTATGTATGTAAAGCTTCTCCTCCGAAAGTACCCAACACACGGTCACACGGGTGACATCATTCCCACCGGCCAGCCCAGACGCGTGTAATATCTCGGAACCGGAAAAAAAAAATTGACTCTTCCGGGGTCGACTGAGCACTTTTCTCCAATGGGGGGTGGCTTTTAACTCCATTTTTCAACGTTATTTATACTAATTTGAGAAGAAAAATAATGCAAAGTCACGATAAACCAGATATGACGTCAGAGTAAGGGAGTGGCGGGTAGAAATTCACTCACACTACAACCATTTTTTTTCTTTCTTTCTTCTTTCCCTCTCACTCCCACACTTTCTTTCTTAATTATTAATAGACGCTAATATTCCTTCCCCCCCCTTCCTCACTATGGCCGTTCTGTTATACTTCCAGGCATTACCTCCTCCTTTCAGGCCAAATAGGGGGGGGGGGAAATGTCGGCATTCACCGATGTGAGCGCTACAGGCCAAATCTGAGGAGGGGGAATGTCGGCATTCGCTGGTATGAGCGCCTCAGGCCAAATCTGGGGATGGGGGAGTGTCGGCATTCGGCAATAGGGCGCCTCACGCCAAATTTGGGGGGGAGGGAGAGTGTCGGTATTCGGTGGCGGGGCTCCTCAGGCCAAATTTGGGGGAGGGGGTGTGTCGGCATTCGCCGGTATGAGCGCCTCAGGCCAAATTTGGGGAGGGGAGTGTCGGCATTCGGCAGTATGAGCGCCTAAAGCGAAATTTGGGGATGGGGGGGTGTCGGCATTCGGTGGTGGGGCCCCTCAGGCCAAATCTGGGGAGGGGAAATGTCGGCGGTGGGGTTCTTCAGGCCAAATCTGGGAAGGGGGAGTGTCGGCATCAGGCCAAATCTGGGGAGGGGGAATGTCAGCATTCTCCGGTATGAGCGCCTCAGGCGAAATTTAGGGGAAGAGGAGTGTCGACATTCGCCGTTGGGGCGCATCAGGCCAAATCTGGGGAGGGGGAGTGTCGACATTCGCCGGTGTGAGCGCCTCAGGCCAAATTGGGGGGGGGTTGTCGGCATTCGCCGGTATGAGCGCCTCAGGCCAAATCTGGGGATGTGGGAATGTCGGCATTCGCCGGTATGAGCGTCTCAGGCCAAATCTGGGGGAGTATCGGTATTCGCCGGTGGGGCGCCTTAGGAAACATTTGAGGAGGGGGGGTATCGGTATTCGACGGTGGGGCGCCTCAGGCGAAATAGCCCGACCCTTGGGAGCATATTAGCCTGTACTTTAGGGGAGCAGAAATGCCCAAAAGGAAAAGGGATTAAAAAATAAAATGATAATCTGATTTTTGATTCGAGAGTGTAAGATCGACACCTATCGGATAGGACTAGATAATACACTTGATCTCAAGGCAAAAATGCCGAGAACAGATACTACACTTTGATCTTAGCCAAAAGGCCAATTTATTTAGGCAGGTGAGTTCCTTCGGACAACCCTCATCTTTATCTACAGATGAAGATTTTACAAACCTTGGGAACTCACCAGACCTTAGGCATAGTGCCCGTTATGTAGGGGGAGGGGGGGTCGGGGATAAGTGAGACAAGCTGTTCAATGTTTTTTATTTCACAAAATTTTACAAACAACATAAAAAGAACATTTGCTGACTCTAAACTAGATTCTTACACCAAAATACCGCATTCACTCTGTGGGTGGATCCCTACTTAAAATATCCCCAAAAAACATCGATGTAAAAAAGAATTATCGTGGGAGTGGGAAGAAATATTAAAAACACCCAAAAAGAAAGAAAAATAAAGAACGAAATAAAATGGTAGAAAAGTTAGTATGGCCCGGCTTTCCCTCATGACTAAGTGTTAGACCGCCCACTGTTTTCCGGCACGAGACCGAAAACAAGCGGGTCGGTCACTAAGTGGGAGTGGGAACTTAAGAGAGGAGTGTTCAAAAAATAAATTCATCGGGAATGGGATCATTGGGTGGATGGCGTCTTCCAAGATAGTAATGCCAAGGGTTTCAAAAGACCGGGGACAAAATAAAACAGTGGAAGTGGGAATCTTTGGAAGCTCTCTAGTGCCGGCAAAAATAAAATAGGGACAGGATAACTTTCATTCCTACTAGTTTAAGAGGTTACCAGTTTTTTTAAATAAATCAAAAAACTCTACAGGGGTGGGTTCCGTAGAACCCAGTACCGCGTGTGCCATAATTATGGAGGGAACACGAACTCAAACTTGGCGCCTCGTCGGATGCACAAACTAGTGTCATGCACCCATCTCCTATCGAAATCCATGCGATGTAATCGTTTCCAATCGCATCTGATCTTCACTTTAAGTTGGTGTTTAAAGTAAACTACCAGATCCCGATCCGAAACAGATCCAACCCCATGAACCTCATTAAGACGTGTAACCCACGTCACTAGTCTTGCTACGGCTAGGATGGCTAGAAACACCATTCGTTTCTCCCCAGACCACGGCGGTGCTGCGTTGTTGATGACAGATGCTACATCCAGGACCATCGGCTGCTCGGCGTCGATGCGGGCCGTCACCTCCCTGACGTATCCCCAGAGATGTCGAAGTTTGCTGCAGGTGAAGAAGGCGTGCTCGGCCGTTTCTTCTTCGTCGTCTTCACAGCGCGGGCATAAGGGGACGTCCCTTAAACCATCTCTGCATAATCTGCCATAGAGGGGCAGTGCGTTCCGAACCAGTCGCCAGGTCAGAGAATACTCAGAATTGTTGAGATAACTCTGGCCTGGCGCCCAATTCCACTGGGAGCGGGCCTCCTCCCTCGACAATCCAAGCCGCTCCTCAAGTGGGTCCGAAGCGGTACCCTCCACTAGATCCCGATATAGTCTCTTCCTAGACCGGGCAAGGTTACTGGACCCCGGCAACGCTCTAAGCGCGGCCCGGCATTCGGCGAAGAACAAGGGCTCCCCTCTCGGCCTACGTCGTCCTTCGACCGAGAGGTCGGGTATGAGGTTGGGAAAGGCGCTCCCGACCGCAGGGACCCACGGAGTGTCTTCCATCAAAGTCCGACTCAGGAAAGCCAGTCTCTCGGCATGTCGATGACTTGCCAAGTCAGGCATCCCCAAGCCTCCCACACTCGGAACTTGAGTACAGACCTGTCTGCGGACGTACGCTTTCCGGCCCTTCCAAAGAAGCGAGAAGAGTAAGCGCGTGAAAGCGATAAGGCGGGCCGCAGGCAGTGGTAGTACAGACAGCCGGTAAAGGATGAGAGGAAAGACGTAAGTGGCGCACGCCTCCGCTCTGCCCTTTAAGGAAAGCTTCCTTCGAATCCAAGCCCGGACCGACGATTCGACCTTTGTCTGTACTTCCGACCAGTTCTTTTCCAGCTGGAGGCCCGGCCCGAACCACACGCCGAGGATTCGAACCGGGCCATCCGACCAGCTGAAGTCACCTGGAAGAGCGGTCTCTCCGCTCCAGGCACCCAACCGCAGGCCGTTCGACTTGCTGCGGTTGACTATGGCCCCTGTCACTTCTTCGTACCGAGCGAGCGCCTTAATCACCGTTCGAATGTCAGTACGGCTCGACACGAAAACGGTGACATCATCGGCAAACGCGGAAACCCTGACTCGCGCTTTGCGAGGAGGGATAGCGATCCCGCGCAGGACTGGTGTTGTCGCCTCATCCCTTAATTTGCGAAGGAAGGGTTCCAACGCCAGGATGTAGAGCAGGGGCGACAGCGGACAACCCTGACGTACCGACCGAGAAACAACGAACGATTCCGACCTCTTTCCATTGACTTGCACCACTGCCGTCGGCGAGTCATACAGAATAGAGATCCACCTGCGGAAGTCCGGACCAAAACCGGCAGCCGCTAAAACAGCTTTCAGGAAACCATGGTCGACCCTATCGAAAGCCTTGGACTGATCTAAATTGATCAGCGCGGCTTCAGCGTCGTCTTCTGTCCCCTCTATGATCATGCGAATCAAATGCAAGTTGTTCTGAATCGACCTCCCCTTCACAGCAAAGTTCTGCTCAGGCTTGATCAAATCACCGATAACAACCTGCAGGCGGTTCGCAAGAACGCGGGCCAAAATCTTTAACTCTGTGTTTAGCAGAGTTATGGGCCTGTAGTCGTCTAAATTTCCCCCACCAGGTTGGTCCCTCTTCTTCAGTAATGTGACCACTCCTTTGGTTACCTGTCCAGGGATTGACTCCTGAACAAACCAGTGGTTAAACACATCCTTCAGAATTGGGACAAACATGGGCGACAGCCTCAAATACATTTCGTACGGCAGACCATCGAGTCCCGGAGATTTGTTCAAGCCGACCTGCTTCAATGCAGTAACGATCTCGCCCTCCGTAATCCTGCCATCACAGCCAGCTGCTCGAGCCGCCTCGAGGCGGGGCGAGTCAGCCAAATAGCTGTCAAACTCCTGGCCGCGGAGTCTGGGCAGTTGGGTGAAGCGTTCCTCCAAATGCTCACGGAACCCCTCACAGATCTCACGAGACGATACCAGGGTATGTCCTTCCAGGTTTTTCACCTTCCGAATGTACCCATCCGAACCACGACGTAAAGCAGCCTTACGCTCAACAGCGTCAACGTTCACGGCTTCGTTAGAGACTTTCTTTAATCTAGCTCTAACTACTTGACCTTCATATCGCTCGCTAGCCAAGCGATTGAGGTCCCCCGTAATTAATGCTATCTCTAGGGGATCCCCCCAGCCACCGCCCGGGTCATCTTATCCTCTACTTGCTTTTGCGTCCTAGCCCTATTTTGAGCGAGGCGCTGGCTGTAGCGGACACAAAAGTTTCTAACCTGAGCCTTAGTTTTAACCCAGTACCTACTCCCGATAACCACCCCCACTAATCCCCGCTGGAGTAGTAACATTAGCTGTTCCCGGAAGTCTCGTATCTCCAGTAAGGAGGTATTAAACTTCCAGTACCCAGCCAACCTAGGCCTATCACTTAAGTTCAACCGGGCCGTAACCAATTTATGGTCCGAATGTCCTAACCAAGTGAACGTGGGACAAGATATGAAATCTACGTCGCCTCTTCTAACTAACATTCTGTCCAAGTAAGTACTCGGACAGAAGGCCGCGCTAGTATGCCACGTCCACATCTCCCGCCCTGGGTGATCAACGCGAAATCTGTCGACAAGATCGCATGAGGCCATCAGGTCAGACAGACTGCTTTCCCACCTCGCCGACCCTCTATTCCCACCGACCTTATCTATCTTGGGGTCTAGGATGGCATTCCAGTCCCCCATTAAAACTACTCGCTCCGGACCCTTGAGGAACGCCTCCAACCGTCGAAAAAAGGAAACCCTCTCGCCAGCAATGTTGGGCGCATAAACCGCAACGATCCGAAACTTGCTGTTTTCAACGGCAACATCGACCACGACCAGTCGTCCCACCGCATCCGCATGAACAACGCTCACCGCCGCAGGCAGGGTGCGTCTCACTAACAAAGAGATGCCACAACTATGAGCATCGCCATATGCTGAGTAGACGTCATAGTCGTCAGTCAGCACATCACAATCCCCATACGAATCGAAGTGGGTCTCTTCAATCGCAGCTACATCTACCTCACGGGCCACGAGATCCCTCAGCACGCGAGCAGCCCTGCTTCGGGATCTCATGCCCCTCACATTCCAACAAGCCAAGTTTAAATTTGTGGTCCCCATCAATTAGTGTCACACACGGGGCTAAAGTCCTCGGGAGTGAGGACGCCGAAGGTCTGACCGAGACTGCCGGTCAGCAGTTCGGACGAAATCCGTCCGTCTCGTGCCAAACCTCCCACGTCCACGGGGAAAGTTAATTTTAAAGCCCGAAAAAATGAGGGGTGAACATAAATGGGGACCCTCCCACTACATTTGGACTTAATTTCCTTAAATGAAGGGTGCTCCTCTTCTATAAGGGGTTGCTCCGGGATTGCGTCCTTGGCCGCCCTAAGCATTCTCCATAATGCTTTCTCCCTCCCGTTCCCGGTTTCCTGCCTCACAAACGTTATAATTTTGGGTGCATTTTTAAAATTCCGGGGGTCTTGCACCTGTTTTCCTTCTACGTGGGTGAAGCTCTCCAGCTGCTTAATGTATCGCCTCTGCCTTCCATTGAGGTCTGATTGGACCTGTAATGAATCCGCCTCACAGATCCTTACCCCCGGCAGAAAGGGGAACCTCCTAGTCTTCTCCCGTCTCACTGGCGTAGGAGGAGGTGGTACCGGGACGACTTCTGGAATGACCTCTTGCTTTCTTCCTGGAACGACTTCTGGCATGACTCCCTCAGCAGCTCCTTCTGGTTCAGAGGCCGGCGGCGCTACTGGGATGGGAGCCTCCTCTTCCCTCTGTCTCGCCGACACTGGGGACCTATCCCGAGGGCTGTTTAAGGGAGTGTAAAACTTGAGAGGAACATTTTCCTGTTCCATTGACTCGGAGGGGGCTAAAGATTTAATGTTTTCCTCCTCTCTTGCTGACTCCCGGACTTTTTTAGCTTTTGGGTCCTTTCTTTTGGGGGGCTCCATTGCTGCTTCCACCTCCTTTCCCTCTTCCTCCGATTCTGATGAGAGGGCTGTCAGCTTCCTCTTCAAAGCTGCAGGCATCGGTCTCCCCTTGGTTGGTATAGGGGTCGGGGTGGGCTTCCTCCCCTTCTCTGTGGACTCCTTGTCTACTGCTGCTGACGATGATGCCGACACGGCTGGCACTTTTGGGGGAACAGCCGCCGGGGGCTTTGCTGTTATTCTTTGGGGGCAGTCCTTTGCCACATGCCCTGGCGTCTGACAGCGCCAGCAATGTGGCCTTCTTCCCTCCACGATGATCGACATAGACCAGGATTCGCATTTTAACTGCGCTGGAATCGCCTGAAACCCCTGCCGGTTGACCCTCATCTTCAGCCTGTATTCTCCTGTCAGAATACCATGCATTCCGCGAGTCGGCACCACCTCCTCGACGTCGCCATACTGCGACATTATCGCTCCCAGATGGTCGGAGTCGATGCAGCATGGGACGCCGAGAACCGAAACTGACGCGCTTCTCCTTTCCATATATTCGGGTCTTAATTTCATGCCCTTCCAGACTACGTCTCCGCCCATTGCTAGCTTTTCTGCTACCTCCTGGGTTGGGAGCAGCACATCCCACATTGCAAAGCTTTTCCTGAGGATATAGGAAGCTGGGATCTTCAAGCCCACCAGTGCTTCCATGACTCTCTCCTTCAGGACTCCTACCAACCCATTCGCCTTTGCGTCTAAAGTTACGAAGGAGATGATCCTCTTCCTCAATTTTTCCAGCGTTCCCGGAGGCAGCTTCACTGTGTTTCCTTCAGTGAACTCCTTGTATTTTTCCTCGAACACTCTCCTATAATGTTCAGGAGTCTTCTGCTGTTTGGGCCCCCACACTGAACCAGTGGGTTTAGCGGAAGCCGTTACCTCGATCTTCTTTTTATTAGGGATCCGCGAACCAGAGTTGGACAGCCTTGGCCATGGTTCATTAGCTGCGATCCCCTTCCTCCTTTCCGGTCTGTGAGCTGGTTTACTTGGGCCCTCTCCCCCTGATAGACTTTCATCCCCTGAGGAGCACCCTACAAATAAACCTGGGCGGTAGTTTTGTTCCGCCACCTTTAAGTCCCACGACTGGCTTTTCGTTAGTTTACTTTTATGAAAAGGGGTATCATCATACCCTTGGAAGAAAACTTCCGGAGACACCAATACTCTTGGAACCGCTGGCATCTCCATTTCCAAAAGGAAATCCGACAACGATGGATTGTTGCTCGACGCGACACTCCCTCGTCGCGATGAAGAGGTGCCCTGCGTGGCAACACCTCCTGGGGAGCACTCGAGCGTGTCTCCCCCCGACCGAACTGGAGTATCGCATGGCACGACACTCCCCAACAAAGCTCCAGAGGTGCCCTGCGAGGCAACACCTCCTGGGGAGCACTCGAGCGTGTCTCCCCCCGACCGAACTGGAGTATCGCACGGTACGACACTCCCCAACAAAGCTCCAGAGGTGCCCTGCGAGGCAACACCTCCTGGGGAGCACTCGAGCGTGTCTCCCCCCGACCGAACTGGAGTATCGCACGGCACGACACTCCCCAACAAAGCTCCAGAGGTGCCCTGCGGGGCAACACCTCCTGGGGAGCACTCGAGCGTGTCTCCCCCCGACCGGACTGGAGTGTCGTTCGACGCGGCACTCACACTCGCAACTGGGGCGCCCTTCGCGGCCACACCCCTCTCGCTGTCTTTAGCCAAGACAGCTCTGGCTTTTGAGACCCCGGTGGCCTTCATCTCAATCTGTGTCTGTCTGCCGACCACAACCCGCCGATTCGGAATCAGGGAGACCGTCGCCAAAATGCACGTGAGTCTTCCCCGAACCTGCCGGCTGCTTAAGTTGGGACAAGCAGTCAGACTCTGAAAAAAGAATTAATTAATATTAATTGCCAAAAAAGTGGCTACAAAAAAGAAAAAAGTAAGAAACTTAGCTCTAAAACCAAGTGGGAGCTGGAACTAGATAGAGGAAAGTGAGAAATTAGCTCTAAAACCAAGTGGGAGCTGCCTCCCCAACGGGGGAGGAACTAGAAAGATCATATAAAAAAAAAGAGAAAAAATCCCCAAAAGGGGGAGGAACAAAGTAACAAAAGCCCCAATGGGGCAAGAAAACGCTTTAAACCTAGCCAACGGGCCCGGTAGCGGGACGCTTGGTCTTTGGGAAGACGAAAATGTCGTAACTGAGAACAGATACTACACTTTGATCTTAGCCAAAAGGCCAACAAAGGATCCGAAATTCAAAATTCTGAGGTTATTTACTGAGGTATATATAACCAATCTACACCTGAACAGCGGTCTATCCACTAGACACTGTTTAAATTACATTATTAAATTAACAAGTAATAATAACTATGATTTTCTTTCAACAAACATTGTATAATACTATTTAACAACTTATTACATTAGTTTTGAATATCAACAAATAATTTTAAACTCCCCCAGACCGTTTTTCTCTAATTCAACATAGCTTTTAGACGCCATTTTTTTTTTTACCGAAAATTACATTAATTCACTTCTTTTGGCTAATATCAAGGTGTAGTATCTTCCGATGGATACTGCACCCCATAAACTGGAATCGTCTTGGCCATCGGGGCTTCATTCCGCCGGTCTATGAGTTTGTCATGTGCAGTTCTAGGAGGTCCACACTCCCAGGCTTTGCCTCCCCTCTTTGGGGAGGAGTAAGTTTATTGCTTACTGCCTGAGGCGCCCCTACCGGGGAATGCCGAATAACAGCTTCTACGTTTCTCTTGGGACTATTTTGCAGATGAAAAGCGGGGGGTGGGGGGTGGATCGGTAAGAGTGATTTCATTACTGCTCCAGAAGCCTCCTTGATTTTTTTAAATACTCGGCGTTGTCCGGGAGAAAAGTGCTCAATATCCTAGATAGAGCTACTGTAGTGATAGGTTTGGAAAATATTTTAACGCCATCTTCGTTCCCCTTTATACTATTTTGCAGATGAAAAGGAGGGAGGATACCTAAGTAATTTCAGTAGTGCTCATGAGGCCTCCTTGATTTTCAAAGTACTCGGCGTTGTCCGGGAGAAAAGTGCTCAATATCCTAGATAGAGCTTCTGTAGTGATAGGTTTGGAAAATATTTTAACGCCATCTTCGATCCCCTTTGGACTATTTTGCAGATGAAAAGGAGGGAGGATACCTAAGTAATTTCATTAGTGCTCAGGAGGCCTCCTTGATTTTCAAAGTACTCGGCGTTGTCCGGGAGAAAAGTGCTCAATATCCTAGATAGAGCTACTGTAGTGATAGGTTTGGAAAATATTTTAACGCAATCTTCTATCCCCTTTGGACTATTTTGCAGATGAAAAAGAGGGAGGATACTTAAGTAATTTCAGTAGTGCTCAGGAAGCCTCCTTGATTTTCAAAGTACTCGGCGTTGTCCGGGAGAAAAGTGCTCAATATCCTAGATAGAGCTACTGTAGTGATAGGTTTGGAAAATATTTTAACGCCATCTTCGTTACTCTTTGGACTATTTTGCAGATAAAAAGGAGGGACGATACCTAAGTAATTTCAGTAGTGCTCAGGAGGCCTCCTTGATTTTCAAAGTACTCGGCGTTGTCCGGGAGAAAAGTGCTCAATATCCTAGATAGAGCTACTGTAGTGATAGGTTTGGAAAATATTTTAACGCAATCTTCTATCCCCTTTAGACTATTTTGCAGATGAAAAAGAGGGAGGATACCTAAGTAATTTCAGTAGTGCTCAGGAGGCCTCCTTGATTTTCAAAGTACTCGGCGTTGTCCGGGAGAAAAGTGCTCAATATCCTAGATAGAGCTACTGTAGTGATAGGTTTGGAAAATATTTTAACGCAATCTTCTATCCCCTTTGGACTATTTTGCAGATGAAAAAGAGGGAGGATACTTAAGTAATTTCAGTAGTGCTCAGGAGGCCTCCTTGATTTTCAAAGTACTCGGCGTTGTCCGGGAGAAAAGTGCTCAATATCCTAGATAGAGCTACTGTAGTGATAGGTTTGGAAAATATTTTAACGCCATCTTCGATCCCCTTTGGACTATTTTGCAGATGAAAAGGAGGGAGGATACCTAAGTAATTTACGTAGTGCTCAGGAGGCCTCCTTGATTTTCAAAGTATTCGGCGTTGTCCGGGAGAAAAGTGCTCAATATCTTAGATAGAGCTACTGTAGTGATAGGTTTGGAAAATATTTTAACGCAATCTTCTATCCCCTTTGGACTATTTTGCAGATGAAAAAGAGGAAGGATACCTACGTAATTTACGTAGTGCTCAGGAGGCCTCCTTGATTTTCAAAGTACTCGGCGTTGTCCGGGAGAAAAGTGCTCAATATCCTAGATAGAGCTACTGTAGTGATAGGTTTGGAAAATATTTTAACGCAATCTTCTATCCCCTTTGGACTATTTTGCAGATGAAAAAGAGGGAGGATACCTAAGTAATTTACGTAGTGCTCAGGAGGCCTCCTTGATTTTCAAAGTATTCGGCGTTGTCCGGGAGAAAAGTGCTCAATATCCTAGATAGAGCTACTGTAGTGATAGGTTTAGAAAATATTTTAACGCCATCTTCGATCCCCTTTGGACTATTTTGCAGATGAAAAGGGGGGAGGATACCTAAGTAATTTACGTAGTGCTCAGGAGGCCTCCTTGATTTTCAAAGTATTCGGCGTTGTCCGGGAGAAAAGTGCTCAATATCCTAGATAGAGCTACTGTAGTGATAGGTTTGGAAAATATTTTAACACCATCTTCGATCCCCTTTGGACTATTTTGCAGATGAAAAGGTGGGAGGATACCTAAGTAATTTCAGTAGTGCTCAGGAGGCCTCCTTGATTTTCAAAGTACTCGGCGTTGTCCGGGAGAAAAGTGCTCAATATCCTAGATAGAGCTACTGTAGTGATAGGTTTGGAAAATATTTTAACGCCATCTTCGTTACCCTTTGGACTATTTTGCAGATGAAAAAGAGGAAGGATACCTAAGTAATTTCAGTAGTGCTCAGGAGGCCTCCTTGATTTTCAAAGTACTCGGCGTTGTCCGGGAGAAAAGTGCTCAATATCCTAGATAGAACTACTGTAGTGATAGGTTTGGAAAATATTTTAACGCCATCTTCGTTACCCTTTGGACTATTTTGCAGATAAAAAGGCGGGATGATATCTAAATAATTTCAGTAGTGCTCATGAGGCCTCCTTGATTTTCAAAGTACTCGGCGTTGTCCGGGAGAAAAGTGCTCAATATCCTAGATAGAGCTACTGTAGCGATAGGTTTGGAAAATATTTTAACGCCATCTTCGTTACCCTTTGGACTATTTTGCAGAAAAAAAGGAGGGACGATACCTAAGTAATTTCAGTAGTGCTCAGGAGGCCTCCTTGATTTTCAAAGTACTCGGCGTTGTCCGGGAGAAAAGTGCTCAATGTCCTAGATAGAGCTACTGTAGTGATAAGTTTGGGAAATATTTTAACGCCATCTTCGTTTCGCCTTTGGACTATTTTGCAGATCAGAAAGAGAAAGGATACCTAAGTGATTTCAGTTGTGCTCAGGAGGCCTCTTTGATTTTCAAAGTACTCGACGTTGTCCGGGAGAAAATTGCTCAATGTCTTAGATAGAGCTACTGTAGTGACAGGTTTTGATAATATTTTAACAGAATCTACGCTGAAAATCGTTGGGATAATCGAAAAGAGTTATTTCAGTAGTGCTCAGAAGGCCTCCTTGATTTTCAAAGTACTCGGCGTTGTCCCGGAGAAAAGTGCTCAATACCCAAGATAGAGCTACTGTAGTGATAGGTTTAGAAAATATTTTTACGCCATCTTTGTTCCCCTTTGAACTATTTTGCAAATTAAAAGGAGGGAGGATACCTAAGTGATTTAAGTAGTGCTCAGGAGGCCTTCTTTATTTTAAAATTACTTGGCGTTGTCCGGGAGAAAAGTGCTCAATGTCCTAGATAGAGTTACTGTAGTGATAGGTTTTGATGATATTTTAACAGCATCTACGCTGAAAAGTATGAGGAAATCGATGTAATTTCAGTAGTGCTCAGGAGGCCTTTTTGATTTTCAAAGTACTCGGCGTTGTCCGGGAGAAAAGTGCTCAATATCCTAGATAGAGCTACTGTAGTGATAGGTTTCGAAAATATTTTAACGCCATCTTCGTTACCTTTTGGACTATTTTACAGAAAAAAAGGAGGGACGATACCTAAGTAATTTCAGTAGTGCTCAGGAGGCCTCCTTGATTTTCAAAGTACTCGGCGTTGTCCGGGAGAAAAGTGCTCAATGTCCTAGATAGAGCTACTGTAGTGATAAGTTTGGGAAATATTTTAACGCCATCTTCGTTTCGCCTTTGGACTATTTTGCAGATCAGAAAGAGAAAGGATACCTAAATGATTTCAGTAGTGCTCAGGAGGCCTCTTTGATTTTCAAAGTACTCGACGTTGTCCGGGAGAAAATTGCTCAATGTCTTAGATAGAGCTACTGTAGTGACAGGTTTTGATAATATTTTAACAGAATCTACGCTGAAAATCGTTGGGATAATCGAAAAGAGTTATTTCAGTAGGTCTCAGAAGGCCTCCTTGATTTTCAAAGTACTCGGCGTAGTCCCGGAGAAAAGTGCTCAATACCCAAGATAGAGCTACTGTAGTGATAGGTTTAGAAAATATTTTAACGCCATCTTTGTTCCCCTTTGAACTATTTTGCAAATTAAAAGGAGGGAGGATACCTAAGTGATTTAAGTAGTGCTCAGGAGGCCTTCTTTATTTTAAAATTATTTGGCGTTGTCCGGGAGAAAAGTGCTCAATGTCCTAGATAGAGTTACTGTAGTGATAGGTTTTGATGATATTTTAACAGCATCTACGCTGAAAAGTATGGGGAAATCGATGTAATTTCAGTAGTGCTCAGGAGGCCTTTTTGATTTTCAAAGAACTCGGCGTTGTCCGGGAGAAAATTGCTCAATGTCCTAGATAGAGCTACTGTAGTGACAGGTTTGGATAATATTTTAAAAGCATCTACGCTGAAAAGGATGGGATCATCGATAAGAGTGATTTCAGTAGTGCTCAGGAGGCTTCCTTGATTTTCAAAGTACTCGGCGTTGCTCGGAAGAAAAGTGCTCAATATCCATAATAGAGCTACTGTAGTGATAGGTTTTGAAAATTTTTTAAATGCCATCTTCATTCCCCTTTGGACTATTTGGCAGATAAAAAGAAGGGTGGATACCTAAGTGATTTCAGTAGTGTTTAGGAGGCTTCCTTGATTATCAAAGTACTCGGCGTTGTCCGGGAGAAAAGTGCTCAATGTCCTAGATAGAGCTACTGTAGTGATAGGTTTGGAAAATATTTTAACGCTATCTTCGTTCCACTTTGGACTATTTGGCAGATCAGAAGGAGACAGGATACCTAAAGGAATTCAGTAGTGCTCAGGAGGCCTCTTTGATTTTAAAAGTACTCGGCGTTGTCCGGGAGAAAATTGCTCAATGTCCTAGATAGAGCTACTGTAGTGATAGGTTTGGATAATATTTTAACAGCATCTACGCTGAAAAGGATGGGGGAATCCATAAGAGTGATTTCAGTAGTGCTCAGGAGGCCTCCTTGATTTTCAAATTACTCGGCGTTGTCCGGGAGAAAATTGCTCAATGTCCTAGATAGAGCTACTGTAGTGATAGGTTTTGATAATATTTTAACAGAATCTATTTTGCAGATGAAAAGGAGAGGGGGTCAGTAAGAGTGACTTCTGCGGTATTGCACTCGGGGTGTTCTTCTGCGGTATAGGAACCTTAATATTCTGCAGTATGGCACCAGGGGAGTGCTTCTGCGGGATAGAAGCTTGAGGCTTCTGCGGTATGGCATCAGGGGTGCTATTGCGGTATAGAAACCAGGGGGGTGCTTCTGCGATATAGGTACCCCGGGTTTCTGCTCTATGGCACCCGGGGGGTGCTTCTGCGGTATAGCACCCGAGGGGTGCTTCTGTGGTATAGAAACCAGGGGGGTGCTTCTGCAATATAGCAACCAGGGGGCTACTTCTGTGGTATATCAACCGGAGGGTGGTTCTGCAATAGGGAACCATGAGGTGGTATGGCACCCAGGGGGGTGCTTCTGCCGTATGGCACTTAGGGCAGGTGCTTCTGCGGTATAGAATCACGAGGCTTCTCGGCATTGTCCATGAGAAAAGTGCTCAATATCCTAGATAGAGCTACTGTAGTGATAGGTTTGGAAAATATTTTAACGCCATCTTCGTTCCCCTTTGGACTATTTTGCAGATGAAAAGGAGAGAGGATACCTAAGTGATTTTAGTAGTGCTCAGGAGGCTTTCTTAATTGTCAAAGTATTCTACATTGTCCGGGATAAAAGTGCTCAATGTCCTAGATAGAGCTACTATAGTGATAGGGTTGGATAATATTTTAACAGCATCTACGCTGAAAAGGATATGGAATCGATAAGAGTGATTTACGTAGTGCTCAGGAGGCCTCCTTGATTTTCAAAGTACTCGGCGTTGTCCAGGAGAAAAGTGTACAATATCCTAGATAGAGCTACTGTAGTGATAGGTTTGGAAAATATTTTAACGCTATCTTTGTTCCCCTTTGGACTATTTTGCAGATGAAAAAGAAGGGAGGATACCTAAATGATTTCAGTAGTTCTCAGGAGGCTTCCTTGATTATCAAAGTACTCGGCGTTGGCCGGGAGAAAAGTGCTCAATGTCCTAGATAGAGCTACTGTAGTGATAGGTTTGGAAAATATTTTAACGCCATCTTCGTTCCCCTTTGGACTATTTTGCAGATGAAAAGGAGAGAGGATACCTAAGTGATTTTAGTAGTGCTCAGGAGGCTTTCTTAATTGTCAAAGTATTCTACATTGTCCGGGATAAAAGTGCTCAATGTCCTAGATAGAGCTACTATAGTGATAGGGTTGGATAATATTTTAACAGCATCTACGCTGAAAAGGATATGGAATCGATAAGAGTGATTTACGTAGTGCTCAGGAGGCCTCCTTGATTTTCAAAGTACTCGGCGTTGTCCAGGAGAAAAGTGTACAATATCCTAGATAGAGCTACTGTAGTGATAGGTTTGGAAAATATTTTAACGCTATCTTTGTTCCCCTTTGGACTATTTTGCAGATGAAAAAGAAGGGAGGATACCTAAATGATTTCAGTAGTTCTCAGGAGGCTTCCTTGATTATCAAAGTACTCGGCGTTGGCCGGGAGAAAAGTGCTCAATGTCCTAGATAGAGCTACTGTAGTGATAGGTTTGGAAAATATTTTAACGCCATCTTTGTTCCCCTTTGGACTATTTCGCAGATCAGAAGGAGAGAGGATACCTAAGTGATTTCAGTAGTGCCCATGAGGCCTCCTTGATTTTCAAAGTACTCGGCGTTGTCCGAGAGAAAAGTGCTCAATATCCTAGATAGAGCTATGATAAAGACTATCATGAGAGGATTGAAAATGATGAAGACTATTATGAGAGGATTGATAATGATGATGACTATCATGAGAAGATTGAAAATGATGATGACTATCATGAGAGGATTGAAAATGATGATGACTATCATGAGAGGATTGAAAATGATGATGACTATCATGAGAGGATTGAAAATGATGATGACTATCATGAGAGGATTGAAAATGATGATGACTATCATGAGGGGATTGAAAATGATGAAGACTATAATGAGGGGATTGAAAATGATGAAGACTATAATGAGGGGATTGAAAATGATGAAGACTATAATGAGGGGATTGAAAATGATGTACACTATCATGAGGGGATTGAAAATGATGAAGACTATCATGAGGGGATTGAAAATGATGAAGACTATCATGAGGGGATTGAAAATGATGAAGACTATCATGAGGGGATTGAAAATGATGAAGACTATCATGAGAGGATTGAAAATGATGAAGACTATCATGAGAGGATTGAAAATGATGAAGACTATAATGAGGGGATTGAAAATGATGAAGACTATAATGAGGGGATTGAAAATGATGTACACTATCATGAGGGGATTGAAAATGATGAAGACTATCATGAGGGGATTGAAAATGATGAGAATTTCATGAGAGGATTGAAAATGAGGAAGAATAGACTGACAGGATTGGAAATGATGAAGAATACCATGAGGGGATTTAAAATGATTAATAATATCATGAGGGGATTGAAAATGATGAAGAATATCATGAGAGGATTGAAAATGATGAAGACTATCATGAGAGGTTTGAAAATGATGAAGACTATCATGAGAGGTTTGAAAATGATGAAGACTATCATGAGAGGTTTGAAAATGATGAAGACTATCATGAGAGGTTTGAAAATGATGAAGACTATCATGAGAGGTTTGAAAATGATGAAGACTATCATGAGAGGTTTGAAAATGATGAAGACTATCATGAGAGGATTGAAAATGATGAAGACTATCATGAGGGGATTGAAAATGATGATGACTATCATGAGGGGATTGAAAATGATGAAGACTATCATGAGAGGATTGAAAATGATGAAGACTATCATGAGAGGATTGAAAATTATGAAGAATGTCATGAGAGGATTGAAAATTATGAAGAATAGACTGACAGGATTGAAAATGATGAAGAATACCATGAGAGGATTGAAAATGATGAATAATATCATGAGGGGATTGAAAATGAGAAGAATATCATGAGGGGATTGAAAATGAGAAGAATATCATGAGGGGATTGAAAATGAGAAGAATATCATGAGGGGATCGAAAATGATGAAATATACCATGAGAGGATTGAAACTTATTAAGAATATCATGAGCGGATTGAAAATGATGAGGAATATTATGAGGGGATTGAAAATGATTAATAGTATGAGGAGATTGAAAATGATGAAGAATATTATGAGGGGATTGAAAATGATTAATAGTAATAGGAGATCGAAAATGATGAATACAACGAGGGGAGTTAAAATGATGAAGGATATCATGAGGGGATTCAAAATATATAGTATGAACACCGAGGCGGTTATAAGTACCTATATAGAAGGCGCAGACAGTGGTGGTACTTTTTATTGAAATAAGTCATACTATTGCCCTGTGAAACGTGGGATGAAATGGTGGGGAAGAAACAGCTTTCGCAAAAGGCAAAATTTAAAAGTAGCGACCAGGGTAGATAAAAGTAGAAAGATAAAGAGACAGCTATAGAGAGAGAGGGAGAGAAATAGAAGTTTTAATATAAAGATGTTACACACGCGATTTTTCTTCAATTATGTTTTTATGACCCCGAGCAACGCCGGGTAGCCCCGCTAGTCTATTATATAAACGTCACCTGTCTGTATGTATGTATGTATGTATGTATGTATGTATGTATGTATGTATGTAAAGCTTCTCCTCCGAAAGTACCCAACACACGGTCACACGGGTGACATCATTCCCACCGGCCAGCCCAGACGCGTGTAATATCTCGGAACCGGAAAAAAAAAATTGACTCTTCCGGGGTCGACTGAGCACTTTTTTCCAATGGGGGGTGGCTTTTAACTCCATTTTTCAACGTTATTTATACTAATTTGAGAAGAAAAATAATGCAAAGTCACGATAAACTAGATATGACGTCAGAGTAAGGGAGTGGCGGGTAGAAATTCACTCACACTACAACCATTTTTTTTCTTTCTTTCTTCTTCCCCTCTCACTCCCACACTTTCTACCTTTCTTTCTTAATTATTAATAGACGCTAATATTCCTTCCCCCCTCCCTTCCTCACTATGGCCGTTCTGTTATCCTGATATAATACTTCCAGGCATTACCTCCTCCTTTCAGGCCAAATAGGGGGGGGGGGAATTTCGGCATTCACCGATGTGAGCGCCACAGGCCAAATCTGGGGAGAGGGAGTGTCGGCATTCGGCGGTGGGGCGCCTCAGGCCAAATCTGGGTTGGGGGAATGTCGGCATTCGCCGGTATGAGCGCCTCAGGCCAAATCTGGGGATGGGGGAGTGTCGGCGTTCGGGCCAAATTTGGGGGGGAGGGAGAGTCTCGGTATTCGGTCGCGGGGCTCCTCAGGCCAAATTTGGGGGAGGGGGGGGGGTTTTGGCATTCGCCGGTATGAGCGCCCCAGGCCAAATTTAAGGAGGGGGAGTGTCGACATTCGCCGGTGTGAGCGCCTCAGGCCAAATTTGGGGGAGAGGAGAGTATCGGTATTTGCCGGTGGGGTGCCAGGCTAAATCTGGGGAGGGGGAATGTCGGCATTCGCCGGTATGAGCGCCTCAGGCAAAATCTGGTGAGGGGGAGTGTCGGCATTCGCCGGTATGAGCGCCTCAGGCGAAATCTGGGGGAAATCGGTATTCGCCAGTGGGGCGCCTCAGGCGATACTTGGGGAGGTGGAGTGCCAGCATTCGCAGGTGTGAACGCCCCAGGTGAAATTCAGGGGAGGGGGGGAGTATGAGTATCCGACCTCAGCCTGTACTTTAGGGGAGAAGAAATGCCCAAAAGGAAAAGGGATTAAAAAAAAAAAAATGATAATCTGATTTTTGATTCGACAGTGTAAAACCAACACCTACTGGATAGGACTAGATAATACACTTTATCTCAAGGCAAAAATGCCGAGAACAGATACTACACTTTGATCTTAGCCAAAAGGCCGGGAATGTATTTAGAGAAATACATCTCGCAAAACATTAACTCCTAGAGTTAAAATTACATCTGCCAGATGTATTAACCCTTAGGCATAAAAGCCCGCTGTGTAAGGGGGAAAAGGGGGGTCGGGGGTCATTGTGACTTTTATAACACATTTTAAAACATTTTTTATTTCACATTAGCAAAAACAAAGACAATGACATTTTTTATTTTTCACAAAAAACAAAAAAGCACAATGAAAAAACCTAATCTACCCTAAGCTAGACATTTGCACTAAAAAATTCACAGTCACTCTATGGCTTAACCCTACTTAAAATATCCCCAAAATGAAACATGAATAACATGAAATAACGTGGGAGTGGGATGACACATTAAAAACACCCAAAAAGAAAGAAAAATAAAGAACCAAATAAAATGATAAGGGGTGGTTAGTAGGACCCTCCCTACCCTCTTGCTAAGTCTGGACCGCCCACTGTTTTCCGGCTCGAGGCCGAAAACAAGCAGGTCGACCCCTAAATGGGAGTGGGAATTAAGTGGGGTGTTCTGAAAATAAATAATCGGGATCTGGGTACGGGAATGGATGGCGTCTTCCAAGATAATATTGCCAAGGGTTTCATCAGCCGGGGACAAAATAAATATGTGGAGTGGGCATCTTTGGAAGCTCTCTAGTGCCGGCAAAAACAAAATCAGGACAGGACATCACTTATTCCTACTAGCTAAGATTCAACTAGGCTAACACTTTGAATTTTACATTGGGCTGGGTTCCGTAGGACCCAGTACCGCCTGCTCCATGCTAAGGAGGAAAAACGTATTCAAACTTGGCTCCTCGTCGGATGCACAAACTAGTGTTGCGCACCCATCTTCTATTGAACTCCATGCGATGTAGTCGTTTCCAATCGCATCTGATTTTCACTTTAAGCTGATGCTTAAAGTAAACAACCAGATCACGATCCGAAACAGACCCAACCCCATGAACCTCATCTAGACGTGTAACCCACGTCACTAACCTAGCTACGGCCAGGATCACAAGAAACACCATTCGCTTCTCTCTAGACCACGGCGGCGCTACGTTGTTGATGACGAATGCTACATCCAGGACCATCGGCTGCTCGGCATCGATGCGAGCCGTTACCTCTCTGACATACTCCCAGAGAAGACGTAATTTTCTGCAAGTGAAGAAGGCGTGCTCGGCCGTTTCTTCCTCATTGTCCTCACAGCGCGGGCACAAGGGGACGTCCCTTATGCCATCTCTGCGTAATCTGCCATAGAGGGGCAGTGCGTTCCGAACAAGTCGCCAGGTCAGAGAGTACTCAGAATTGTTGAGATAACTCTGGCCTGGCGCCCAACTCCACTGGGAGCGAGCCTCCTCCGTCGACAATCCAAGCCGCCTCCCAAGCGGATCCGAAGCGGACCCCTCCACTAGATCCCGATACAGTCTCTTCCTTGACCGGGCAAGGTCACTGGACCCCGGCAACGCCTTAAGCGCAGCTCGGCATTCGGTGACGAACAGCGACTCTCCTCTCGGCCTACGTCGACCTTCGACCGAGTGGTCGGGTATGAGGTTGGGAAAGGCGTCCTCAACCGCAGGGACCCACGGAGCTTCTTCCGTCAAAGTACGACTCAGGAAAGCCAGTCTCTCAGCATGTCTATGACTTGCCAAGTCAGGCATCCCCAAGCCTCCATCACACGGACGTTGCGTACAGACCTGTCTGCGGACGTATGCTTTCCGCCCCTTCCACAGAAGTGAAAAGAGCAAGCGCGTGAAAGCAAGAAGGCGGTCCGCAGGCAGCGGGAGTACAGACAGTCGGTAAAGGATGAGAGGAAAGACGTAAGTGGCGCACGCCTCCGCTCTCCCCTTCAAGGAAAGTTTCCTTCGAGTCCAAGCCCTCACAGACGATTCGACCTTTGCCTGTACTTCCGACCAATTCTTCTCCAGCTGGAGACCCGGTCCGAACCAAACGCCAAGGATCCGAACCGGGCCATCGGTCCAGCTGAAGTCACCTGGAAGTGCGGTCTCTCCGCTCCAGGCAGCCAACCGCAGGCCGTTGGACTTGCTGCGGTTGACAATGGCCCCTGTAACATCTTCGTAACGAGCGAGCGCCTTAATCACCGCTTCTATGTCTTCACGGCTGGACACAAAAACGGTGACATCATCGGCATACGCGGAAACCCTGGCTCGCGCATAGTGAGGAGGGATAGCGATTCCGCGTAGGACTGGTGTAGCCGCCCCGTCCCTTAATTTGCGAAGGAAGGGCTCCAACGCCAGGACATAAAGCAGGGGCGACAGCGGACAACCCTGACGTACCGAACGAGAAACCACGAACGAATCCGAAAGCCTACCGTTTACCTGCACCGCTACCGTCGGCAGACGATACAGAATGGAGATCCACTTGCGGAAGTCCGGATTAAAACCGGCAGCCTCTAGAACAGATTCCAAGAAACCATGGTCGACCCTATCGAAAGCCTTGGACTGATCTAAATTGATCAGCGCGGCTTCAGTGTCGTCTTCTATACCCTCTAGGATCGTGCGAACCAGATGCAAATTGTTTTGAATTGACCTCCCCTTCACAGCATAGTTCTGCTCAGGCTCGATCAAGTCAGAGATAACAACCTGCAAACGATTCGCAAGAACACGGGCCAAAATCTTTAACTCTGTGTTTAGCAGAGTTATGGGCCTGTAATCATCTAAATTCCCCACACCAGGTTGGCCCCCCTTCTTCAACAATGTGACCACTCCTTTGGTAACCTGCCCAGGGATCGAGCCCTGAGCAAACCAGTGGTTAAACACATCCTTCAGAAGAGGAACAAACATGGGCGACAGCCTCAAGTAAACTTCGTATGGCAGACCATCGAGTCCTGGAGATTTATTGTAGCCGACCTGCTTCAACGCAGTAATGATCTCACCCTCTGTAACGTCCCCATCACAGCTAGCTGCTCGGGCCGCCTCTAGGCGGGGCGAGTCAGCCAAATAGCTGTCAAACTCCTGGCCGCGGAGTCTGGGTAGTTGGGTGAAGCGATCCTCCAAATGCTCGCGGAACCCCTCGCAAATCTCACGAGTAGATACCAGGGTATGTCCTTCCAGGTTATTAACCTTCCGAATGTACCCATCCGAGCCACGACGTAAAGCAGCCTTACGCTCAACAGCGTCAACGTTCACAGCTTCGTTAGAGACTTTCTTTAACCTAGCTCGAACTACTTGACCTTCATATCGCTCGCTAGCCAAGCGATTGAGGTCCCCCTTAATTAAGGCTATCTCTAGGGGATCCCCCCCAGCCACCGCCCGGGTCATCTTATCATCTACACGCTTCTGTGTCCTAGCCCTATCTTGAGCGAGGCGTTGGCTATAGCGGACACAAAAGCGTCTAACATAAACCTTAGTTTTCACCCACCAACTACTCCCGATAACCGCCCCCACTAAAGCCCGCTGAAGTAGTAACGTTAGCTTGTCCCGGAAGTCGGTTATCTCCAGTAAGGAGGTATTCAACTTCCAGTACCCAGCTAACCTAGGCCTATCGCTTAAACTCAAACGGGCCATAACCAATTTATGGTCCGAGTGACCTAACCAAGTGAACGTGGGACAAGATAAGAAATCTATGTCGCCTCTTCTAACTAACATTCTGTCCAAGTAAGTACTCGAACAGAAGGCCGCGCTAGTATGCCACGTCCACATCTCCCGCCCTGGGTGATCAACGCGAAATCTGTCGACAAGATCGCATGAGGCGATCAGGTCAGACAGACTGCTATCACACCTATCCGACCCTCTATTACCCCCGACCTTATCTATCTTGGGGTCAAGGACGGCATTCCAATCCCCCATTAATACTACACGCTCCGGACCCCCGAGAAACGTCTCCAACCGTCGAAAAAAGGAAACCCTCTCACCAACAGCGTTAGGCGCATAAACCGCAACGATCCGAAACTTGCTGCTGTCAACGGCAACATCGACTACGACCAACCGTCCTTCCGCATCCGTATGAACAACGCGCACTGTCGCGGACAGAGTGCGTCTCACTAGCAAAGAGACACCACAACTACGAACATTGCCATATGCTGAAAACAACTCAAAGTCATCAGTCAGCACATCACAATCCCCGTACGAACAGAAGTGGGTCTCCTCGATCGCAGCAATATCTACCTTAAGCGCCACGAGATCCCTCAGCACGCGAACAGCCTTGCTTCGGGATCTCATGCCCCTCACGTTCAATGTAGCCAAGTTTAAAGCCATCATTACTCCTAATCAGTGTTACAAACGGGACTAAAGTCCTCGGGAGTGAGGACGCCGAAGGCCTGACCGAGACTGCCGGTCAGCAGTTCGGACGAAATCCGTCCGTCTCTAGACAGGCCCCCCACGTCCAGGGGGAAAGTCAGTTTGAGTGCCCGATAAAATGAGGGGTGAACATAAGCAGGGACCCTCCCCGTACATCTGGCAGCCAGCTTACGTAATGACGGGTGCTCCTCATCTATTAGCTTCATACCCTGAATCACCTTTTTACCCGCCTCCACCATCCTCCACAGAGCCTTTGCCCTGCTCCCATTTTCCGGACGAATAAATGTTGTTAACATTGGGGCTTCCATAAAATTCAGCGGATCCTGGACCTGTTTGCCCCTCACATGGGTGAAGGCCTCCAGCATTTTGAGGTACTTTTTCTGTCGGCCATTCAAATCCGTCTGTGTCTGCGTAGCATTGGCCTCGCAAATCCTTTCATCAGGGAAAAAAGGGTACTTTTTGTTTTTTCCATGTTTTACTACCGGTGGAGGCGGAGGTTTTGCTTTCTCGACAGGGGCTCTTTCTGCTTCCTCTGTCCTGGTAGTCGGGGATTTATCTCTGGGCGTATTTGAGGGGGTATCCAAAAGGGGAGGGGTGTTTTGCACAACCTCATTTGAAGGGGACGGGGATTGGGTTTTGGGGGGTTGAGCAAGTTCAGTGCCACTGCTTTCTATTATTTTGTCTTTTGGCTCTTCTTCTTCCACCATCTCTTCCTCTGCTGCTTCCTTTGTCTCTTTAATCTTTTTGGCTTTATTTTCTTTAGGCTTTTCAGGCTTTTCTACGTCCACTCCTTCAACGACCATTACCGTCTCGTCCTCATTTGCTTTCTCATCCTCCTCTGACGAGTGGGTCGGCAATTTTCGTTTCACCCCTGGAGTGAGTGTGTTTACCGGTTCAACAGGAGTTTTTGTCTCCTGAATAGGGGATTTGTTAACCGGAGCTGATTTGGAGGTAATAGCGATCTTCTTTGCTTTTTTTCCCACTACCGTACTCCACTTGGGGGAATCGTTCTCCGTCCCGGCTTCCTCTGTGTTTGCTTGAGGTACCACAGGTGTCTTTTTCTGTGTTGAAGGCACAGACGCCGGGGACTTCGCTGGAATCCTTTTCGGGCAATCTTTTGCCATATGCCCCGGCGTCTTACAGCTCCAGCAATACGGCCTCCTTCCCTCGACAATGAGTGACATTGCCCAGGATTCGCACTGTAATTGCGCGGGGATGTCCAAGAAACCTTTATGACTCACTCTCATCTTTAGTTTGTACTCCCCCGTCTGAATGTTCCTGGGTCCACGGACAGGAAAGATTGCCTCGACGTCACCATACTGTGACATAACTGCTCCTAGATGGTCGGAGTCAATACAGCATGGGACGCCGAGGATTGTGATGGTCGTCCTTCTTTTCCCCTGATATTCAGGCTTAACTCTTAACCCCTTCCATATCAGGTCCTGTCTTGCCACTTTCTCGGCATCCTTCGTTGTTGGAAGCAGGATATCCCACATGGCATACGATCGCTGAACTACGTATGTGGCTGGGACGTTCAAGTCCCCCAACATCTCGTACATTTTGTCCTTCGTAATTCTGGTTAACCCCTTTGCTTTTGCGTCCGTCGTTACCAATGACACAATCCTCAACCGTAAGCTTTCAAGGGTGCCAGGGATAAGCTTTAATGTACTACCCTGGGTATAGGCTTCGTACTTTTCCTTGAAAAGCTTTTTATACTCGTCAGGGGATTTTTGTGCTGTAGGTCCCCACGCTGCCACATTCTGAGAACTTCCTGAGGTTGGCGTCACTTCCTTAGCCATGGATTCTCTTCCCGCAGGGATTAGAGCGCTGCCCAACACTGGCCATGACTCTACTTGCTTTCTGGATGCCCCCCGTTTCAACTTAGGCCTTGCTTGCCTTTGCTGTTTAGCACGGT
The DNA here is from genome assembly GCA_963556195.1 of Sepiola atlantica. Classification (NCBI taxonomy): domain Eukaryota; kingdom Metazoa; phylum Mollusca; class Cephalopoda; order Sepiida; family Sepiolidae; genus Sepiola; species Sepiola atlantica. The sequence continues at coordinate 158,677,094 of OY744522.1, read as the reverse complement.
CTTCCGAGGACTCCCGATCTGACCCCGATGAGGAGCACCCCCAAATAAAACTAGGGCTATGGTCTTCTTTTTGTGCTATCCCCAAATCCAGGGAATTGCATTTCCTTAAGGGTTCTGGACTTTTTGGGTGATTGAAGGGAACATCATCCATAACCGCCAAGAGGTCTTTCTTAGTTATTATACCTCGACTAGTTTTGACTGGCGTTACGAAGTCCCCAAACACCAGATCTTTCTTTTCAGCAGACCTAACCCTCGGCCTGGAACGCGGAACTGGGACATTAGCTGACGAGCCAATCTGGGCGCACTCGGGTGTGCTAACCCTATCCACATCTGGGTTGCCACTTGATGCGGCGTTCCTCCCCGTACTTGAGGTGCCCGGCGTGGCCACACCTCCTTGGGCGCACTCGAGTGTGCCACCCCCCTCCGATACGACTGGGGCGCACTCGGGTGTGCAACCCCCCTCCGATACTACTGGGGCGCACTCGGGTGTGCAACCCTCCTCCGATACGACTGGGGCGCACTCGGGTGTGCAACCCCCCTCCGATACGACTGGGGCGCACTCGGGTGTGCAACCCCCCTCCGATACGACTGGGGCGCACTCGGGTGTGCAACCCCCCTCCGATACGACTGGGGCGCACTCGGGTGTGCAACCCCCCTCCAATACGACTGGGGTGCACTCGGGTGTGCAACCCCCCCTCCAGGTCGGAGAACCGCTCGGCACGGTTATCCCCAACATCATTAGGTCGTACTCAGGGGTACGATTTACCAAATCTAGTAAGGTGCCCTCCGCGGTCACACCTTCCTCGCCCTCGCTGTTGTCAACGACAACACAGGTTTTTGAAGCCCGGGTGGCTTCCATCTATAAACGGGTCTGCAAGAGGCACGACACCCGCCGATTCGGAGACGAGGAGACCTTCACCGTTTTACGGGTTCGTCAGTCTCCCCGAAACCTGCCAGCTGCTTAAGTGCGCACCTCAGACAGACGCTGAAAAAGAAACAAAGTAAAAATAATTAATGGCCCAAGAGGGGCGAACAAACCTGACTGCAGGACTAGACCCGCCGATTCGGAGACGAGGAGACCTTCACCGTTTTACGGGTTCGTCAGTCTCCCCGAAACCTGCCAGCTGCTTAAGTCAGCCCAACAGTCAGGGAAAAGAAGAAAAGAAAAAGTCCCAAGAGGGGACAAAAAGGTGACAAAAGCCCCAAAAGGGGGCTTGGTCAAAGAAAAACGCTTTGAACCTAGCCGCAAGGGCTCGGTAGCGGGATCCTTAGTCTTTGGGAAAATGAGAATGTTTTATCTGAGAACAGATACTACACTCTGATCTTAGCCAAAAGGCTGAGAATGTATTTAGAGAAATACATCTCGCAAAACATTAACTCCTAGAGTTAAAATTACATCTGCCAGATGTATTAACCCTTAGGCATAAAAGCCCGCTGTGTAAGGGGGAAAAGGGGGGTCGGGGGTCATTGTGACTTTTATAACACATTTTAAAACATTTTTTATTTCACATTAGCAAAAACAAAGACAATGACATTTTTTATTTTTCACAAAAAACAAAAAAGCACAATGAAAAAACCTAATCTACCCTAAGCTAGACATTTGCACTAAAAAATTCACAGTCACTCTATGGCTTAACCCTACTTAAAATATCCCCAAAATGAAACATGAATAACATGACATAACGTGGGAGTGGGATGACACATTAAAAACACCCAAAAAGAAAGAAAAATAAAGAACCAAATAAAATGATAAGGGGTGGTTAGTAGGACCCTCCCTACCCTCTTGCTAAGTCTGGACCGCCCACTGTTTTCCGGCTCGAGGCCGAAAACAAGCAGGTCGACCCCTAAATGGGAGTGGGAATTAAGTGGGGTGTTCTGAAAATAAATAATCGGGATCTGGGTACGGGAATGGATGGCGTCTTCCAAGATAATATTGCCAAGGGTTTCATCAGCCGGGGACAAAATAAATATGTGGAGTGGGCATCTTTGGAAGCTCTCTAGTGCCGGCAAAAACAAAATCAGGACAGGACATCACTTATTCCTACTAGCTAAGATTCAACTAGGCTAACACTTTGAATTTTACATTGGGCTGGGTTCCGTAGGACCCAGTACCGCCTGCTCCATGCTAAGGAGGAAAAACGTATTCAAACTTGGCTCCTCGTCGGATGCACAAACTAGTGTTGCGCACCCATCTTCTATTGAACTCCATGCGATGTAGTCGTTTCCAATCGCATCTGATTTTCACTTTAAGCTGATGCTTAAAGTAAACAACCAGATCACGATCCGAAACAGACCCAACCCCATGAACCTCATCTAGACGTGTAACCCACGTCACTAACCTAGCTACGGCCAGGATCACAAGAAACACCATTCGCTTCTCTCTAGACCACGGCGGCGCTACGTTGTCGATGACGAATGCTACATCCAGGACCATCGGCTGCTCGGCATCGATGCGAGCCGTTACCTCTCTGACATACTCCCAGAGAAGACGTAATTTTCTGCAAGTGAAGAAGGCGTGCTCGGCCGTCTCTTCCTCATTGTCCTCACAGCGCGGGCACAAGGGGACGTCCCTTATGCCATCTCTGCGTAATCTGCCATAGAGGGGCAGTGCGTTCCGAACAAGTCGCCAGGTCAGAGAGTACTCAGAATTGTTGAGATAACTCTGGCCTGGCGCCCAACTCCACTGGGAGCGAGCCTCCTCCGTCGACAATCCAAGCCGCCTCCCAAGCGGATCCGAAGCGGACCCCTCCACTAGATCCTGATACAGTCTCTTCCTTGACCGGGCAAGGTCACTGGACCCCGGCAACGCCTTAAGCGCAGCTCGGCATTCGGTGACGAACAGCGACTCTCCTCTCGGCCTACGTCGACCTTCGACCGAGTGGTCGGGTATGAGGTTGGGAAAGGCGTCCTCAACCGCAGGGACCCACGGAGCTTCTTCCGTCAAAGTACGACTCAGGAAAGCCAGTCTCTCAGCATGTCTATGACTTGCCAAGTCAGGCATCCCCAAGCCTCCATCACACGGACGTTGCGTACAGACCTGTCTGCGGACGTATGCTTTCCGCCCCTTCCACAGAAGTGAAAAGAGCAAGCGCGTGAAAGCAAGAAGGCGGTCCGCAGGCAGCGGGAGTACAGACAGTCGGTAAAGGATGAGAGGAAAGACGTAAGTGGCGCACGCCTCCGCTCTCCCCTTCAAGGAAAGTTTCCTTCGAGTCCAAGCCCTCACAGACGATTCGACCTTTGCCTGTACTTCCGACCAATTCTTCTCCAGCTGGAGACCCGGTCCGAACCAAACGCCAAGGATCCGAACCGGGCCATCGGTCCAGCTGAAGTCACCTGGAAGTGCGGTCTCTCCGCTCCAGGCAGCCAACCGCAGGCCGTTGGACTTGCTGCGGTTGACAATGGCCCCTGTAACATCTTCGTAACGAGCGAGCGCCTTAATCACCGCTTCTATGTCTTCACGGCTGGACACAAAAACGGTGACATCATCGGCATACGCGGAAACCCTGGCTCGCGCATAGTGAGGAGGGATAGCGATTCCGCGTAGGACTGGTGTAGCCGCCCCGTCCCTTAATTTGCGAAGGAAGGGCTCCAACGCCAGGACATAAAGCAGGGGCGACAGCGGACAACCCTGACGTACCGAACGAGAAACCACGAACGAATCCGAAAGCCTACCGTTTACCTGCACCGCTACCGTCGGCAGACGATACAGAATGGAGATCCACTTGCGGAAGTCCGGATTAAAACCGGCAGCCTCTAGAACAGATTCCAAGAAACCATGGTCGACCCTATCGAAAGCCTTGGACTGATCTAAATTGATCAGCGCGGCTTCAGTGTCGTCTTCTATACCCTCTAGGATCGTGCGAACCAGATGCAAATTGTTTTGAATTGACCTCCCCTTCACAGCATAGTTCTGCTCAGGCTCGATCAAGTCAGAGATAACAACCTGCAAACGATTCGCAAGAACACGGGCCAAAATCTTTAACTCTGTGTTTAGCAGAGTTATGGGCCTGTAATCATCTAAATTCCCCACACCAGGTTTGCCCCCCTTCTTCAACAATGTGACCACTCCTTTGGTAACCTGCCCAGGGATCGAGCCCTGAGCAAACCAGTGGTTAAACACATCCTTCAGAAGAGGAACAAACATGGGCGACAGCCTCAAGTAAACTTCGTATGGCAGACCATCGAGTCCTGGAGATTTATTGTAGCCGACCTGCTTCAACGCAGTAATGATCTCACCCTCTGTAACGTCCCCATCACAGCTAGCTGCTCGGGCCGCCTCTAGGCGGGGCGAGTCAGCCAAATAGCTGTCAAACTCCTGGCCGCGGAGTCTGGGTAGTTGGGTGAAGCGATCCTCCAAATGCTCGCGGAACCCCTCGCAAATCTCACGAGTAGATACCAGGGTATGTCCTTCCAGGTTATTAACCTTCCGAATGTACCCATCCGAGCCACGACGTAAAGCAGCCTTACGCTCAACAGCGTCAACGTTCACAGCTTCGTTAGAGACTTTCTTTAACCTAGCTCGAACTACTTGACCTTCATATCGCTCGCTAGCCAAGCGATTGAGGTCCCCCTTAATTAAGGCTATCTCTAGGGGATCCCCCCCAGCCACCGCCCGGGTCATCTTATCATCTACACGCTTCTGTGTCCTAGCCCTATCTTGAGCGAGGCGTTGGCTATAGCGGACACAAAAGCGTCTAACATAAACCTTAGTTTTCACCCACCAACTACTCCCGATAACCGCCCCCACTAAAGCCCGCTGAAGTAGTAACGTTAGCTTGTTCCGGAAGTCGGGTATCTCCAGTAAGGAGGTATTCAACTTCCAGTACCCAGCTAACCTAGGCCTATCGCTTAAACTCAAACGGGCCATAACCAATTTATGGTCCGAGTGACCTAACCAAGTGAACGTGGGACAAGATAAGAAATCTATGTCGCCTCTTCTAACTAACATTCTGTCCAAGTAAGTACTCGAACAGAAGGCCGCGCTAGTATGCCACGTCCACATCTCCCGCCCTGGGTGATCAACGCGAAATCTGTCGACAAGATCGCATGAGGCGATCAGGTCAGACAGACTGCTATCACACCTATCCGACCCTCTATTACCCCCGACCTTATCTATCTTGGGGTCAAGGACGGCATTCCAATCCCCCATTAATACTACACGCTCCGGACCCCCGAGAAACGTCTCCAACCGTCGAAAAAAGGAAACCCTCTCACCAACAGCGTTAGGCGCATAAACCGCAACGATCCGAAACTTGTTGCTGTCAACGGCAACATCGACTACGACCAACCGTCCTTCCGCATCCGTATGAACAACGCGCACTGTCGCGGACAGAGTGCGTCTCACTAGCAAAGAGACACCACAACTACGAACATTGCCATATGCTGAAAACAACTCAAAGTCATCAGTCAGCACACCACAATCCCCGTACGAACAGAAGTGGGTCTCCTCGATCGCAGCAATATCTACCTTAAGCGCCACGAGATCCCTCAGCACGCGAACAGCCTTGCTTCGGGATCTCATGCCCCTCACGTTCAATGTAGCCAAGTTTAAAGCCATCATTACTCCTAATCAGTGTTACAGACGGGACTAAAGTCCTCGGGAGTGAGGACGCCGAAGGCCTGACCGAGACTGCCGGTCAGCAGTTCGGACGAAATCCGTCCGTCTCTAGACAGGCCCCCCACGTCCAGGGGGAAAGTCAGTTTGAGTGCCCGATAAAATGAGGGGTGAACATAAGCAGGGACCCTCCCCGTACATCTGGCAGCCAGCTTACGTAATGACGGGTGCTCCTCATCTATTAGCTTCATACCCTGAATCACCTTTTTACCCGCCTCCACCATCCTCCACAGAGCCTTTGCCCTGCTCCCATTTTCCGGACGAATAAATGTTGTTAACATTGGGGCTTCCATAAAATTCAGCGGATCCTGGACCTGTTTGCCCCTCACATGGGTGAAGGCCTCCAGCATTTTGAGGTACTTTTTCTGTCGGCCATTCAAATCCGTCTGTGTCTGCGTAGCATTGGCCTCGCAAATCCTTTCATCAGGGAAAAAAGGGTACTTTTTGTTTTTTCCATGTTTTACTACCGGTGGAGGCGGAGGTTTAGCTTTCTCGACAGGGGCTCTTTCTGCTTCCTCTGTCCTGGTAGTCGGGGATTTATCTCTGGGCGTATTTGAGGGGGTATCCAAAAGGGGAGGGGTGTTTTGCACAACCTCATTTGAAGGGGACGGGGATTGGGTTTTGGGGGGTTGAGCAAGTTCAGTGCCACTGCTTTCTATTATTTTGTCTTTTGGCTCTTCTTCTTCCACCATCTCTTCCTCTGCTGCTTCCTTTGTCTCTTTAATCTTTTTGGCTTTATTTTCTTTAGGCTTTTCTACGTCCACTCCTTCAACGACCATTACCGTCTCGTCCTCATTTGCTTTCTCATCCTCCTCTGACGAGTGGGTCGGCAATTTTCGTTTCACCCCTGGAGTGAGTGTGTTTACCGGTTCAACAGGAGTTTTTGTCTCCTGAATAGGGGATTTGTTAACCGGAGCTGATTTGGAGGTAATAGCGATCTTCTTTGCTTTTTTTCCCACTACCGTACTCCACTTGGGGGAATCGTTCTCCGTCCCGGCTTCCTCTGTGTTTGCTTGAGGTACCACAGGTGTCTTTTTCTGTGTTGAAGGCACAGACGCCGGGGACTTCGCTGGAATCCTTTTCGGGCAATCTTTTGCCATATGCCCCGGCGTCTTACAGCTCCAGCAATACGGCCTCCTTCCCTCGACAATGAGTGACATTGCCCAGGATTCGCACTGTAATTGCGCGGGGATGTCCAAGAAACCTTTATGACTCACTCTCATCTTTAGTTTGTACTCCCCCGTCTGAATGTTCCTGGGTCCACGGACAGGAAAGATTGCCTCGACGTCACCATACTGTGACATAACTGCTCCTAGATGGTCGGAGTCAATACAGCATGGGACGCCGAGGATTGTGATGGTCGTCCTTCTTTTCCCCTGATATTCAGGCTTAACTCTTAACCCCTTCCATATCAGGTCCTGTCTTGCCACTTTCTCGGCATCCTTCGTTGTTGGAAGCAGGATATCCCACATGGCATACGATCGCTGAACTACGTATGTGGCTGGGACGTTCAAGTCCCCCAACATCTCGTACATTTTGTCCTTCGTAATTCTGGTTAACCCCTTTGCTTTTGCGTCCGTCGTTACCAATGACACAATCCTCAACCGTAAGCTTTCAAGGGTGCCAGGGATAAGCTTTAATGTACTACCCTGGGTATAGGCTTCGTACTTTTCCTTGAAAAGCTTTTTATACTCGTCAGGGGATTTTTGTGCTGTAGGTCCCCACGCTGCCACATTCTGAGAACTTCCTGAGGTTGGCGTCACTTCCTTAGCCATGGATTCTCTTCCCGCAGGGATTAGAGCGCTGCCCAACACTGGCCATGACTCTACTTGCTTTCTGGATGCCCCCCGTTTCAACTTAGGCCTTGCTTGCCTTTGCTGTTTAGCACGGTCTTCCGAGGACTCCCGATCTGACCCCGATGAGGAGCACCCCCAAATAAAACTAGGGCTATGGTCTTCTTTTTGTGCTATCCCCAAATCCAGGGAATTGCATTTCCTTAAGGGTTCTGGACTTTTTGGGTGATTGAAGGGAACATCATCCATAACCGCCAAGAGGTCTTTCTTAGTTATTATACCTCGACTAGTTTTGACTGGCGTTACGAAGTCCCCAAACACCAGATCTTTCTTTTCAGCAGACCTAACCCTCGGCCTGGAACGCGGAACTGGGACATTAGCTGACGAGCCAATCTGGGCGCACTCGGGTGTGCTAACCCTATCCACATCTGGGTTGCCACTTGATGCGGCGTTCCTCCCCGTACTTGAGGTGCCCGGCGTGGCCACACCTCCTTGGGCGCACTCGAGTGTGCCACCCCCCTCCGATACGACTGGGGCGCACTCGGGTGTGCAACCCCCCTCCGATACTACTGGGGCGCACTCGGGTGTGCAACCCCCCTCCGATACGACTGGGGCGCACTCGGGTGTGCAACCCCCCTCCGATACGACTGGGGCGCACTCGGGTGTGCAACCCCCCTCCGATACGACTGGGGCGCACTCGGGTGTGCAACCCCCCTCCAATACGACTGGGTCGCACTCGGGTGTGCAATCCCCCTCCAATACGACTGGGGCGCACTCGGGTGTGCAACCCCCCTCCAATACGACTGGGGCGTACTCGGGTGTACAACCCCCCTCCGTCTCAACTGGGGTGCACTCGGGTGTGCAACCCCCCCTTCCAGGTCGGAGAACCGCTCGGCACGGTTATCCCCAACATCATTAGGTCGTACTCAGGGGTACGATTTACCAAATCTAGTAAGGTGCCCTCCGCGGTCACACCTTCCTCGCCCTCGCTGTTGTCAACGACAACACAGGTTTTTGAAGCCCGGGTGGCTTCCATCTATAAACGGGTCTGCAAGAGGCACGACACCCGCCGATTCGGAGACGAGGAGACCTTCACCGTTTTACGGGTTCGTCAGTCTCCCCGAAACCTGCCAGCTGCTTAAGTGCGCACCTCAGACAGACGCTGAAAAAGAAACAAAGTAAAAATAATTAATGGCCCAAGAGGGGCGAACAAACCTGACTGCAGGACTAGACACGCCGATTCGGAGACGAGGAGACCTTCACCGTTTTACGGGTTCGTCAGTCTCCCCGAAACCTGCCAGCTGCTTAAGTCAGCCCAACAGTCAGGGAAAAGAAGAAAAGAAAAAGTCCCAAGAGGGGACAAAAAGGTGACAAAAGCCCCAAAAGGGGGCTTGGTCAAAGAAAAACGCTTTGAACCTAGCCGCAAGGGCTCGGTAGCGGGATCCTTAGTCTTTGGGAAAATGAGAATGTTTTATCTGAGAACAGATACTACACTCTGATCTTAGCCAAAAGGCTGAGAATGTATTTAGAGAAATACATCTCGCAAAACATTAACTCCCAGAGTTAAAATTACATCTGCCAGATGTATTAACCCTTAGGCATAAAAGCCCGCTGTGTAAGGGGGAAAAGGGGGGTCGGGGGTCATTGTGACTTTTATAACACATTTTAAAACATTTTTTATTTCACATTAGCAAAAACAAAGACAATGACATTTTTTATTTTTCACAAAAAACAAAAAAGCACAATGAAAAAACCTAATCTACCCTAAGCTAGACATTTGCATAAAAAAAAAAAAAAAAAAAAAAAAAAAAAAAAAAAAAAAAAAAAAAAAATTCACAGTCACTCTATGGCTTAACCCTACTTAAAATATCCCCAAAATGAAACATGAATAACATGAAATAACGTGGGAGTGGGATGACACATTAAAAACACCCAAAAAGAAAGAAAAATAAAGAACCAAATAAAATGATAAGGGGTGGTTAGTAGGACCCTCCCTACCCTCTTGCTAAGTCTGGACCGCCCACTGTTTTCCGGCTCGAGGCCGAAAACAAGCAGGTCGACCCCTAAATGGGAGTGGGAATTAAGTGGGGTGTTCTGAAAATAAATAATCGGGATCTGGGTACGGGAATGGATGGCGTCTTCCAAGATAATATTGCCAAGGGTTTCATCAGCCGGGGACAAAATAAATATGTGGAGTGGGCATCTTTGGAAGCTCTCTAGTGCCGGCAAAAACAAAATCAGGACAGGACATCACTTATTCCTACTAGCTAAGATTCAACTAGGCTAACACTTTGAATTTTACATTGGGCTGGGTTCCGTAGGACCCAGTACCGCCTGCTCCATGCTAAGGAGGAAAAACGTATTCAAACTTGGCTCCTCGTCGGATGCACAAACTAGTGTTGCGCACCCATCTTCTATTGAACTCCATGCGATGTAGTCGTTTCCAATCGCATCTGATTTTCACTTTAAGCTGATGCTTAAAGTAAACAACCAGATCACGATCCGAAACAGACCCAACCCCATGAACCTCATCTAGACGTGTAACCCACGTCACTAACCTAGCTACGGCCAGGATCACAAGAAACACCATTCGCTTCTCTCTAGACCACGGCGGCGCTACGTTGTTGATGACGAATGCTACATCCAGGACCATCGGCTGCTCGGCATCGATGCGAGCCGTTACCTCTCTGACATACTCCCAGAGAAGACGTAATTTTCTGCAAGTGAAGAAGGCGTGCTCGGCCGTTTCTTCCTCATTGTCCTCACAGCGCGGGCACAAGGGGACGTCCCTTATGCCATCTCTGCGTAATCTGCCATAGAGGGGCAGTGCGTTCCGAACAAGTCGCCAGGTCAGAGAGTACTCAGAATTGTTGAGATAACTCTGGCCTGGCGCCCAACTCCACTGGGAGCGAGCCTCCTCCGTCGACAATCCAAGCCGCCTCCCAAGCGGATCCGAAGCGGACCCCTCCACTAGATCCCGATACAGTCTCTTCCTTGACCGGGCAAGGTCACTGGACCCCGGCAACGCCTTAAGCGCAGCTCGGCATTCGGTGACGAACAGCGACTCTCCTCTCGGCCTACGTCGACCTTCGACCGAGTGGTCGGGTATGAGGTTGGGAAAGGCGTCCTCAACCGCAGGGACCCACGGAGCTTCTTCCGTCAAAGTACGACTCAGGAAAGCCAGTCTCTCAGCATGTCTATGACTTGCCAAGTCAGGCATCCCCAAGCCTCCATCACACGGACGTTGCGTACAGACCTGTCTGCGGACGTATGCTTTCCGCCCCTTCCACAGAAGTGAAAAGAGCAAGCGCGTGAAAGCAAGAAGGCGGTCCGCAGGCAGCGGGAGTACAGACAGTCGGTAAAGGATGAGAGGAAAGACGTAAGTGGCGCACGCCTCCGCTCTCCCCTTCAAGGAAAGTTTCCTTCGAGTCCAAGCCCTCACAGACGATTCGACCTTTGCCTGTACTTCCGACCAATTCTTCTCCAGCTGGAGACCCGGTCCGAACCAAACGCCAAGGATCCGAACCGGGCCATCGGTCCAGCTGAAGTCACCTGGAAGTGCGGTCTCTCCGCTCCAGGCAGCCAACCGCAGGCCGTTGGACTTGCTGCGGTTGACAATGGCCCCTGTAACATCTTCGTAACGAGCGAGCGCCTTAATCACCGCTTCTATGTCTTCACGGCTGGACACAAAAACGGTGACATCATCGGCATACGCGGAAACCCTGGCTCGCGCATAGTGAGGAGGGATAGCGATTCCGCGTAGGACTGGTGTAGCCGCCCCGTCCCTTAATTTGCGAAGGAAGGGCTCCAACGCCAGGACATAAAGCAGGGGCGACAGCGGACAACCCTGACGTACCGAACGAGAAACCACGAACGAATCCGAAAGCCTACCGTTTACCTGCACCGCTACCGTCGGCAGACGATACAGAATGGAGATCCACTTGCGGAAGTCCGGATTAAAACCGGCAGCCTCTAGAACAGATTCCAAGAAACCATGGTCGACCCTATCGAAAGCCTTGGACTGATCTAAATTGATCAGCGCGGCTTCAGTGTCGTCTTCTATACCCTCTAGGATCGTGCGAACCAGATGCAAATTGTTTTGAATTGACCTCCCCTTCACAGCATAGTTCTGCTCAGGCTCGATCAAGTCAGAGATAACAACCTGCAAACGATTCGCAAGAACACGGGCCAAAATCTTTAACTCTGTGTTTAGCAGAGTTATGGGCCTGTAATCATCTAAATTCCCCACACCAGGTTGGCCCCCCTTCTTCAACAATGTGACCACTCCTTTGGTAACCTGCCCAGGGATCGAGCCCTGAGCAAACCAGTGGTTAAACACATCCTTCAGAAGAGGAACAAACATGGGCGACAGCCTCAAGTAAACTTCGTATGGCAGACCATCGAGTCCTGGAGATTTATTGTAGCCGACCTGCTTCAACGCAGTAATGATCTCACCCTCTGTAACGTCCCCATCACAGCTAGCTGCTCGGGCCGCCTCTAGGCGGGGCGAGTCAGCCAAATAGCTGTCAAACTCCTGGCCGCGGAGTCTGGGTAGTTGGGTGAAGCGATCCTCCAAATGCTCGCGGAACCCCTCGCAAATCTCACGAGTAGATACCAGGGTATGTCCTTCCAGGTTATTAACCTTCCGAATGTACCCATCCGAGCCACGACGTAAAGCAGCCTTACGCTCAACAGCGTCAACGTTCACAGCTTCGTTAGAGACTTTCTTTAACCTAGCTCGAACTACTTGACCTTCATATCGCTCGCTAGCCAAGCGATTGAGGTCCCCCTTAATTAAGGCTATCTCTAGGGGATCCCCCCCAGCCACCGCCCGGGTCATCTTATCATCTACACGCTTCTGTGTCCTAGCCCTATCTTGAGCGAGGCGTTGGCTATAGCGGACACAAAAGCGTCTAACATAAACCTTAGTTTTCACCCACCAACTACTCCCGATAACCGCCCCCACTAAAGCCCGCTGAAGTAGTAACGTTAGCTTGTTCCGGAAGTCGGGTATCTCCAGTAAGGAGGTATTCAACTTCCAGTACCCAGCTAACCTAGGCCTATCGCTTAAACTCAAACGGGCCATAACCAATTTATGGTCCGAGTGACCTAACCAAGTGAACGTGGGACAAGATAAGAAATCTATGTCGCCTCTTCTAACTAACATTCTGTCCAAGTAAGTACTCGAACAGAAGGCCGCGCTAGTATGCCACGTCCACATCTCCCGCCCTGGGTGATCAACGCGAAATCTGTCGACAAGATCGCATGAGGCGATCAGGTCAGACAGACTGCTATCACACCTATCCGACCCTCTATTACCCCCGACCTTATCTATCTTGGGGTCAAGGACGGCATTCCAATCCCCCATTAATACTACACGCTCCGGACCCCCGAGAAACGTCTCCAACCGTCGAAAAAAGGAAACCCTCTCACCAACAGCGTTAGGCGCATAAACCGCAACGATCCGAAACTTGTTGCTGTCAACGGCAACATCGACTACGACCAACCGTCCTTCCGCATCCGTATGAACAACGCGCACTGTCGCGGACAGAGTGCGTCTCACTAGCAAAGAGACACCACAACTACGAACATTGCCATATGCTGAAAACAACTCAAAGTCATCAGTCAGCACACCACAATCCCCGTACGAACAGAAGTGGGTCTCCTCGATCGCAGCAATATCTACCTTAAGCGCCACGAGATCCCTCAGCACGCGAACAGCCTTGCTTCGGGATCTCATGCCCCTCACGTTCAATGTAGCCAAGTTTAAAGCCATCATTACTCCTAATCAGTGTTACAGACGGGACTAAAGTCCTCGGGAGTGAGGACGCCGAAGGCCTGACCGAGACTGCCGGTCAGCAGTTCGGACGAAATCCGTCCGTCTCTAGACAGGCCCCCCACGTCCAGGGGGAAAGTCAGTTTGAGTGCCCGATAAAATGAGGGGTGAACATAAGCAGGGACCCTCCCCGTACATCTGGCAGCCAGCTTACGTAATGACGGGTGCTCCTCATCTATTAGCTTCATACCCTGAATCACCTTTTTACCCGCCTCCACCATCCTCCACAGAGCCTTTGCCCTGCTCCCATTTTCCGGACGAATAAATGTTGTTAACATTGGGGCTTCCATAAAATTCAGCGGATCCTGGACCTGTTTGCCCCTCACATGGGTGAAGGCCTCCAGCATTTTGAGGTACTTTTTCTGTCGGCCATTCAAATCCGTCTGTGTCTGCGTAGCATTGGCCTCGCAAATCCTTTCATCAGGGAAAAAAGGGTACTTTTTGTTTTTTCCATGTTTTACTACCGGTGGAGGCGGAGGTTTAGCTTTCTCGACAGGGGCTCTTTCTGCTTCCTCTGTCCTGGTAGTCGGGGATTTATCTCTGGGCGTATTTGAGGGGGTATCCAAAAGGGGAGGGGTGTTTTGCACAACCTCATTTGAAGGGGACGGGGATTGGGTTTTGGGGGGTTGAGCAAGTTCAGTGCCACTGCTTTCTATTATTTTGTCTTTTGGCTCTTCTTCTTCCACCATCTCTTCCTCTGCTGCTTCCTTTGTCTCTTTAATCTTTTTGGCTTTATTTTCTTTAGGCTTTTCTACGTCCACTCCTTCAACGACCATTACCGTCTCGTCCTCATTTGCTTTCTCATCCTCCTCTGACGAGTGGGTCGGCAATTTTCGTTTCACCCCTGGAGTGAGTGTGTTTACCGGTTCAACAGGAGTTTTTGTCTCCTGAATAGGGGATTTGTTAACCGGAGCTGATTTGGAGGTAATAGCGATCTTCTTTGCTTTTTTTCCCACTACCGTACTCCACTTGGGGGAATCGTTCTCCGTCCCGGCTTCCTCTGTGTTTGCTTGAGGTACCACAGGTGTCTTTTTCTGTGTTGAAGGCACAGACGCCGGGGACTTCGCTGGAATCCTTTTCGGGCAATCTTTTGCCATATGCCCCGGCGTCTTACAGCTCCAGCAATACGGCCTCCTTCCCTCGACAATGAGTGACATTGCCCAGGATTCGCACTGTAATTGCGCGGGGATGTCCAAGAAACCTTTATGACTCACTCTCATCTTTAGTTTGTACTCCCCCGTCTGAATGTTCCTGGGTCCACGGACAGGAAAGATTGCCTCGACGTCACCATACTGTGACATAACTGCTCCTAGATGGTCGGAGTCAATACAGCATGGGACGCCGAGGATTGTGATGGTCGTCCTTCTTTTCCCCTGATATTCAGGCTTAACTCTTAACCCCTTCCATATCAGGTCCTGTCTTGCCACTTTCTCGGCATCCTTCGTTGTTGGAAGCAGGATATCCCACATGGCATACGATCGCTGAACTACGTATGTGGCTGGGACGTTCAAGTCCCCCAACATCTCGTACATTTTGTCCTTCGTAATTCTGGTTAACCCCTTTGCTTTTGCGTCCGTCGTTACCAATGACACAATCCTCAACCGTAAGCTTTCAAGGGTGCCAGGGATAAGCTTTAATGTACTACCCTGGGTATAGGCTTCGTACTTTTCCTTGAAAAGCTTTTTATACTCGTCAGGGGATTTTTGTGCTGTAGGTCCCCACGCTGCCACATTCTGAGAACTTCCTGAGGTTGGCGTCACTTCCTTAGCCATGGATTCTCTTCCCGCAGGGATTAGAGCGCTGCCCAACACTGGCCATGACTCTACTTGCTTTCTGGATGCCCCCCGTTTCAACTTAGGCCTTGCTTGCCTTTGCTGTTTAGCACGGTCTTCCGAGGACTCCCGATCTGACCCCGATGAGGAGCACCCCCAAATAAAACTAGGGCTATGGTCTTCTTTTTGTGCTATCCCCAAATCCAGGGAATTGCATTTCCTTAAGGGTTCTGGACTTTTTGGGTGATTGAAGGGAACATCATCCATAACCGCCAAGAGGTCTTTCTTAGTTATTATACCTCGACTAGTTTTGACTGGCGTTACGAAGTCCCCAAACACCAGATCTTTCTTTTCAGCAGACCTAACCCTCGGCCTGGAACGCGGAACTGGGACATTAGCTGACGAGCCAATCTGGGCGCACTCGGGTGTGCTAACCCTATCCACATCTGGGTTGCCACTTGATGCGGCGTTCCTCCCCGTACTTGAGGTGCCCGGCGTGGCCACACCTCCTTGGGCGCACTCGAGTGTGCCACCCCCCTCCGATACGACTGGGGCGCACTCGGGTGTGCAACCCCCCTCCGATACTACTGGGGCGCACTCGGGTGTGCAACCCCCCTCCGATACGACTGGGGCGCACTCGGGTGTGCAACCCCCCTCCGATACGACTGGGGCGCACTCGGGTGTGCAACCCCCCTCCGATACGACTGGGGCGCACTCGGGTGTGCAACCCCCCTCCAATACGACTGGGTCGCACTCGGGTGTGCAATCCCCCTCCAATACGACTGGGGCGCACTCGGGTGTGCAACCCCCCTCCAATACGACTGGGGCGTACTCGGGTGTACAACCCCCCTCCGTCTCAACTGGGGTGCACTCGGGTGTGCAACCCCCCCTTCCAGGTCGGAGAACCGCTCGGCACGGTTATCCCCAACATCATTAGGTCGTACTCAGGGGTACGATTTACCAAATCTAGTAAGGTGCCCTCCGCGGTCACACCTTCCTCGCCCTCGCTGTTGTCAACGACAACACAGGTTTTTGAAGCCCGGGTGGCTTCCATCTATAAACGGGTCTGCAAGAGGCACGACACCCGCCGATTCGGAGACGAGGAGACCTTCACCGTTTTACGGGTTCGTCAGTCTCCCCGAAACCTGCCAGCTGCTTAAGTGCGCACCTCAGACAGACGCTGAAAAAGAAACAAAGTAAAAATAATTAATGGCCCAAGAGGGGCGAACAAACCTGACTGCAGGACTAGACACGCCGATTCGGAGACGAGGAGACCTTCACCGTTTTACGGGTTCGTCAGTCTCCCCGAAACCTGCCAGCTGCTTAAGTCAGCCCAACAGTCAGGGAAAAGAAGAAAAGAAAAAGTCCCAAGAGGGGACAAAAAGGTGACAAAAGCCCCAAAAGGGGGCTTGGTCAAAGAAAAACGCTTTGAACCTAGCCGCAAGGGCTCGGTAGCGGGATCCTTAGTCTTTGGGAAAATGAGAATGTTTTATCTGAGAACAGATACTACACTCTGATCTTAGCCAAAAGGCTGAGAATGTATTTAGAGAAATACATCTCGCAAAACATTAACTCCCAGAGTTAAAATTACATCTGCCAGATGTATTAACCCTTAGGCATAAAAGCCCGCTGTGTAAGGGGGAAAAGGGGGGTCGGGGGTCATTGTGACTTTTATAACACATTTTAAAACATTTTTTATTTCACATTAGCAAAAACAAAGACAATGACATTTTTTATTTTTCACAAAAAACAAAAAAGCACAATGAAAAAACCTAATCTACCCTAAGCTAGACATTTGCATAAAAAAAAAAAAAAAAAAAAAAAAAAAAAAAAAAAAAAAAAAAATTCACAGTCACTCTATGGCTTAACCCTACTTAAAATATCCCCAAAATGAAACATGAATAACATGAAATAACGTGGGAGTGGGATGACACATTAAAAACACCCAAAAAGAAAGAAAAATAAAGAACCAAATAAAATGATAAGGGGTGGTTAGTAGGACCCTCCCTACCCTCTTGCTAAGTCTGGACCGCCCACTGTTTTCCGGCTCGAGGCCGAAAACAAGCAGGTCGACCCCTAAATGGGAGTGGGAATTAAGTGGGGTGTTCTGAAAATAAATAATCGGGATCTGGGTACGGGAATGGATGGCGTCTTCCAAGATAATATTGCCAAGGGTTTCATCAGCCGGGGACAAAATAAATATGTGGAGTGGGCATCTTTGGAAGCTCTCTAGTGCCGGCAAAAACAAAATCAGGACAGGACATCACTTATTCCTACTAGCTAAGATTCAACTAGGCTAACACTTTGAATTTTACATTGGGCTGGGTTCCGTAGGACCCAGTACCGCCTGCTCCATGCTAAGGAGGAAAAACGTATTCAAACTTGGCTCCTCGTCGGATGCACAAACTAGTGTTGCGCACCCATCTTCTATTGAACTCCATGCGATGTAGTCGTTTCCAATCGCATCTGATTTTCACTTTAAGCTGATGCTTAAAGTAAACAACCAGATCACGATCCGAAACAGACCCAACCCCATGAACCTCATCTAGACGTGTAACCCACGTCACTAACCTAGCTACGGCCAGGATCACAAGAAACACCATTCGCTTCTCTCTAGACCACGGCGGCGCTACGTTGTTGATGACGAATGCTACATCCAGGACCATCGGCTGCTCGGCATCGATGCGAGCCGTTACCTCTCTGACATACTCCCAGAGAAGACGTAATTTTCTGCAAGTGAAGAAGGCGTGCTCGGCCGTTTCTTCCTCATTGTCCTCACAGCGCGGGCACAAGGGGACGTCCCTTATGCCATCTCTGCGTAATCTGCCATAGAGGGGCAGTGCGTTCCGAACAAGTCGCCAGGTCAGAGAGTACTCAGAATTGTTGAGATAACTCTGGCCTGGCGCCCAACTCCACTGGGAGCGAGCCTCCTCCGTCGACAATCCAAGCCGCCTCCCAAGCGGATCCGAAGCGGACCCCTCCACTAGATCCCGATACAGTCTCTTCCTTGACCGGGCAAGGTCACTGGACCCCGGCAACGCCTTAAGCGCAGCTCGGCATTCGGTGACGAACAGCGACTCTCCTCTCGGCCTACGTCGACCTTCGACCGAGTGGTCGGGTATGAGGTTGGGAAAGGCGTCCTCAACCGCAGGGACCCACGGAGCTTCTTCCGTCAAAGTACGACTCAGGAAAGCCAGTCTCTCAGCATGTCTATGACTTGCCAAGTCAGGCATCCCCAAGCCTCCATCACACGGACGTTGCGTACAGACCTGTCTGCGGACGTATGCTTTCCGCCCCTTCCACAGAAGTGAAAAGAGCAAGCGCGTGAAAGCAAGAAGGCGGTCCGCAGGCAGCGGGAGTACAGACAGTCGGTAAAGGATGAGAGGAAAGACGTAAGTGGCGCACGCCTCCGCTCTCCCCTTCAAGGAAAGTTTCCTTCGAGTCCAAGCCCTCACAGACGATTCGACCTTTGCCTGTACTTCCGACCAATTCTTCTCCAGCTGGAGACCCGGTCCGAACCAAACGCCAAGGATCCGAACCGGGCCATCGGTCCAGCTGAAGTCACCTGGAAGTGCGGTCTCTCCGCTCCAGGCAGCCAACCGCAGGCCGTTGGACTTGCTGCGGTTGACAATGGCCCCTGTAACATCTTCGTAACGAGCGAGCGCCTTAATCACCGCTTCTATGTCTTCACGGCTGGACACAAAAACGGTGACATCATCGGCATACGCGGAAACCCTGGCTCGCGCATAGTGAGGAGGGATAGCGATTCCGCGTAGGACTGGTGTAGCCGCCCCGTCCCTTAATTTGCGAAGGAAGGGCTCCAACGCCAGGACATAAAGCAGGGGCGACAGCGGACAACCCTGACGTACCGAACGAGAAACCACGAACGAATCCGAAAGCCTACCGTTTACCTGCACCGCTACCGTCGGCAGACGATACAGAATGGAGATCCACTTGCGGAAGTCCGGATTAAAACCGGCAGCCTCTAGAACAGATTCCAAGAAACCATGGTCGACCCTATCGAAAGCCTTGGACTGATCTAAATTGATCAGCGCGGCTTCAGTGTCGTCTTCTATACCCTCTAGGATCGTGCGAACCAGATGCAAATTGTTTTGAATTGACCTCCCCTTCACAGCATAGTTCTGCTCAGGCTCGATCAAGTCAGAGATAACAACCTGCAAACGATTCGCAAGAACACGGGCCAAAATCTTTAACTCTGTGTTTAGCAGAGTTATGGGCCTGTAATCATCTAAATTCCCCACACCAGGTTGGCCCCCCTTCTTCAACAATGTGACCACTCCTTTGGTAACCTGCCCAGGGATCGAGCCCTGAGCAAACCAGTGGTTAAACACATCCTTCAGAAGAGGAACAAACATGGGCGACAGCCTCAAGTAAACTTCGTATGGCAGACCATCGAGTCCTGGAGATTTATTGTAGCCGACCTGCTTCAACGCAGTAATGATCTCACCCTCTGTAACGTCCCCATCACAGCTAGCTGCTCGGGCCGCCTCTAGGCGGGGCGAGTCAGCCAAATAGCTGTCAAACTCCTGGCCGCGGAGTCTGGGTAGTTGGGTGAAGCGATCCTCCAAATGCTCGCGGAACCCCTCGCAAATCTCACGAGTAGATACCAGGGTATGTCCTTCCAGGTTATTAACCTTCCGAATGTACCCATCCGAGCCACGACGTAAAGCAGCCTTACGCTCAACAGCGTCAACGTTCACAGCTTCGTTAGAGACTTTCTTTAACCTAGCTCGAACTACTTGACCTTCATATCGCTCGCTAGCCAAGCGATTGAGGTCCCCCTTAATTAAGGCTATCTCTAGGGGATCCCCCCCAGCCACCGCCCGGGTCATCTTATCATCTACACGCTTCTGTGTCCTAGCCCTATCTTGAGCGAGGCGTTGGCTATAGCGGACACAAAAGCGTCTAACATAAACCTTAGTTTTCACCCACCAACTACTCCCGATAACCGCCCCCACTAAAGCCCGCTGAAGTAGTAACGTTAGCTTGTTCCGGAAGTCGGGTATCTCCAGTAAGGAGGTATTCAACTTCCAGTACCCAGCTAACCTAGGCCTATCGCTTAAACTCAAACGGGCCATAACCAATTTATGGTCCGAGTGACCTAACCAAGTGAAC
Source organism: Sepiola atlantica (assembly GCA_963556195.1). Classification (NCBI taxonomy): domain Eukaryota; kingdom Metazoa; phylum Mollusca; class Cephalopoda; order Sepiida; family Sepiolidae; genus Sepiola; species Sepiola atlantica. Next base: position 158,656,943 of record OY744522.1, on the reverse strand, counting down.
GTGGGACAAGATAAGAAATCTATGTCGCCTCTTCTAACTAACATTCTGTCCAAGTAAGTACTCGAACAGAAGGCCGCGCTAGTATGCCACGTCCACATCTCCCGCCCTGGGTGATCAACGCGAAATCTGTCGACAAGATCGCATGAGGCGATCAGGTCAGACAGACTGCTATCACACCTATCCGACCCTCTATTACCCCCGACCTTATCTATCTTGGGGTCAAGGACGGCATTCCAATCCCCCATTAATACTACACGCTCCGGACCCCCGAGAAACGTCTCCAACCGTCGAAAAAAGGAAACCCTCTCACCAACAGCGTTAGGCGCATAAACCGCAACGATCCGAAACTTGTTGCTGTCAACGGCAACATCGACTACGACCAACCGTCCTTCCGCATCCGTATGAACAACGCGCACTGTCGCGGACAGAGTGCGTCTCACTAGCAAAGAGACACCACAACTACGAACATTGCCATATGCTGAAAACAACTCAAAGTCATCAGTCAGCACATCACAATCCCCGTACGAACAGAAGTGGGTCTCCTCGATCGCAGCAATATCTACCTTAAGCGCCACGAGATCCCTCAGCACGCGAACAGCCTTGCTTCGGGATCTCATGCCCCTCACGTTCAATGTAGCCAAGTTTAAAGCCATTATCCCTGATTTAGATGTCGCAAACGGGCCTAAAGTCCTCGGGAGTGAGGACGCCGAAGGCCTGACCAAGACTGCCGGTCAGCAGTTCGGACGAAATCCGTCCGTCTCGAGCCAGACCTCCCACGTCCAGGGGAAAGGTTAGCTTTAAAGCCCGAAAAAATGAGGGATGAACATAAATGGGGACCCTCCCCTGACATTTTGACGCTAATTTACTTGATGATGGGTGCTCCTCCTCTATTAATTTTACACCCGGTATGGCGTCCTTTGCTGCTTCCAACATTTTCCAGAGGGCTCTTGCCCTGCTACCCTTGTCTTGTCGGACGAAGGTGGTTATCAGCGGGGCTTTCTCGAAGTTACGGGGATCTTGTACTTTCTTCCCGTTCACATGCGTGAAAGCCTCTAATTGTTTGAGATACTTTCGCTGTCTAATATTCAGGTCGGATTGGACCAGCGAGGCATCCGCCTCACAGATTCTAAGTCCCGGTAAGAACGGGAACTTTTTTGATCTTTCCTGTCTCACCGGTGCATTTTTGTTTTCTTTATGGCCAGATTTGTCTGGTTCTTTGGGTTCGAGCTTCTTGTCAGCAGAAGCCGAATTCTCCTCGGGGGTGTTAAGAGGGGGAGAGTTATTCTTCTCATCTGGGGGTATTGGGGTTTGGGGCGTTTCGGGTTGAGAGTTATTCTTCTCAACTGGGGGTATTGGGGTTTGGGGCGTTTCGGGTTGAGAGTGATCTTTTTCCTTCCTTTTTCCTTCCACCTCACCGTTTTCTTTTTTCTTCTTATGTGTCTGTGTCTCTTTGATAGACTTTGGCTCCTCTTCACCCTCCACAGCCATTTTCTCCTCATCGGTTCCACCTCCCTCTTCAGATTCTGAAGATTGAGCCGGGCACTTCCTTTTTTGAGCCGGTGTTTTTACTGGGGCCTCCTGCTTTTTTCCTTTCTTGGAGACCACCTTGCTCCAACCTTTTTCCTCTTCTGTTTTCTCCTCTGAGGGATCTACTCCTTCCGTTACTGCTGGAGTTTCTGCTTCTGTTACTGCTTCTGTTACTGTAGGAGTCACTGCTGGAGTCACTGCTGGAGTCACTGCTGGAGCCACTGGAGGAGTCACTGCTGGAGTCACTGCTGGAGTCACTGCTTTAGTTGGGATTTTTGCAGCTGGTTTGGTTGACATTTTTTCTGTCACCACCGCCGGTTTTGATGTTTTTGCCGGCACCGGCGTCGGGGACTTTACGGGCTTTCTCTTCGGGCACTCTTTTGCCATATGCCCCGGCGTCTGGCAGTGCCAACAATGTGGCCTCCTCCCTTCCACAATAATTGACATTGTCCATTTTTCGCACTTTAGCTGTGCTGGAATTTTGTGGAAGTTAGTGTAATCCACTCTAACTTTAAGTACATACTCCCCGGTTAGTATGTTACGGGGACCACGGACCGGAAAAACCGCCTCGACGTCACCATACTGCGACATAATTGCTCCTAAGTGGTCGGCGCTGACGCAGCATGGGACGCCGATAATCTTGACGGTCGTCCGTCTTTTACTAAGGTACTCAGGCTTGATCTTCAGCCCCCTCCATAGGATATCTTCCCTTGCTATCTTCTCGGCGTCTTGTTGGGTAGGAAGCAGGATATCCCACATTGCGTAAGATTGGCGCAAAACGTAAGTTGTCGGGATCTTCAGCTCCCCCAACATTTCAAAGATTTTTTCTTTGAGGAGCCCAGTTAGCCCGTTTTTGTCTGTGGTTACCAGTGAGACAATTCTTTTCCTAAGATTCTCCAGGGTACCGGGGACGAGTTTTAGTGTACTCCCGTCTGTGAGTTTCTCATATTTTCCCCTGAAGAGCTCACGATACTCGTCTGGAGACTTCTGGGTCTGGGGTCCCCATCCTGCTGCGTTTCCAGGTAATGATTTTTTTGCTGTGAGTTTCTGTCTTGGTGGGGTGTGAGATTTGGACGTACCCCTTAGAACTGGCCAAACCTCTGTTGGCGTTTTTGTCTTCTTTTGTCTAGTTTGTTGCTGATCGTCGGTTTCTGAGCCGTCGGATGACGAATCCCCCGAGGAGCACCCAAGAAATAATTTTGGTGAATAATTCCTCTGGGCTACAATTAAGTCGAGAGATTGACTTTTATGCAATTTGGAGGTCTTTTTTTCCGGGAAAAAGGGAACATCGTAGTACGCCCTAAATTCGGCTTGCGAAAGCATGGGTATTTGTATATTGGAGGGAAAATCTCCGAACCTTAGCCCTGGGTCGTCATCGGACCCGACAACCCCTGATGCGGTACACAGACCTGGGACGTACTGGGACGTGTCTCCCTCTAACGAAACCTGCATTGGAGTGCCGCTCGGTGCGACCTCCCCCATCACGACTGGGGCGCACTCGGGTGTGCAACCCCCCTGAACCTGAGCTGGAGTGCCGCTCGGTGCGACACTCCCCGACACAGGCAATGAGGTGCCCTGCGTGGCAACACCTCCTGGGGCGCACTCGGGTGTGCAGCCTCCCTCCATCACGACCGGGGCGCACTCGGGTGTGCAGTCCCCCTCCATTACGACCGGGGTGCACTCGGGTGTGCAACCCCCCTCCATTACGACCGGGGCGCACTCGGGTGTGCAGCCCCCCTCCATTACGACTGGGGTGCACTCGGGTGTGCAGCCCCCCTTCATTACGACTGGGGCGCACTCGGGTGTGCAGCCCCCCTCCAACACGACTGGGGTACACTCGGGTGTGTAACCCCCCTCCATCTCAACTGGGGTGCACTCGGGTGTGCAACCCCCCTCCATCTCAACTGGGGTGCACTCGGGTGTGCAACCCCCCTTCACGGGCACCATCATCAGATCGCACTCAGGAGTACGACTGACCAGGTCTAAAAGGGTGCCCTCGGCGGTCACACCCTGGTCGTTGCTCACCTCCGTGGCAACTCGAGCTTTTGAAGCCTGGCTGGCTTCCATCGAAAAACTGGTCCTAATGAGGGGCAACACCCGCCGATTCGGAATCGAGGAGACCGTCACCGAAACCGGTCCGTAAGTCTCCCCGAACCTGCCAGCTGCTTAAGTGTGCCACTCAAGAGGACGCTGAAAAAGAAACAAAGTAAAAATAATTAATGGCCCAAGAGGGGCGAACGAACCTGACTGTCGGACTAGACCCGCCGATTCGGAGACGAAGAGACCTTCACCGTTTTACGGGTTCGTCAGTCTCCCCGAAACCTGCCAGCTGCTTAAGTCAGCCCAACAGTCAGGGAAAAGAAGAAAAGAAAAAGTCCCAAGAGGGGACAAAAAGGTGACAAAAGCCCCAAAAGGGGGCTTGGTCAAAGAAAAACGCTTTCAACCTAGCCGCAAGGCTAGGTAAGCGGGATGCCTTAGAATGTTTTATCTGAGAACAGATACTACACTCTGATCTTAGCCAAAAGGCTGAGAATGTATTTAGAGAAATACATCTCGCAAAACATTAACTCCTAGAGTTAAAATTACATCTGCCAGATGTATTAACCCTTAGGCATAAAAGCCCGCTGTGTAAGGGGGAAAAGGGGGGTCGGGGGTCATTGTGACTTTTATAACACATTTTAAAACATTTTTTATTTCACATTAGCAAAAACAAAGACAATGACATTTTTTATTTTTCACAAAAAACAAAAAAGCACAATGAAAAAACCTAATCTACCCTAAGCTAGACATTTGCACTAAAAAACTCGCAGTCACTCTATGGCTTAACCCTACTTAAAATATCCCCAAAATGAAACATGAATAACATGAAATAACGTGGGAGTGGGATGACACATTAAAAACACCCAAAAAGAAAGAAAAATAAAGAACCAAATAAAATGATTAGGGGTGGTTAGTAGGACCCTCCCTACCCTCTTGCTAAGTCTGGACCGCCCACTGTTTTCCGGCTCGAGGCCGAAAACAAGCAGGTCGACCCCTAAATGGGAGTGGGAATTAAGTGGGGTGTTCTGAAAATAAATAATCGGGATCTGGGTACGGGAATGGATGGCGTCTTCCAAGATAATATTGCCAAGGGTTTCATCAGCCGGGGACAAAATAAATATGTGGAGTGGGCATCTTTGGAAGCTCTCTAGTGCCGGCAAAAACAAAATCAGGACAGGACATCACTTATTCCTACTAGCTAAGATTCAACTAGGCTAACACTTTGAATTTTACATTGGGCTGGGTTCCGTAGGACCCAGTACCGCCTGCTCCATGCTAAGGAGGAAAAACGTATTCAAACTTGGCTCCTCGTCGGATGCACAAACTAGTGTTGCGCACCCATCTTCTATTGAACTCCATGCGATGTAGTCGTTTCCAATCGCATCTGATTTTCACTTTAAGCTGATGCTTAAAGTAAACAACCAGATCACGATCCGAAACAGACCCAACCCCATGAACCTCATCTAGACGTGTAACCCACGTCACTAACCTAGCTACGGCCAGGATCACAAGAAACACCATTCGCTTCTCTCTAGACCACGGCGGCGCTACGTTGTTGATGACGAATGCTACATCCAGGACCATCGGCTGCTCGGCATCGATGCGAGCCGTTACCTCTCTGACATACTCCCAGAGAAGACGTAATTTTCTGCAAGTGAAGAAGGCGTGCTCGGCCGTTTCTTCCTCATTGTCCTCACAGCGCGGGCACAAGGGGACGTCCCTTATGCCATCCCTGCGTAATCTGCCATAGAGGGGCAGTGCGTTCCGAACAAGTCGCCAGGTCAGAGAGTACTCAGAATTGTTGAGATAACTCTGGCCTGGCGCCCAACTCCACTGGGAGCGAGCCTCCTCCGTCGACAATCCAAGCCGCCTCCCAAGCGGATCCGAAGCGGACCCCTCCACTAGATCCCGATACAGTCTCTTCCTAGACCGGGCAAGGTCACTGGACCCCGGCAACGCCTTAAGCGCAGCTCGGCATTCGGTGACGAACAGCGACTCTCCTCTCGGCCTACGTCGACCTTCGACCGAGTGGTCGGGTATGAGGTTGGGAAAGGCGTCCTCAACCGCAGGGACCCACGGAGCGTCTTCCGTCAAAGTACGACTCAGGAAAGCCAGTCTCTCAGCATGTCTATGACTTGCCAAGTCAGGCATCCCCAAGCCTCCATCACACGGACGTTGCGTACAGACCTGTCTGCGGACGTATGCTTTCCGCCCCTTCCACAGAAGTGAAAAGAGCAAGCGCGTGAAAGCAAGAAGGCGGTCCGCAGGCAGCGGGAGTACAGACAGTCGGTAAAGGATGAGAGGAAAGACGTAAGTGGCGCACGCCTCCGCTCTCCCCTTCAAGGAAAGTTTCCTTCGAGTCCAAGCCCTCACAGACGATTCGACCTTTGCCTGTACTTCCGACCAATTCTTCTCCAGCTGGAGACCCGGTCCGAACCAAACGCCAAGGATCCGAACCGGGCCATCGGTCCAGCTGAAGTCACCTGGAAGTGCGGTCTCTCCGCTCCAGGCAGCCAACCGCAGGCCGTTGGACTTGCTGCGGTTGACAATGGCCCCTGTAACATCTTCGTAACGAGCGAGCGCCTTAATCACCGCTTCTATGTCTTCACGGCTGGACACAAAAACGGTGACATCATCGGCATACGCGGAAACCCTGGCTCGCGCATAGTGAGGAGGGATAGCGATTCCGCGTAGGACTGGTGTAGCCGCCCCGTCCCTTAATTTGCGAAGGAAGGGCTCCAACGCCAGGACATAAAGCAGGGGCGACAGCGGACAACCCTGACGTACCGAACGAGAAACCACGAACGACTCCGAAAGCCTACCGTTTACCTGCACCGCTACCGTCGGCAGACGATACAGAATGGAGATCCACTTGCGGAAGTCCGGATTAAAACCGGCAGCCTCTAGAACAGATTCCAAGAAACCATGGTCGACCCTATCGAAAGCCTTGGACTGATCTAAATTGATCAGCGCGGCTTCAGTGTCGTCTTCTATACCCTCTAGGATCGTGCGAACCAGATGCAAATTGTTTTGAATTGACCTCCCCTTCACAGCATAGTTCTGCTCAGGTTCGATCAAGTCAGCGATAACAACCTGCAAACGATTCGCAAGAACACGGGCCAAAATCTTTAACTCTGTGTTTAGCAGAGTTATGGGCCTGTAATCATCTAAATTCCCCTCACCAGGTTGGCCCCCCTTCTTCAACAATGTGACCACTCCTTTGGTAACCTGCCCAGGGATCGAGCCCTGAGCAAACCAGTGGTTAAACACATCCTTCAGAAGAGGAACAAACATGGGCGACAGCCTCAAGTAAACTTCGTATGGCAGACCATCGAGTCCTGGAGATTTGTTGTAGCCGACCTGCTTCAACGCAGTAATGATCTCACCCTCTGTAACATCCCCATCACAGCTAGCTGCTCGGGCCGCCTCTAGGCGGGGCGAGTCAGCCAAATAGCTGTCAAACTCCTGGCCGCGGAGTCTGGGTAGTTGGGTGAAGCGATCCTCCAAATGCTCGCGGAACCCCTCGCAAATCTCACGAGTAGATACCAGGGTATGTCCTTCCAGGTTATCAACCTTCCGAATGTACCCATCCGAGCCACGACGTAAAGCAGCCTTACGCTCAACAGCGTCAACGTTCACAGCTTCGTTAGAGACTTTCTTTAACCTAGCTCGAACTACTTGACCTTCATATCGCTCGCTAGCCAAGCGATTGAGGTCCCCCTTAATTAAGGCTATCTCTAGGGGATCCCCCCCAGCCACCGCCCGGGTCATCTTATCATCTACACGCTTCTGTGTCCTAGCCCTATCTTGAGCGAGGCGCTGGCTATAGCGGACACAAAAGCGTCTAACATAAACCTTAGTTTTCACCCACCAACTACTCCCGATAACCGCCCCCACTAAAGCCCGCTGAAGTAGTAACGTTAGCTTGTCCCGGAAGTCGGGTATCTCCAGTAAGGAGGTATTCAACTTCCAGTACCCAGCTAACCTAGGCCTATCGCTTAAACTCAAACGGGCCATAACCAATTTATGGTCCGAGTGACCTAACCAAGTGAACGTGGGACAAGATAAGAAATCTATGTCGCCTCTTCTAACTAACATTCTGTCCAAGTAAGTACTCGAACAGAAGGCCGCGCTAGTATGCCACGTCCACATCTCCCGCCCTGGGTGATCAACGCGAAATCTGTCGACAAGATCGCATGAGGCGATCAGGTCAGACAGACTGCTATCACACCTATCCGACCCTCTATTACCCCCGACCTTATCTATCTTGGGGTCAAGGACGGCATTCCAATCCCCCATTAATACTACACGCTCCGGACCCCCGAGAAACGTCTCCAACCGTCGAAAAAAGGAAACCCTCTCACCAACAGCGTTAGGCGCATAAACCGCAACGATCCGAAACTTGTTGCTGTCAACGGCAACATCGACTACGACCAACCGTCCTTCCGCATCCGTATGAACAACGCGCACTGTCGCGGACAGAGTGCGTCTCACTAGCAAAGAGACACCACAACTACGAACATTGCCATATGCTGAAAACAACTCAAAGTCATCAGTCAGCACACCACAATCCCCGTACGAACAGAAGTGGGTCTCCTCGATCGCAGCAATATCTACCTTAAGCGCCACGAGATCCCTCAGCACGCGAACAGCCTTGCTTCGGGATCTCATGCCCCTCACGTTCAATGTAGCCAAGTTTAAAGCCATCATTACTCCTAATCAGTGTTACAGACGGGACTAAAGTCCTCGGGAGTGAGGACGCCGAAGGCCTGACCGAGACTGCCGGTCAGCAGTTCGGACGAAATCCGTCCGTCTCTAGACAGGCCCCCCACGTCCAGGGGGAAAGTCAGTTTGAGTGCCCGATAAAATGAGGGGTGAACATAAGCAGGGACCCTCCCCGTACATCTGGCAGCCAGCTTACGTAATGACGGGTGCTCCTCATCTATTAGCTTCATACCCTGAATCACCTTTTTACCCGCCTCCACCATCCTCCACAGAGCCTTTGCCCTGCTCCCATTTTCCGGACGAATAAATGTTGTTAACATTGGGGCTTCCATAAAATTCAGCGGATCCTGGACCTGTTTGCCCCTCACATGGGTGAAGGCCTCCAGCATTTTGAGGTACTTTTTCTGTCGGCCATTCAAATCCGTCTGTGTCTGCGTAGCATTGGCCTCGCAAATCCTTTCATCAGGGAAAAAAGGGTACTTTTTGTTTTTTCCATGTTTTACTACCGGTGGAGGCGGAGGTTTAGCTTTCTCGACAGGGGCTCTTTCTGCTTCCTCTGTCCTGGTAGTCGGGGATTTATCTCTGGGCGTATTTGAGGGGGTATCCAAAAGGGGAGGGGTGTTTTGCACAACCTCATTTGAAGGGGACGGGGATTGGGTTTTGGGGGGTTGAGCAAGTTCAGTGCCACTGCTTTCTATTATTTTGTCTTTTGGCTCTTCTTCTTCCACCATCTCTTCCTCTGCTGCTTCCTTTGTCTCTTTAATCTTTTTGGCTTTATTTTCTTTAGGCTTTTCTACGTCCACTCCTTCAACGACCATTACCGTCTCGTCCTCATTTGCTTTCTCATCCTCCTCTGACGAGTGGGTCGGCAATTTTCGTTTCACCCCTGGAGTGAGTGTGTTTACCGGTTCAACAGGAGTTTTTGTCTCCTGAATAGGGGATTTGTTAACCGGAGCTGATTTGGAGGTAATAGCGATCTTCTTTGCTTTTTTTCCCACTACCGTACTCCACTTGGGGGAATCGTTCTCCGTCCCGGCTTCCTCTGTGTTTGCTTGAGGTACCACAGGTGTCTTTTTCTGTGTTGAAGGCACAGACGCCGGGGACTTCGCTGGAATCCTTTTCGGGCAATCTTTTGCCATATGCCCCGGCGTCTTACAGCTCCAGCAATACGGCCTCCTTCCCTCGACAATGAGTGACATTGCCCAGGATTCGCACTGTAATTGCGCGGGGATGTCCAAGAAACCTTTATGACTCACTCTCATCTTTAGTTTGTACTCCCCCGTCTGAATGTTCCTGGGTCCACGGACAGGAAAGATTGCCTCGACGTCACCATACTGTGACATAACTGCTCCTAGATGGTCGGAGTCAATACAGCATGGGACGCCGAGGATTGTGATGGTCGTCCTTCTTTTCCCCTGATATTCAGGCTTAACTCTTAACCCCTTCCATATCAGGTCCTGTCTTGCCACTTTCTCGGCATCCTTCGTTGTTGGAAGCAGGATATCCCACATGGCATACGATCGCTGAACTACGTATGTGGCTGGGACGTTCAAGTCCCCCAACATCTCGTACATTTTGTCCTTCGTAATTCTGGTTAACCCCTTTGCTTTTGCGTCCGTCGTTACCAATGACACAATCCTCAACCGTAAGCTTTCAAGGGTGCCAGGGATAAGCTTTAATGTACTACCCTGGGTATAGGCTTCGTACTTTTCCTTGAAAAGCTTTTTATACTCGTCAGGGGATTTTTGTGCTGTAGGTCCCCACGCTGCCACATTCTGAGAACTTCCTGAGGTTGGCGTCACTTCCTTAGCCATGGATTCTCTTCCCGCAGGGATTAGAGCGCTGCCCAACACTGGCCATGACTCTACTTGCTTTCTGGATGCCCCCCGTTTCAACTTAGGCCTTGCTTGCCTTTGCTGTTTAGCACGGTCTTCCGAGGACTCCCGATCTGACCCCGATGAGGAGCACCCCCAAATAAAACTAGGGCTATGGTCTTCTTTTTGTGCTATCCCCAAATCCAGGGAATTGCATTTCCTTAAGGGTTCTGGACTTTTTGGGTGATTGAAGGGAACATCATCCATAACCGCCAAGAGGTCTTTCTTAGTTATTATACCTCGACTAGTTTTGACTGGCGTTACGAAGTCCCCAAACACCAGATCTTTCTTTTCAGCAGACCTAACCCTCGGCCTGGAACGCGGAACTGGGACATTAGCTGACGAGCCAATCTGGGCGCACTCGGGTGTGCTAACCCTATCCACATCTGGGTTGCCACTTGATGCGGCGTTCCTCCCCGTACTTGAGGTGCCCGGCGTGGCCACACCTCCTTGGGCGCACTCGAGTGTGCCACCCCCCTCCGATACGACTGGGGCGCACTCGGGTGTGCAACCCCCCTCCGATACTACTGGGGCGCACTCGGGTGTGCAACCCCCCTCCGATACGACTGGGGCGCACTCGGGTGTGCAACCCCCCTCCGATACGACTGGGGCGCACTCGGGTGTGCAACCCCCCTCCGATACGACTGGGGCGCACTCGGGTGTGCAACCCCCCTCCAATACGACTGGGTCGCACTCGGGTGTGCAATCCCCCTCCAATACGACTGGGGCGCACTCGGGTGTGCAACCCCCCTCCAATACGACTGGGGCGTACTCGGGTGTACAACCCCCCTCCGTCTCAACTGGGGTGCACTCGGGTGTGCAACCCCCCCTTCCAGGTCGGAGAACCGCTCGGCACGGTTATCCCCAACATCATTAGGTCGTACTCAGGGGTACGATTTACCAAATCTAGTAAGGTGCCCTCCGCGGTCACACCTTCCTCGCCCTCGCTGTTGTCAACGACAACACAGGTTTTTGAAGCCCGGGTGGCTTCCATCTATAAACGGGTCTGCAAGAGGCACGACACCCGCCGATTCGGAGACGAGGAGACCTTCACCGTTTTACGGGTTCGTCAGTCTCCCCGAAACCTGCCAGCTGCTTAAGTGCGCACCTCAGACAGACGCTGAAAAAGAAACAAAGTAAAAATAATTAATGGCCCAAGAGGGGCGAACAAACCTGACTGCAGGACTAGACACGCCGATTCGGAGACGAGGAGACCTTCACCGTTTTACGGGTTCGTCAGTCTCCCCGAAACCTGCCAGCTGCTTAAGTCAGCCCAACAGTCAGGGAAAAGAAGAAAAGAAAAAGTCCCAAGAGGGGACAAAAAGGTGACAAAAGCCCCAAAAGGGGGCTTGGTCAAAGAAAAACGCTTTGAACCTAGCCGCAAGGGCTCGGTAGCGGGATCCTTAGTCTTTGGGAAAATGAGAATGTTTTATCTGAGAACAGATACTACACTCTGATCTTAGCCAAAAGGCTGAGAATGTATTTAGAGAAATACATCTCGCAAAACATTAACTCCCAGAGTTAAAATTACATCTGCCAGATGTATTAACCCTTAGGCATAAAAGCCCGCTGTGTAAGGGGGAAAAGGGGGGTCGGGGGTCATTGTGACTTTTATAACACATTTTAAAACATTTTTTATTTCACATTAGCAAAAACAAAGACAATGACATTTTTTATTTTTCACAAAAAACAAAAAAGCACAATGAAAAAACCTAATCTACCCTAAGCTAGACATTTGCATAAAAAAAAAAAAAAAAAAAAAAAAAAAAAAAAAAAAAAAAAAAAATTCACAGTCACTCTATGGCTTAACCCTACTTAAAATATCCCCAAAATGAAACATGAATAACATGAAATAACGTGGGAGTGGGATGACACATTAAAAACACCCAAAAAGAAAGAAAAATAAAGAACCAAATAAAATGATAAGGGGTGGTTAGTAGGACCCTCCCTACCCTCTTGCTAAGTCTGGACCGCCCACTGTTTTCCGGCTCGAGGCCGAAAACAAGCAGGTCGACCCCTAAATGGGAGTGGGAATTAAGTGGGGTGTTCTGAAAATAAATAATCGGGATCTGGGTACGGGAATGGATGGCGTCTTCCAAGATAATATTGCCAAGGGTTTCATCAGCCGGGGACAAAATAAATATGTGGAGTGGGCATCTTTGGAAGCTCTCTAGTGCCGGCAAAAACAAAATCAGGACAGGACATCACTTATTCCTACTAGCTAAGATTCAACTAGGCTAACACTTTGAATTTTACATTGGGCTGGGTTCCGTAGGACCCAGTACCGCCTGCTCCATGCTAAGGAGGAAAAACGTATTCAAACTTGGCTCCTCGTCGGATGCACAAACTAGTGTTGCGCACCCATCTTCTATTGAACTCCATGCGATGTAGTCGTTTCCAATCGCATCTGATTTTCACTTTAAGCTGATGCTTAAAGTAAACAACCAGATCACGATCCGAAACAGACCCAACCCCATGAACCTCATCTAGACGTGTAACCCACGTCACTAACCTAGCTACGGCCAGGATCACAAGAAACACCATTCGCTTCTCTCTAGACCACGGCGGCGCTACGTTGTTGATGACGAATGCTACATCCAGGACCATCGGCTGCTCGGCATCGATGCGAGCCGTTACCTCTCTGACATACTCCCAGAGAAGACGTAATTTTCTGCAAGTGAAGAAGGCGTGCTCGGCCGTTTCTTCCTCATTGTCCTCACAGCGCGGGCACAAGGGGACGTCCCTTATGCCATCTCTGCGTAATCTGCCATAGAGGGGCAGTGCGTTCCGAACAAGTCGCCAGGTCAGAGAGTACTCAGAATTGTTGAGATAACTCTGGCCTGGCGCCCAACTCCACTGGGAGCGAGCCTCCTCCGTCGACAATCCAAGCCGCCTCCCAAGCGGATCCGAAGCGGACCCCTCCACTAGATCCCGATACAGTCTCTTCCTTGACCGGGCAAGGTCACTGGACCCCGGCAACGCCTTAAGCGCAGCTCGGCATTCGGTGACGAACAGCGACTCTCCTCTCGGCCTACGTCGACCTTCGACCGAGTGGTCGGGTATGAGGTTGGGAAAGGCGTCCTCAACCGCAGGGACCCACGGAGCTTCTTCCGTCAAAGTACGACTCAGGAAAGCCAGTCTCTCAGCATGTCTATGACTTGCCAAGTCAGGCATCCCCAAGCCTCCATCACACGGACGTTGCGTACAGACCTGTCTGCGGACGTATGCTTTCCGCCCCTTCCACAGAAGTGAAAAGAGCAAGCGCGTGAAAGCAAGAAGGCGGTCCGCAGGCAGCGGGAGTACAGACAGTCGGTAAAGGATGAGAGGAAAGACGTAAGTGGCGCACGCCTCCGCTCTCCCCTTCAAGGAAAGTTTCCTTCGAGTCCAAGCCCTCACAGACGATTCGACCTTTGCCTGTACTTCCGACCAATTCTTCTCCAGCTGGAGACCCGGTCCGAACCAAACGCCAAGGATCCGAACCGGGCCATCGGTCCAGCTGAAGTCACCTGGAAGTGCGGTCTCTCCGCTCCAGGCAGCCAACCGCAGGCCGTTGGACTTGCTGCGGTTGACAATGGCCCCTGTAACATCTTCGTAACGAGCGAGCGCCTTAATCACCGCTTCTATGTCTTCACGGCTGGACACAAAAACGGTGACATCATCGGCATACGCGGAAACCCTGGCTCGCGCATAGTGAGGAGGGATAGCGATTCCGCGTAGGACTGGTGTAGCCGCCCCGTCCCTTAATTTGCGAAGGAAGGGCTCCAACGCCAGGACATAAAGCAGGGGCGACAGCGGACAACCCTGACGTACCGAACGAGAAACCACGAACGAATCCGAAAGCCTACCGTTTACCTGCACCGCTACCGTCGGCAGACGATACAGAATGGAGATCCACTTGCGGAAGTCCGGATTAAAACCGGCAGCCTCTAGAACAGATTCCAAGAAACCATGGTCGACCCTATCGAAAGCCTTGGACTGATCTAAATTGATCAGCGCGGCTTCAGTGTCGTCTTCTATACCCTCTAGGATCGTGCGAACCAGATGCAAATTGTTTTGAATTGACCTCCCCTTCACAGCATAGTTCTGCTCAGGCTCGATCAAGTCAGAGATAACAACCTGCAAACGATTCGCAAGAACACGGGCCAAAATCTTTAACTCTGTGTTTAGCAGAGTTATGGGCCTGTAATCATCTAAATTCCCCACACCAGGTTGGCCCCCCTTCTTCAACAATGTGACCACTCCTTTGGTAACCTGCCCAGGGATCGAGCCCTGAGCAAACCAGTGGTTAAACACATCCTTCAGAAGAGGAACAAACATGGGCGACAGCCTCAAGTAAACTTCGTATGGCAGACCATCGAGTCCTGGAGATTTATTGTAGCCGACCTGCTTCAACGCAGTAATGATCTCACCCTCTGTAACGTCCCCATCACAGCTAGCTGCTCGGGCCGCCTCTAGGCGGGGCGAGTCAGCCAAATAGCTGTCAAACTCCTGGCCGCGGAGTCTGGGTAGTTGGGTGAAGCGATCCTCCAAATGCTCGCGGAACCCCTCGCAAATCTCACGAGTAGATACCAGGGTATGTCCTTCCAGGTTATTAACCTTCCGAATGTACCCATCCGAGCCACGACGTAAAGCAGCCTTACGCTCAACAGCGTCAACGTTCACAGCTTCGTTAGAGACTTTCTTTAACCTAGCTCGAACTACTTGACCTTCATATCGCTCGCTAGCCAAGCGATTGAGGTCCCCCTTAATTAAGGCTATCTCTAGGGGATCCCCCCCAGCCACCGCCCGGGTCATCTTATCATCTACACGCTTCTGTGTCCTAGCCCTATCTTGAGCGAGGCGTTGGCTATAGCGGACACAAAAGCGTCTAACATAAACCTTAGTTTTCACCCACCAACTACTCCCGATAACCGCCCCCACTAAAGCCCGCTGAAGTAGTAACGTTAGCTTGTTCCGGAAGTCGGGTATCTCCAGTAAGGAGGTATTCAACTTCCAGTACCCAGCTAACCTAGGCCTATCGCTTAAACTCAAACGGGCCATAACCAATTTATGGTCCGAGTGACCTAACCAAGTGAACGTGGGACAAGATAAGAAATCTATGTCGCCTCTTCTAACTAACATTCTGTCCAAGTAAGTACTCGAACAGAAGGCCGCGCTAGTATGCCACGTCCACATCTCCCGCCCTGGGTGATCAACGCGAAATCTGTCGACAAGATCGCATGAGGCGATCAGGTCAGACAGACTGCTATCACACCTATCCGACCCTCTATTACCCCCGACCTTATCTATCTTGGGGTCAAGGACGGCATTCCAATCCCCCATTAATACTACACGCTCCGGACCCCCGAGAAACGTCTCCAACCGTCGAAAAAAGGAAACCCTCTCACCAACAGCGTTAGGCGCATAAACCGCAACGATCCGAAACTTGTTGCTGTCAACGGCAACATCGACTACGACCAACCGTCCTTCCGCATCCGTATGAACAACGCGCACTGTCGCGGACAGAGTGCGTCTCACTAGCAAAGAGACACCACAACTACGAACATTGCCATATGCTGAAAACAACTCAAAGTCATCAGTCAGCACACCACAATCCCCGTACGAACAGAAGTGGGTCTCCTCGATCGCAGCAATATCTACCTTAAGCGCCACGAGATCCCTCAGCACGCGAACAGCCTTGCTTCGGGATCTCATGCCCCTCACGTTCAATGTAGCCAAGTTTAAAGCCATCATTACTCCTAATCAGTGTTACAGACGGGACTAAAGTCCTCGGGAGTGAGGACGCCGAAGGCCTGACCGAGACTGCCGGTCAGCAGTTCGGACGAAATCCGTCCGTCTCTAGACAGGCCCCCCACGTCCAGGGGGAAAGTCAGTTTGAGTGCCCGATAAAATGAGGGGTGAACATAAGCAGGGACCCTCCCCGTACATCTGGCAGCCAGCTTACGTAATGACGGGTGCTCCTCATCTATTAGCTTCATACCCTGAATCACCTTTTTACCCGCCTCCACCATCCTCCACAGAGCCTTTGCCCTGCTCCCATTTTCCGGACGAATAAATGTTGTTAACATTGGGGCTTCCATAAAATTCAGCGGATCCTGGACCTGTTTGCCCCTCACATGGGTGAAGGCCTCCAGCATTTTGAGGTACTTTTTCTGTCGGCCATTCAAATCCGTCTGTGTCTGCGTAGCATTGGCCTCGCAAATCCTTTCATCAGGGAAAAAAGGGTACTTTTTGTTTTTTCCATGTTTTACTACCGGTGGAGGCGGAGGTTTAGCTTTCTCGACAGGGGCTCTTTCTGCTTCCTCTGTCCTGGTAGTCGGGGATTTATCTCTGGGCGTATTTGAGGGGGTATCCAAAAGGGGAGGGGTGTTTTGCACAACCTCATTTGAAGGGGACGGGGATTGGGTTTTGGGGGGTTGAGCAAGTTCAGTGCCACTGCTTTCTATTATTTTGTCTTTTGGCTCTTCTTCTTCCACCATCTCTTCCTCTGCTGCTTCCTTTGTCTCTTTAATCTTTTTGGCTTTATTTTCTTTAGGCTTTTCTACGTCCACTCCTTCAACGACCATTACCGTCTCGTCCTCATTTGCTTTCTCATCCTCCTCTGACGAGTGGGTCGGCAATTTTCGTTTCACCCCTGGAGTGAGTGTGTTTACCGGTTCAACAGGAGTTTTTGTCTCCTGAATAGGGGATTTGTTAACCGGAGCTGATTTGGAGGTAATAGCGATCTTCTTTGCTTTTTTTCCCACTACCGTACTCCACTTGGGGGAATCGTTCTCCGTCCCGGCTTCCTCTGTGTTTGCTTGAGGTACCACAGGTGTCTTTTTCTGTGTTGAAGGCACAGACGCCGGGGACTTCGCTGGAATCCTTTTCGGGCAATCTTTTGCCATATGCCCCGGCGTCTTACAGCTCCAGCAATACGGCCTCCTTCCCTCGACAATGAGTGACATTGCCCAGGATTCGCACTGTAATTGCGCGGGGATGTCCAAGAAACCTTTATGACTCACTCTCATCTTTAGTTTGTACTCCCCCGTCTGAATGTTCCTGGGTCCACGGACAGGAAAGATTGCCTCGACGTCACCATACTGTGACATAACTGCTCCTAGATGGTCGGAGTCAATACAGCATGGGACGCCGAGGATTGTGATGGTCGTCCTTCTTTTCCCCTGATATTCAGGCTTAACTCTTAACCCCTTCCATATCAGGTCCTGTCTTGCCACTTTCTCGGCATCCTTCGTTGTTGGAAGCAGGATATCCCACATGGCATACGATCGCTGAACTACGTATGTGGCTGGGACGTTCAAGTCCCCCAACATCTCGTACATTTTGTCCTTCGTAATTCTGGTTAACCCCTTTGCTTTTGCGTCCGTCGTTACCAATGACACAATCCTCAACCGTAAGCTTTCAAGGGTGCCAGGGATAAGCTTTAATGTACTACCCTGGGTATAGGCTTCGTACTTTTCCTTGAAAAGCTTTTTATACTCGTCAGGGGATTTTTGTGCTGTAGGTCCCCACGCTGCCACATTCTGAGAACTTCCTGAGGTTGGCGTCACTTCCTTAGCCATGGATTCTCTTCCCGCAGGGATTAGAGCGCTGCCCAACACTGGCCATGACTCTACTTGCTTTCTGGATGCCCCCCGTTTCAACTTAGGCCTTGCTTGCCTTTGCTGTTTAGCACGGTCTTCCGAGGACTCCCGATCTGACCCCGATGAGGAGCACCCCCAAATAAAACTAGGGCTATGGTCTTCTTTTTGTGCTATCCCCAAATCCAGGGAATTGCATTTCCTTAAGGGTTCTGGACTTTTTGGGTGATTGAAGGGAACATCATCCATAACCGCCAAGAGGTCTTTCTTAGTTATTATACCTCGACTAGTTTTGACTGGCGTTACGAAGTCCCCAAACACCAGATCTTTCTTTTCAGCAGACCTAACCCTCGGCCTGGAACGCGGAACTGGGACATTAGCTGACGAGCCAATCTGGGCGCACTCGGGTGTGCTAACCCTATCCACATCTGGGTTGCCACTTGATGCGGCGTTCCTCCCCGTACTTGAGGTGCCCGGCGTGGCCACACCTCCTTGGGCGCACTCGAGTGTGCCACCCCCCTCCGATACGACTGGGGCGCACTCGGGTGTGCAACCCCCCTCCGATACTACTGGGGCGCACTCGGGTGTGCAACCCCCCTCCGATACGACTGGGGCGCACTCGGGTGTGCAACCCCCCTCCGATACGACTGGGGCGCACTCGGGTGTGCAACCCCCCTCCGATACGACTGGGGCGCACTCGGGTGTGCAACCCCCCTCCAATACGACTGGGTCGCACTCGGGTGTGCAATCCCCCTCCAATACGACTGGGGCGCACTCGGGTGTGCAACCCCCCTCCAATACGACTGGGGCGTACTCGGGTGTACAACCCCCCTCCGTCTCAACTGGGGTGCACTCGGGTGTGCAACCCCCCCTTCCAGGTCGGAGAACCGCTCGGCACGGTTATCCCCAACATCATTAGGTCGTACTCAGGGGTACGATTTACCAAATCTAGTAAGGTGCCCTCCGCGGTCACACCTTCCTCGCCCTCGCTGTTGTCAACGACAACACAGGTTTTTGAAGCCCGGGTGGCTTCCATCTATAAACGGGTCTGCAAGAGGCACGACACCCGCCGATTCGGAGACGAGGAGACCTTCACCGTTTTACGGGTTCGTCAGTCTCCCCGAAACCTGCCAGCTGCTTAAGTGCGCACCTCAGACAGACGCTGAAAAAGAAACAAAGTAAAAATAATTAATGGCCCAAGAGGGGCGAACAAACCTGACTGCAGGACTAGACACGCCGATTCGGAGACGAGGAGACCTTCACCGTTTTACGGGTTCGTCAGTCTCCCCGAAACCTGCCAGCTGCTTAAGTCAGCCCAACAGTCAGGGAAAAGAAGAAAAGAAAAAGTCCCAAGAGGGGACAAAAAGGTGACAAAAGCCCCAAAAGGGGGCTTGGTCAAAGAAAAACGCTTTGAACCTAGCCGCAAGGGCTCGGTAGCGGGATCCTTAGTCTTTGGGAAAATGAGAATGTTTTATCTGAGAACAGATACTACACTCTGATCTTAGCCAAAAGGCTGAGAATGTATTTAGAGAAATACATCTCGCAAAACATTAACTCCCAGAGTTAAAATTACATCTGCCAGATGTATTAACCCTTAGGCATAAAAGCCCGCTGTGTAAGGGGGAAAAGGGGGGTCGGGGGTCATTGTGACTTTTATAACACATTTTAAAACATTTTTTATTTCACATTAGCAAAAACAAAGACAATGACATTTTTTATTTTTCACAAAAAACAAAAAAGCACAATGAAAAAACCTAATCTACCCTAAGCTAGACATTTGCATAAAAAAAAAAAAAAAAAAAAAAAAAAAAAAAAAAAAAAAAAAAATTCACAGTCACTCTATGGCTTAACCCTACTTAAAATATCCCCAAAATGAAACATGAATAACATGAAATAACGTGGGAGTGGGATGACACATTAAAAACACCCAAAAAGAAAGAAAAATAAAGAACCAAATAAAATGATAAGGGGTGGTTAGTAGGACCCTCCCTACCCTCTTGCTAAGTCTGGACCGCCCACTGTTTTCCGGCTCGAGGCCGAAAACAAGCAGGTCGACCCCTAAATGGGAGTGGGAATTAAGTGGGGTGTTCTGAAAATAAATAATCGGGATCTGGGTACGGGAATGGATGGCGTCTTCCAAGATAATATTGCCAAGGGTTTCATCAGCCGGGGACAAAATAAATATGTGGAGTGGGCATCTTTGGAAGCTCTCTAGTGCCGGCAAAAACAAAATCAGGACAGGACATCACTTATTCCTACTAGCTAAGATTCAACTAGGCTAACACTTTGAATTTTACATTGGGCTGGGTTCCGTAGGACCCAGTACCGCCTGCTCCATGCTAAGGAGGAAAAACGTATTCAAACTTGGCTCCTCGTCGGATGCACAAACTAGTGTTGCGCACCCATCTTCTATTGAACTCCATGCGATGTAGTCGTTTCCAATCGCATCTGATTTTCACTTTAAGCTGATGCTTAAAGTAAACAACCAGATCACGATCCGAAACAGACCCAACCCCATGAACCTCATCTAGACGTGTAACCCACGTCACTAACCTAGCTACGGCCAGGATCACAAGAAACACCATTCGCTTCTCTCTAGACCACGGCGGCGCTACGTTGTTGATGACGAATGCTACATCCAGGACCATCGGCTGCTCGGCATCGATGCGAGCCGTTACCTCTCTGACATACTCCCAGAGAAGACGTAATTTTCTGCAAGTGAAGAAGGCGTGCTCGGCCGTTTCTTCCTCATTGTCCTCACAGCGCGGGCACAAGGGGACGTCCCTTATGCCATCTCTGCGTAATCTGCCATAGAGGGGCAGTGCGTTCCGAACAAGTCGCCAGGTCAGAGAGTACTCAGAATTGTTGAGATAACTCTGGCCTGGCGCCCAACTCCACTGGGAGCGAGCCTCCTCCGTCGACAATCCAAGCCGCCTCCCAAGCGGATCCGAAGCGGACCCCTCCACTAGATCCCGATACAGTCTCTTCCTTGACCGGGCAAGGTCACTGGACCCCGGCAACGCCTTAAGCGCAGCTCGGCATTCGGTGACGAACAGCGACTCTCCTCTCGGCCTACGTCGACCTTCGACCGAGTGGTCGGGTATGAGGTTGGGAAAGGCGTCCTCAACCGCAGGGACCCACGGAGCTTCTTCCGTCAAAGTACGACTCAGGAAAGCCAGTCTCTCAGCATGTCTATGACTTGCCAAGTCAGGCATCCCCAAGCCTCCATCACACGGACGTTGCGTACAGACCTGTCTGCGGACGTATGCTTTCCGCCCCTTCCACAGAAGTGAAAAGAGCAAGCGCGTGAAAGCAAGAAGGCGGTCCGCAGGCAGCGGGAGTACAGACAGTCGGTAAAGGATGAGAGGAAAGACGTAAGTGGCGCACGCCTCCGCTCTCCCCTTCAAGGAAAGTTTCCTTCGAGTCCAAGCCCTCACAGACGATTCGACCTTTGCCTGTACTTCCGACCAATTCTTCTCCAGCTGGAGACCCGGTCCGAACCAAACGCCAAGGATCCGAACCGGGCCATCGGTCCAGCTGAAGTCACCTGGAAGTGCGGTCTCTCCGCTCCAGGCAGCCAACCGCAGGCCGTTGGACTTGCTGCGGTTGACAATGGCCCCTGTAACATCTTCGTAACGAGCGAGCGCCTTAATCACCGCTTCTATGTCTTCACGGCTGGACACAAAAACGGTGACATCATCGGCATACGCGGAAACCCTGGCTCGCGCATAGTGAGGAGGGATAGCGATTCCGCGTAGGACTGGTGTAGCCGCCCCGTCCCTTAATTTGCGAAGGAAGGGCTCCAACGCCAGGACATAAAGCAGGGGCGACAGCGGACAACCCTGACGTACCGAACGAGAAACCACGAACGAATCCGAAAGCCTACCGTTTACCTGCACCGCTACCGTCGGCAGACGATACAGAATGGAGATCCACTTGCGGAAGTCCGGATTAAAACCGGCAGCCTCTAGAACAGATTCCAAGAAACCATGGTCGACCCTATCGAAAGCCTTGGACTGATCTAAATTGATCAGCGCGGCTTCAGTGTCGTCTTCTATACCCTCTAGGATCGTGCGAACCAGATGCAAATTGTTTTGAATTGACCTCCCCTTCACAGCATAGTTCTGCTCAGGCTCGATCAAGTCAGAGATAACAACCTGCAAACGATTCGCAAGAACACGGGCCAAAATCTTTAACTCTGTGTTTAGCAGAGTTATGGGCCTGTAATCATCTAAATTCCCCACACCAGGTTGGCCCCCCTTCTTCAACAATGTGACCACTCCTTTGGTAACCTGCCCAGGGATCGAGCCCTGAGCAAACCAGTGGTTAAACACATCCTTCAGAAGAGGAACAAACATGGGCGACAGCCTCAAGTAAACTTCGTATGGCAGACCATCGAGTCCTGGAGATTTATTGTAGCCGACCTGCTTCAACGCAGTAATGATCTCACCCTCTGTAACGTCCCCATCACAGCTAGCTGCTCGGGCCGCCTCTAGGCGGGGCGAGTCAGCCAAATAGCTGTCAAACTCCTGGCCGCGGAGTCTGGGTAGTTGGGTGAAGCGATCCTCCAAATGCTCGCGGAACCCCTCGCAAATCTCACGAGTAGATACCAGGGTATGTCCTTCCAGGTTATTAACCTTCCGAATGTACCCATCCGAGCCACGACGTAAAGCAGCCTTACGCTCAACAGCGTCAACGTTCACAGCTTCGTTAGAGACTTTCTTTAACCTAGCTCGAACTACTTGACCTTCATATCGCTCGCTAGCCAAGCGATTGAGGTCCCCCTTAATTAAGGCTATCTCTAGGGGATCCCCCCCAGCCACCGCCCGGGTCATCTTATCATCTACACGCTTCTGTGTCCTAGCCCTATCTTGAGCGAGGCGTTGGCTATAGCGGACACAAAAGCGTCTAACATAAACCTTAGTTTTCACCCACCAACTACTCCCGATAACCGCCCCCACTAAAGCCCGCTGAAGTAGTAACGTTAGCTTGTTCCGGAAGTCGGGTATCTCCAGTAAGGAGGTATTCAACTTCCAGTACCCAGCTAACCTAGGCCTATCGCTTAAACTCAAACGGGCCATAACCAATTTATGGTCCGAGTGACCTAACCAAGTGAACGTGGGACAAGATAAGAAATCTATGTCGCCTCTTCTAACTAACATTCTGTCCAAGTAAGTACTCGAACAGAAGGCCGCGCTAGTATGCCACGTCCACATCTCCCGCCCTGGGTGATCAACGCGAAATCTGTCGACAAGATCGCATGAGGCGATCAGGTCAGACAGACTGCTATCACACCTATCCGACCCTCTATTACCCCCGACCTTATCTATCTTGGGGTCAAGGACGGCATTCCAATCCCCCATTAATACTACACGCTCCGGACCCCCGAGAAACGTCTCCAACCGTCGAAAAAAGGAAACCCTCTCACCAACAGCGTTAGGCGCATAAACCGCAACGATCCGAAACTTGTTGCTGTCAACGGCAACATCGACTACGACCAACCGTCCTTCCGCATCCGTATGAACAACGCGCACTGTCGCGGACAGAGTGCGTCTCACTAGCAAAGAGACACCACAACTACGAACATTGCCATATGCTGAAAACAACTCAAAGTCATCAGTCAGCACATCACAATCCCCGTACGAACAGAAGTGGGTCTCCTCGATCGCAGCAATATCTACCTTAAGCGCCACGAGATCCCTCAGCACGCGAACAGCCTTGCTTCGGGATCTCATGCCCCTCACGTTCAATGTAGCCAAGTTTAAAGCCATTATCCCTGATTTAGATGTCGCAAACGGGCCTAAAGTCCTCGGGAGTGAGGACGCCGAAGGCCTGACCAAGACTGCCGGTCAGCAGTTCGGACGAAATCCGTCCGTCTCGAGCCAGACCTCCCACGTCCAGGGGAAAGGTTAGCTTTAAAGCCCGAAAAAATGAGGGATGAACATAAATGGGGACCCTCCCCTGACATTTTGACGCTAATTTACTTGATGATGGGTGCTCCTCCTCTATTAATTTTACACCCGGTATGGCGTCCTTTGCTGCTTCCAACATTTTCCAGAGGGCTCTTGCCCTGCTACCCTTGTCTTGTCGGACGAAGGTGGTTATCAGCGGGGCTTTCTCGAAGTTACGGGGATCTTGTACTTTCTTCCCGTTCACATGCGTGAAAGCCTCTAATTGTTTGAGATACTTTCGCTGTCTAATATTCAGGTCGGATTGGACCAGCGAGGCATCCGCCTCACAGATTCTAAGTCCCGGTAAGAACGGGAACTTTTTTGATCTTTCCTGTCTCACCGGTGCATTTTTGTTTTCTTTATGGCCAGATTTGTCTGGTTCTTTGGGTTCGAGCTTCTTGTCAGCAGAAGCCGAATTCTCCTCGGGGGTGTTAAGAGGGGGAGAGTTATTCTTCTCATCTGGGGGTATTGGGGTTTGGGGCGTTTCGGGTTGAGAGTTATTCTTCTCAACTGGGGGTATTGGGGTTTGGGGCGTTTCGGGTTGAGAGTGATCTTTTTCCTTCCTTTTTCCTTCCACCTCACCGTTTTCTTTTTTCTTCTTATGTGTCTGTGTCTCTTTGATAGACTTTGGCTCCTCTTCACCCTCCACAGCCATTTTCTCCTCATCGGTTCCACCTCCCTCTTCAGATTCTGAAGATTGAGCCGGGCACTTCCTTTTTTGAGCCGGTGTTTTTACTGGGGCCTCCTGCTTTTTTCCTTTCTTGGAGACCACCTTGCTCCAACCTTTTTCCTCTTCTGTTTTCTCCTCTGAGGGATCTACTCCTTCCGTTACTGCTGGAGTTTCTGCTTCTGTTACTGCTTCTGTTACTGTAGGAGTCACTGCTGGAGTCACTGCTGGAGTCACTGCTGGAGCCACTGGAGGAGTCACTGCTGGAGTCACTGCTGGAGTCACTGCTTTAGTTGGGATTTTTGCAGCTGGTTTGGTTGACATTTTTTCTGTCACCACCGCCGGTTTTGATGTTTTTGCCGGCACCGGCGTCGGGGACTTTACGGGCTTTCTCTTCGGGCACTCTTTTGCCATATGCCCCGGCGTCTGGCAGTGCCAACAATGTGGCCTCCTCCCTTCCACAATAATTGACATTGTCCATTTTTCGCACTTTAGCTGTGCTGGAATTTTGTGGAAGTTAGTGTAATCCACTCTAACTTTAAGTACATACTCCCCGGTTAGTATGTTACGGGGACCACGGACCGGAAAAACCGCCTCGACGTCACCATACTGCGACATAATTGCTCCTAAGTGGTCGGCGCTGACGCAGCATGGGACGCCGATAATCTTGACGGTCGTCCGTCTTTTACTAAGGTACTCAGGCTTGATCTTCAGCCCCCTCCATAGGATATCTTCCCTTGCTATCTTCTCGGCGTCTTGTTGGGTAGGAAGCAGGATATCCCACATTGCGTAAGATTGGCGCAAAACGTAAGTTGTCGGGATCTTCAGCTCCCCCAACATTTCAAAGATTTTTTCTTTGAGGAGCCCAGTTAGCCCGTTTTTGTCTGTGGTTACCAGTGAGACAATTCTTTTCCTAAGATTCTCCAGGGTACCGGGGACGAGTTTTAGTGTACTCCCGTCTGTGAGTTTCTCATATTTTCCCCTGAAGAGCTCACGATACTCGTCTGGAGACTTCTGGGTCTGGGGTCCCCATCCTGCTGCGTTTCCAGGTAATGATTTTTTTGCTGTGAGTTTCTGTCTTGGTGGGGTGTGAGATTTGGACGTACCCCTTAGAACTGGCCAAACCTCTGTTGGCGTTTTTGTCTTCTTTTGTCTAGTTTGTTGCTGATCGTCGGTTTCTGAGCCGTCGGATGACGAATCCCCCGAGGAGCACCCAAGAAATAATTTTGGTGAATAATTCCTCTGGGCTACAATTAAGTCGAGAGATTGACTTTTATGCAATTTGGAGGTCTTTTTTTCCGGGAAAAAGGGAACATCGTAGTACGCCCTAAATTCGGCTTGCGAAAGCATGGGTATTTGTATATTGGAGGGAAAATCTCCGAACCTTAGCCCTGGGTCGTCATCGGACCCGACAACCCCTGATGCGGTACACAGACCTGGGACGTACTGGGACGTGTCTCCCTCTAACGAAACCTGCATTGGAGTGCCGCTCGGTGCGACCTCCCCCATCACGACTGGGGCGCACTCGGGTGTGCAACCCCCCTGAACCTGAGCTGGAGTGCCGCTCGGTGCGACACTCCCCGACACAGGCAATGAGGTGCCCTGCGTGGCAACACCTCCTGGGGCGCACTCGGGTGTGCAGCCTCCCTCCATCACGACCGGGGCGCACTCGGGTGTGCAGTCCCCCTCCATTACGACCGGGGTGCACTCGGGTGTGCAACCCCCCTCCATTACGACCGGGGCGCACTCGGGTGTGCAGCCCCCCTCCATTACGACTGGGGTGCACTCGGGTGTGCAGCCCCCCTTCATTACGACTGGGGCGCACTCGGGTGTGCAGCCCCCCTCCAACACGACTGGGGTACACTCGGGTGTGTAACCCCCCTCCATCTCAACTGGGGTGCACTCGGGTGTGCAACCCCCCTCCATCTCAACTGGGGTGCACTCGGGTGTGCAACCCCCCTTCACGGGCACCATCATCAGATCGCACTCAGGAGTACGACTGACCAGGTCTAAAAGGGTGCCCTCGGCGGTCACACCCTGGTCGTTGCTCACCTCCGTGGCAACTCGAGCTTTTGAAGCCTGGCTGGCTTCCATCGAAAAACTGGTCCTAATGAGGGGCAACACCCGCCGATTCGGAATCGAGGAGACCGTCACCGAAACCGGTCCGTAAGTCTCCCCGAACCTGCCAGCTGCTTAAGTGTGCCACTCAAGAGGACGCTGAAAAAGAAACAAAGTAAAAATAATTAATGGCCCAAGAGGGGCGAACGAACCTGACTGTCGGACTAGACCCGCCGATTCGGAGACGAAGAGACCTTCACCGTTTTACGGGTTCGTCAGTCTCCCCGAAACCTGCCAGCTGCTTAAGTCAGCCCAACAGTCAGGGAAAAGAAGAAAAGAAAAAGTCCCAAGAGGGGACAAAAAGGTGACAAAAGCCCCAAAAGGGGGCTTGGTCAAAGAAAAACGCTTTCAACCTAGCCGCAAGGCTAGGTAAGCGGGATGCCTTAGAATGTTTTATCTGAGAACAGATACTACACTCTGATCTTAGCCAAAAGGCTGAGAATGTATTTAGAGAAATACATCTCGCAAAACATTAACTCCTAGAGTTAAAATTACATCTGCCAGATGTATTAACCCTTAGGCATAAAAGCCCGCTGTGTAAGGGGGAAAAGGGGGGTCGGGGGTCATTGTGACTTTTATAACACATTTTAAAACATTTTTTATTTCACATTAGCAAAAACAAAGACAATGACATTTTTTATTTTTCACAAAAAACAAAAAAGCACAATGAAAAAACCTAATCTACCCTAAGCTAGACATTTGCACTAAAAAACTCGCAGTCACTCTATGGCTTAACCCTACTTAAAATATCCCCAAAATGAAACATGAATAACATGAAATAACGTGGGAGTGGGATGACACATTAAAAACACCCAAAAAGAAAGAAAAATAAAGAACCAAATAAAATGATTAGGGGTGGTTAGTAGGACCCTCCCTACCCTCTTGCTAAGTCTGGACCGCCCACTGTTTTCCGGCTCGAGGCCGAAAACAAGCAGGTCGACCCCTAAATGGGAGTGGGAATTAAGTGGGGTGTTCTGAAAATAAATAATCGGGATCTGGGTACGGGAATGGATGGCGTCTTCCAAGATAATATTGCCAAGGGTTTCATCAGCCGGGGACAAAATAAATATGTGGAGTGGGCATCTTTGGAAGCTCTCTAGTGCCGGCAAAAACAAAATCAGGACAGGACATCACTTATTCCTACTAGCTAAGATTCAACTAGGCTAACACTTTGAATTTTACATTGGGCTGGGTTCCGTAGGACCCAGTACCGCCTGCTCCATGCTAAGGAGGAAAAACGTATTCAAACTTGGCTCCTCGTCGGATGCACAAACTAGTGTTGCGCACCCATCTTCTATTGAACTCCATGCGATGTAGTCGTTTCCAATCGCATCTGATTTTCACTTTAAGCTGATGCTTAAAGTAAACAACCAGATCACGATCCGAAACAGACCCAACCCCATGAACCTCATCTAGACGTGTAACCCACGTCACTAACCTAGCTACGGCCAGGATCACAAGAAACACCATTCGCTTCTCTCTAGACCACGGCGGCGCTACGTTGTTGATGACGAATGCTACATCCAGGACCATCGGCTGCTCGGCATCGATGCGAGCCGTTACCTCTCTGACATACTCCCAGAGAAGACGTAATTTTCTGCAAGTGAAGAAGGCGTGCTCGGCCGTTTCTTCCTCATTGTCCTCACAGCGCGGGCACAAGGGGACGTCCCTTATGCCATCCCTGCGTAATCTGCCATAGAGGGGCAGTGCGTTCCGAACAAGTCGCCAGGTCAGAGAGTACTCAGAATTGTTGAGATAACTCTGGCCTGGCGCCCAACTCCACTGGGAGCGAGCCTCCTCCGTCGACAATCCAAGCCGCCTCCCAAGCGGATCCGAAGCGGACCCCTCCACTAGATCCCGATACAGTCTCTTCCTAGACCGGGCAAGGTCACTGGACCCCGGCAACGCCTTAAGCGCAGCTCGGCATTCGGTGACGAACAGCGACTCTCCTCTCGGCCTACGTCGACCTTCGACCGAGTGGTCGGGTATGAGGTTGGGAAAGGCGTCCTCAACCGCAGGGACCCACGGAGCGTCTTCCGTCAAAGTACGACTCAGGAAAGCCAGTCTCTCAGCATGTCTATGACTTGCCAAGTCAGGCATCCCCAAGCCTCCATCACACGGACGTTGCGTACAGACCTGTCTGCGGACGTATGCTTTCCGCCCCTTCCACAGAAGTGAAAAGAGCAAGCGCGTGAAAGCAAGAAGGCGGTCCGCAGGCAGCGGGAGTACAGACAGTCGGTAAAGGATGAGAGGAAAGACGTAAGTGGCGCACGCCTCCGCTCTCCCCTTCAAGGAAAGTTTCCTTCGAGTCCAAGCCCTCACAGACGATTCGACCTTTGCCTGTACTTCCGACCAATTCTTCTCCAGCTGGAGACCCGGTCCGAACCAAACGCCAAGGATCCGAACCGGGCCATCGGTCCAGCTGAAGTCACCTGGAAGTGCGGTCTCTCCGCTCCAGGCAGCCAACCGCAGGCCGTTGGACTTGCTGCGGTTGACAATGGCCCCTGTAACATCTTCGTAACGAGCGAGCGCCTTAATCACCGCTTCTATGTCTTCACGGCTGGACACAAAAACGGTGACATCATCGGCATACGCGGAAACCCTGGCTCGCGCATAGTGAGGAGGGATAGCGATTCCGCGTAGGACTGGTGTAGCCGCCCCGTCCCTTAATTTGCGAAGGAAGGGCTCCAACGCCAGGACATAAAGCAGGGGCGACAGCGGACAACCCTGACGTACCGAACGAGAAACCACGAACGACTCCGAAAGCCTACCGTTTACCTGCACCGCTACCGTCGGCAGACGATACAGAATGGAGATCCACTTGCGGAAGTCCGGATTAAAACCGGCAGCCTCTAGAACAGATTCCAAGAAACCATGGTCGACCCTATCGAAAGCCTTGGACTGATCTAAATTGATCAGCGCGGCTTCAGTGTCGTCTTCTATACCCTCTAGGATCGTGCGAACCAGATGCAAATTGTTTTGAATTGACCTCCCCTTCACAGCATAGTTCTGCTCAGGTTCGATCAAGTCAGCGATAACAACCTGCAAACGATTCGCAAGAACACGGGCCAAAATCTTTAACTCTGTGTTTAGCAGAGTTATGGGCCTGTAATCATCTAAATTCCCCTCACCAGGTTGGCCCCCCTTCTTCAACAATGTGACCACTCCTTTGGTAACCTGCCCAGGGATCGAGCCCTGAGCAAACCAGTGGTTAAACACATCCTTCAGAAGAGGAACAAACATGGGCGACAGCCTCAAGTAAACTTCGTATGGCAGACCATCGAGTCCTGGAGATTTGTTGTAGCCGACCTGCTTCAACGCAGTAATGATCTCACCCTCTGTAACATCCCCATCACAGCTAGCTGCTCGGGCCGCCTCTAGGCGGGGCGAGTCAGCCAAATAGCTGTCAAACTCCTGGCCGCGGAGTCTGGGTAGTTGGGTGAAGCGATCCTCCAAATGCTCGCGGAACCCCTCGCAAATCTCACGAGTAGATACCAGGGTATGTCCTTCCAGGTTATCAACCTTCCGAATGTACCCATCCGAGCCACGACGTAAAGCAGCCTTACGCTCAACAGCGTCAACGTTCACAGCTTCGTTAGAGACTTTCTTTAACCTAGCTCGAACTACTTGACCTTCATATCGCTCGCTAGCCAAGCGATTGAGGTCCCCCTTAATTAAGGCTATCTCTAGGGGATCCCCCCCAGCCACCGCCCGGGTCATCTTATCATCTACACGCTTCTGTGTCCTAGCCCTATCTTGAGCGAGGCGCTGGCTATAGCGGACACAAAAGCGTCTAACATAAACCTTAGTTTTCACCCACCAACTACTCCCGATAACCGCCCCCACTAAAGCCCGCTGAAGTAGTAACGTTAGCTTGTCCCGGAAGTCGGGTATCTCCAGTAAGGAGGTATTCAACTTCCAGTACCCAGCTAACCTAGGCCTATCGCTTAAACTCAAACGGGCCATAACCAATTTATGGTCCGAGTGACCTAACCAAGTGAACGTGGGACAAGATAAGAAATCTATGTCGCCTCTTCTAACTAACATTCTGTCCAAGTAAGTACTCGAACAGAAGGCCGCGCTAGTATGCCACGTCCACATCTCCCGCCCTGGGTGATCAACGCGAAATCTGTCGACAAGATCGCATGAGGCGATCAGGTCAGACAGACTGCTATCACACCTATCCGACCCTCTATTACCCCCGACCTTATCTATCTTGGGGTCAAGGACGGCATTCCAATCCCCCATTAATACTACACGCTCCGGACCCCCGAGAAACGTCTCCAACCGTCGAAAAAAGGAAACCCTCTCACCAACAGCGTTAGGCGCATAAACCGCAACGATCCGAAACTTGCTGCTGTCAACGGCAACATCGACTACGACCAACCGTCCTTCCGCATCCGTATGAACAACGCGCACTGTCGCGGACAGAGTGCGTCTCACTAGCAAAGAGACACCACAACTACGAACATTGCCATATGCTGAAAACAACTCAAAGTCATCAGTCAGCACATCACAATCCCCGTACGAACAGAAGTGGGTCTCCTCGATCGCAGCAATATCTACCTTAAGCGCCACGAGATCCCTCAGCACGCGAACAGCCTTGCTTCGGGATCTCATGCCCCTCACGTTCAATGTAGCCAAGTTTAAAGCCATCATTACTCCTAATCAGTGTTACAAACGGGACTAAAGTCCTCGGGAGTGAGGACGCCGAAGGCCTGACCGAGACTGCCGGTCAGCAGTTCGGA
This sequence comes from Sepiola atlantica, assembly GCA_963556195.1. NCBI lineage: Eukaryota > Metazoa > Mollusca > Cephalopoda > Sepiida > Sepiolidae > Sepiola > Sepiola atlantica. The sequence goes on along the minus strand of OY744522.1, from coordinate 158,625,713 downwards.
CGAAATTCGTCCGTCTCTAGACAGGCCCCCCACGTCCAGGGGGAAAGTCAGTTTGAGTGCCCGATAAAATGAGGGGTGAACATAAGCAGGGACCCTCCCCGTACATCTGGCAGCCAGCTTACGTAATGACGGGTGCTCCTCATCTATTAGCTTCATACCCTGAATCACCTTTTTACCCGCCTCCACCATCCTCCACAGAGCCTTTGCCCTGCTCCCATTTTCCGGACGAATAAATGTTGTTAACATTGGGGCTTCCATAAAATTCAGCGGATCCTGGACCTGTTTGTCCCTCACATGGGTGAAGGCCTCCAGCATTTTGAGGTACTTTTTCTGTCGGCCATTCAAATCCGTCTGTGTCTGCGTAGCATTGGCCTCGCAAATCCTTTCATCAGGGAAAAAAGGGTACTTTTTGTTTTTTCCATGTTTTACTACCGGTGGAGACGGAGGTTTAGCTTTCTCGACAGGGGCTCTTTCTGCTTCCTCTGTCCTGGTAGTCGGGGATTTATCTCTGGGCGTATTTGAGGGGGTATCCAAAAGGGGAGGGGTGTTTTGCGCAACCTCATTTGAAGGGGACGGGGATTGGGTTTTGGGGGGTTGAGCAAGTTCAGTGCCACTGCTTTCTATTATTTTGTCTTTTGGCTCTTCTTCTTCCACCATCTCTTCCTCTGCTGCTTCCTTTGTCTCTTTAATCTTTTTGGCTTTATTTTCTTTAGGCTTTTCTAAGTCCACTCCTTCAACGACCATTACCGTCTCGTCCTCATTTGCTTTCTCATCCTCCTCTGACGAGTGGGTCGGCAATTTTCGTTTCACCCCTGGAGTGAGTGTGTTTACCGGTTCAACAGGAGTTTTTGTCTCCTGAATAGGGGATTTGTTAACCGGAGCTGATTTGGAGGTAATAGCGATCTTCTTTGCTTTTTTTCCCACTACCGTACTCCACTTGGGGGAATCGTTCTCCGTCCCGGCTGCCTCTGTGTTTGCTTGAGGTACCACAGGTGTCTTTTTCTGTGTTGAAGGCACAGACGCCGGGGACTTCGCTGGAATCCTTTTCGGGCAATCTTTTGCCATATGCCCCGGCGTCTTACAGCTCCAGCAATACGGCCTCCTTCCCTCGACAATGAGTGACATTGCCCAGGATTCGCACTGTAATTGCGCGGGGATGTCCAAGAAACCTTTATGACTTACTCTCATCTTTAGTTTATACTCCCCCGTCTGAATGTTCCTGGGTCCACGGACAGGAAAGATTGCCTCGACGTCACCATACTGTGACATAACTGCTCCTAGATGGTCGGAGTCAATACAGCATGGGACGCCGAGGATTGTGATGGTCGTCCTTCTTTTCCCCTGATATTCAGGCTTAACTCTTAACCCCTTCCATATCAGGTCCTGTCTTGCCACTTTCTCGGCATCCTTCGTTGTTGGAAGCAGGATATCCCACATGGCATACGATCGCTGAACTACGTATGTGGCTGGGACGTTCAAGTCCCCCAACATCTCGTACATTTTGTCTTTCGTAATTCTGGTTAACCCCTTTGCTTTTGCGTCCGTCGTTACCAATGACACGATCCTCAACCGTAAGCTTTCAAGGGTGCCAGGGATAAGCTTTAATGTACTACCCTGGGTATAGGCTTCGTACTTTTCCTTGAAAAGCTTTTTATACTCGTCAGGGGATTTTTGTGCTGTAGGTCCCCACGCTGCCACATTCTGAGAACTTCCTGAGGTTGGCGTCACTTCCTTAGCCATGGATTCTCTTCCCGCAGGGATTAGAGCGCTGCCCAACACTGGCCATGATTCTACTTGCTTTCTGGATGCCCCCCGTTTCAACTTAGGCCTTGCTTGCCTTTGCTGTTTAGCACGGTCTTCCGAGGACTCCCGATCTGACCCCGATGAGGAGCACCCCCAAATAAAACTAGGGCTATGGTCTTCTTTTTGTGCTATCCCCAAATCCAGGGAATTGCATTTCCTTAAGGGTTCTGGACTTTTTGGGTGATTGAAGGGAACATCATCCATAACCGCCAAGAGGTCTTTCTTAGTTATTATACCTCGACTAGTTTTGACTGGCGTTACGAAGTCCCCAAACACCAGATCTTTCTTTTCAGCAGACCTAACCCTCGGCCTGGAACGCGGAACTGGGACATTAGCTGACGAGCCAATCTGGGCGCACTCGGGTGTGCTAACCCTATCCACATCTGGGTTGCCACTTGATGCGGCGTTCCTCCCCGTACTTGAGGTGCCCGGCGTGGCCACACCTCCTTGGGCGCACTCGAGTGTGCCACCCCCCTCCGATACGACTGGGGCGCACTCGGGTGTGCAACCCCCCTCCGATACTACTGGGGCGCACTCGGGTGTGCAACCCCCCTCCGATACGACTGGGGCGCACTCGGGTGTGCAACCCCCCTCCGATACGACTGGGGCGCACTCGGGTGTGCAACCCCCCTCCGATACGACTGGGGCGCACTCGGGTGTGCAACCCCCCTCCAATACGACTGGGTCGCACTCGGGTGTGCAATCCCCCTCCAATACGACTGGGGCGCACTCGGGTGTGCAACCCCCCTCCAATACGACTGGGGCGTACTCGGGTGTACAACCCCCCTCCGTCTCAACTGGGGTGCACTCGGGTGTGCAACCCCCCCTTCCAGGTCGGAGAACCGCTCGGCACGGTTATCCCCAACATCATTAGGTCGTACTCAGGGGTACGATTTACCAAATCTAGTAAGGTGCCCTCCGCGGTCACACCTTCCTCGCCCTCGCTGTTGTCAACGACAACACAGGTTTTTGAAGCCCGGGTGGCTTCCATCTATAAACGGGTCTGCAAGAGGCACGACACCCGCCGATTCGGAGACGAGGAGACCTTCACCGTTTTACGGGTTCGTCAGTCTCCCCGAAACCTGCCAGCTGCTTAAGTGCGCACCTCAGACAGACGCTGAAAAAGAAACAAAGTAAAAATAATTAATGGCCCAAGAGGGGCGAACAAACCTGACTGCAGGACTAGACACGCCGATTCGGAGACGAGGAGACCTTCACCGTTTTACGGGTTCGTCAGTCTCCCCGAAACCTGCCAGCTGCTTAAGTCAGCCCAACAGTCAGGGAAAAGAAGAAAAGAAAAAGTCCCAAGAGGGGACAAAAAGGTGACAAAAGCCCCAAAAGGGGGCTTGGTCAAAGAAAAACGCTTTGAACCTAGCCGCAAGGGCTCGGTAGCGGGATCCTTAGTCTTTGGGAAAATGAGAATGTTTTATCTGAGAACAGATACTACACTCTGATCTTAGCCAAAAGGCTGAGAAAGGATCCGAAATTGAAATTTTTGGCACGATTTCTATCAGTATTTATAACGAATCTACCACAGTACAGCGGTCTATCCACTATACACTGTTTAAATTACATTAATAAATTAACAAGTAATAATAACTATGATTTTCTTTCAACAAACATTGTATAATACTATTTAACAACTTATTACATGAATTTTGAATATCAACAAATAATTTTAGACTTCCCCAGGCCGTTTTTCTCTAATTCAACATAGCTTTTAGACGCCATTTTTTTTTAACCGAAAATTACATTAATTCACTTTTTTTGGCTAAGATCAAGGTGTAGTATCTGTTCCGATTGATACTGCACTCCATAGACTGGTATCGTCTTGGCCTTCGGGGCTTCATTCCGCCGGTCTATGGGTCTGTCCTGTGCAGTTCTAAGAGGTCTACACTCCCAGGCTTTGCCTCCCCTCTTTGGGGAGGAGTAAGTTTATTGCTTACTGAGGCGCCTCTACCGGGGGAATCCCGACGGGGCGGCCCAGGCAATTTTGAATGGCCAGAGTGCTAACCTTTTTGAGAAGTGTTGAGGTAGGGTCGTATCGGGTCCGTTGTCATGATGCACTCATCCCATACATTATCTCCTCCTTTTTTGCGAAGTGTGAGGTAGGGTTGTATCGGTTCCGTTGTCATGATGCACTATTCCCATGCATTATCTCCTCCTTTTTTGCTCAACGTCCTAGATAGAGGTACTGTAGTGATAGGTTTGGATAATATTTTAACAGCATCTACGCTGAAAAGGATGGGGGAATGGATAAGAGTTATTTCAGTAGTCCCCAGGAGGCCTCTTTGATTTTGAAATACTCGGCGTTGTCCGGGAGAAAAGTGCTCAATATCCTAGATAGAGCTACTGTAGTGATAGGTTTGGAAAATATTTTAACGCCATCTTCGTTCCCCTTTGGACTATTTCGCAGATCAGAAGGAGAGAGGATACCTAAGGGATTTCAGGAGTGCTCATGAAGCCTCCTCGATTTTCAAAGTACTTGGCGTTGTCCGGGAGAAAAGTGCTCAATATCCTAGATAGAGCTACTGTAGTGATAAGTTTAGAAAATATTTTAACGCCATCTTCGTTCCCCTTTGGACAATTTTGCAGATGAAAAGGAGGGAGGATACCTAACTGATTTCAGTTGTCCCCAGGAGGCCTCTTTGATTTTCAAAGTACTCGGCGTTGTCCGGGAAAAAAGTGCTCAATGTCCTAGATAGAGCTACTGTAGTGATAGGTTTGGATAATATTTTAACAGCATCTACGCTGAAAAGGATGGGGGAATGGATAAGAATTATTTCAGTAGTCCCCAGGAGGCCTCTTTGATTTTGAAATACTCGGCGTTGTCCGGGAGAAAAGTGCTCAATATCCTAGATAGAGCTACTGTAGTGATAGGTTTGGAAAATATTTTAACGCCATCTTCGTTCCCCTTTGGACTATTTCGCAGATCCGAAGGAGAGAGGATACCTAAGGGATTTCAGGAGTGCTCATGAAGCCTCCTCGATTTTAAAAGTACTCGGCGTTGTCCGGGAGAAAAGTGCTCAATGTCCTAGATAGAGCTACTGTAGTGATAGGTTTAGAAAATATTTTAACGCCATCTTCTTTCCCCTTTGGACAATTTTGCAGATGAAAAGGAGGGAGGATACCTAACTGATTTCAGTTGTCCCCAGGAGGCCTCTTTGATTTTCAAAGTACTCGGCGTTGTCCGGGAAAAAAGTGCTCAATGTCCTATATAGAGCTACTGTAGTGATAGGTTTGGATAATATTTTAACAGCATCTACGCTGAAATGGATGGGGGAATGGATAAGAATTATTTCAGTAGTCCCCATGAGGCCTCTTTGATTTTGAAATACTCGGCGTTGTCCGGGAGAAAAGTGCTCAATATCCTAGATAGAGCAACTGTAGTGATAGGTTTGGAAAATATTTTAACGCCATCTTCGTTCCCCTTTGGACTATTTCGCAGATCCGAAGGAGAGAGGATACCTAAGGGATTTCAGGAGTGCTCATGAAGCCTCCTCGATTTTCAAAGTACTCGGCGTTGTCCGGGAGAAAAGTGCTCAATATCCTAGATAGAGCTACTGTAGTGATAGGTTTGGAAAATATTTTAACGCCATCTTCGTTCCCCTTTGGACTATTTCGCAGATCAGAAGGAGAGAGGATACCTAAGGGATTTCAGGAGTGCTCATGAAGCCTCCTCGATTTTCAAAGTACTCGGCGTTGTCCGGGAGAAAAGTGCTCAATATCCTAGATAGAGCTACTGTAGTGATAGGTTTGGAAAATATTTTAACGCCATCTTCGTTCCCCTTTGGACTATTTCGCAGATAAGAAGTAGAGAGGATACCAAAGTGATTTCAGTAGTCCCCAGGAGGCCTCCTTGATTATCAAAGTACTCGGCGTTGTCCGGGAGAAAAGTGCTCAATGTCCTAGATAGAGCTACTGTAGTGATAGGTTTGGATAATATTTTAACAGCATCTACGCTGAAAAGGATGGGGGAATGGATAAGAATTATTTCAGTAGTCCCCAGGAGGCCTCTTTGATTTTGAAATACTCGGCGTTGTCCGGGAGAAAAGTGCTCAATATCCTAGATAGAGCTACTGTAGTGATAGGTTCGGAAAATATTTTAACGCCATCTTCGTTCCCCTTTGGACTATTTCGCAGATCCGAAGGAGAGAGGATACCTAAGTGATTTCAGTAGTCCCCAGGAGGCCTCCTTTATTATCAAAGTACTCGGCGGTGTCCGGGAGAAAAGTGCTCAATATCCTAGATAGAGCTACTGTAGTGATAGGTTTAGAACATATTTTAACACCATCTTCGTTCCCCTTTGGACAATTTCGCAGATGAAAATGAGAGAATGATACCTAAGTGATTTCAGTAGTCCCCAGGAGGCCTCTTTGATTTTCAAAGTACTCGGCGTTGTCCGGGAAAAAAGTGCTCAATGTCCTAGATAGAGCTACTGTAGTGATAGGTTTGGATAATATGTTAACAGCGTCTACGCTGAAAAGGATGGGGAATCGATAAGAGTTATTTCAGTAGTGCTCAGGAGGCCTCTTTGATTTTGAAATACTCGGCGTTGTCCGGGAGAAAAGTGCTCAATATCCTAGATAGAGCTACTGTAGTGATAGGTTTGGAAAATATTTTAACGCCATCTTCGTTCTTCTTTGGACTATTTCGCAGATCAGAAGGAGAGAAGATACCTAAGTGATTTCAGTAGTCCCCAGGAGGCCTCCTTTATTATCAAAGTACTCGGCGTTGTCTGGGAGAAAAGTGCTCAATGTCCTAGATAGAGCTACTGTAGTGATAGGTTTGGAAAATATTTAAACGCCATCTTCGTTCCCCTTTGGACTATTTCGCAGATCAGAAGGAGAGAGGATACCTAAGGGATTTCAGGAGTGCTCATGAAGCCTCCTCGATTTTCAAAGTACTCGGCGTTGTCCGGGAGAAAAGTGCTCAATATCCTAGATAGAGCTACTGTAGTGATAGGTTTGGAAAATATTTTAACGCCATCTTCGTTCCCCTTTGGACTATTTCGCAGATCAGAAGGAGAGAGGATACCTAAGGGATTTCAGGAGTGCTCATGAAGCCTCCTCGATTTTCAAAGTACTTGGCGTTGTCCGGGAGAAAAGTGCTCAATATCCTAGATAGAGCTACTGTAGTGATAAGTTTAGAAAATATTTTAACGCCATCTTCGTTCCCCTTTGGACAATTTTGCAGATGAAAAGGAGGGAGGATACCTAACTGATTTCAGTTGTCCCCAGGAGGCATCTTTGATTTTCAAAGTACTCGGCGTTGTCCGGGAAACAAGTGCTCAATGTCCTAGATAGAGCTACTGTAGTGATAGGTTTGGATAATATTTTAACAGCATCTACGCTGAAAAGGATGGGGGAATGGATAAGAATTATTTCAGTAGTCCCCAGGAGGCCTCTTTGATTTTGAAATACTCGGCGTTGTCCGGGAGAAAAGTGCTCAATATCCTAGATAGAGCTACTGTAGTGATAGGTTTGGAAAATATTTTAACGCCATCTTCGTTCCCCTTTGGACTATTTCGCAGATCCGAAGGAGAGAGGATACCTAAGGTATTTCAGGAGTGCTCATGAAGCCTCCTCGATTTTAAAAGTACTCGGCGTTGTCCGGGAGAAAAGTGCTCAATGTCCTAGATAGAGCTACTGTAGTGATAGGTTTAGAAAATATTTTAACGCCATCTTCTTTCCCCTTTGGACAATTTTGCAGATGAAAAGGAGGGAGGATACCTAACTGATTTCAGTTGTCCCCAGGAGGCCTCTTTGATTTTCAAAGTACTCGGCGCTGTCCGGGAAAAAAAGTGATGACTGTCCTGTATAGAGCTACTGTAGTGATAGTTTGGATAATATTTTAACGCCATATTCGTTCCCCTTTGGACTATTTCGCAGATCAGTAGGAGAAAGGACACCTAAGTGATTTCAGTAGTCCTCAGGAGGCCTCCTTTATTATTAAAGTACTCGGCGTTGTCCGGGAGAAAAGTGCTCAATGTACTAGATAGAGCTATAGTAGTGATAGGTTTGGAAAATATTTCAACGCCATCTTCGTTCCCCTTTGGACTATTTCGCAGATCAGAAGGAGAGAGGATACCTAAGTGATTTCAGTAGTACTCATGAGGCCTCCTTGATTTTCAAAGTACTCAGTGTTGTCCGAGAGAAATGTGCTCAATATCCTAGATAGAGCTATGATGAAGACTATCATGAGAGGATTGAAAATGATGAAGACTATCATGAGAGGATTGAAAATGATGAAGACTATCATGAGGGAATTGAAAATGATGAAGACTATCATGAGGGAATTGAAAATGATGAAGACTATCATGAGGGAATTGAAAATGATGAAGACTATCATGAGGGAATTGAAAATGATGAAGACTATCATGAGGGGATTGAAAATGATGTACACTATCATGAGGGGATTGAAAATGATGTACACTATCATGAGGGGATTGAAAATGATGAAGACTATCATAAGGGGATTGAAAATGATGAAGAATGTCATGAGAGGATTGAAAATGATGAAGACTTTCATGAGGGGATTGAAAATGAAGAAGGATAGACTGACAGGATTGGAAATGATGAAGAATACCATGAGGGGATTTAAAATGATGAAGAATATCATGAGGGGATTGAAAATGATGAAGACTATCATGAGAGGATTGAAAATGATGAAGACTATCATGAGAAGTTTGAAAATGATGAAGACTATCATGAGAAGTTTGAAAATGATGAAGACTATCATGAGAGGATTGAAAATGATGAAGACTATCATGAGAGGATTGAAAATGATGAAGACTATCATGAGAGGATTGAAAATGATGAAGACTATCATGAGGGAATTGAAAATGATGAAGACTATCATGAGGGAATTGAAAATGATGAAGACTATCATGAGGGAATTGAAAATGATGAAGACTATCATGAGGGAATTGAAAATGATGAAGACTATCATGAGGGGATTGAAAATGATGAAGACTGTCATGAGGGGATTGAAAATGATGAAGAATGTCATGAGGGGATTGAAAATGATGAAGAATGTCATGAGGGGATTGAAAATGATGAAGACTGTCATGAGGGGATTGAAAATGATGAAGAATGTCATGAGAGGATTGAAAATGATGAAGAATGTCATGAGAGGATTGAAAATGATGAAGAATGTCATGAGAGGATTGAAAATGATGAAGAATGTCATGAGAGGATTGAAAATGATGAAGAATGTCATGAGAGGATTGAAAATGATGAAGAATGTCATGAGAGGATTGAAAATGATGAAGAATGTCATGAGAGGATTGAAAATGATGAAGAATGTCATGAGAGGATTGAAAATGATGAAGAATAGACTGACAGGATTGGAAATTATGAAGAATACCATGAGAGGATTGAAAATTATGAAGAATACCATGAGAGGATTGAAAATGATGAATAATATCATGAAGGGATTGAAAATGAGAAGAATATCATGAAGGGATCGAAAATGATGAAATATACCATGAGAGGATTGAAAATGATGAAGAATATCATGAGGGGATTGAAAATGATGAAGAATATCATGAGGGGATTGAAAATAATAAAGAATATCATGAGAGGATTGAAAAAATGAAGAATATCATGAGAGGATTGAAAATTATTAAGAATATCATGAGCGGATTGAAAATGATGAGGAATATTACGAGAGGATTGAAAATGATGAAGAATATTATAAGGGGATTGAAAATGATTAATAGTATGAGGAGATTGAAAATGATGAAGAATATTATAAGGGGATTGAAAATGATTAATAGTATGAGGAGATCGAAAATGATGAATACAACGAGGGGAGTTAAAATGATGAAGGATATCATGAGGGGATTCAAAATATATAGTATGAACACCGGTGCGGTTATAAGTACCTATATAGAAGGCGCAGACAGTGGTGGTACTTTTTATAGAAATAAGTCATACTATTGCCCTGTGAAACGTAGGACGAAATGGTGGGGAAGAAACAGCTTTCGCAAAAGGCAAAATTTAAAAGTAGCGACCAGGGTAGATAAAAGTAGAAAGATAAAGAGACAGCTTGAGAGAGAGAGGGAGAGAAATAGAAGTTTTAATATAAAGATGTTACACACGCGATTTTTCTTCAATTATGTTTTTATGACCCCGAGCAACGCCGGGTAGCCCCGCTAGTCTATTATATAAACGTCACCTGTCTGTATGTATGTATGTATGTATGTAAAGCTTCTCCTCCGAAAGTACCCAACAAACGGTCACACGGGTGACATCATTCCGACCGGCCAGCCCAGGCGCGTCTAATATCTCGGAACCGGAAAAAAAAATTGACTCTTCCGGGGTCGACTGAGCACTTTTCTCCAATGGGGGGTGGCTTTTAACTCCATTTTTCAACGTTATTTATACTAATTTGAGAAGAAATCAAATGCAAAGTCACGATAAACCAGAAATGACGTCAGAGAGTGGCAGGAAGAAATTCACTCACACTACAACCAGTTTTTAGACGCTAATATTCCTCCCCCCTCCCTTCCTATACCTCCTCCTTTCAGGCCAAATTGGGGGGGGGGTCGGCATTCGCCGGTGTGAGCGCCTCAGACCAAATTTGTAGGGAGAGCGGAATATCGGTATTCGCCGGTAGGGCGCCTCAGGCCAAATTTGGGGAGGGGGAGTGTCGACATTCGCCGGTGTGAGCGCCTCAGGCCAAATTTGGGGGAGGGGGAGTGTCGGCATTCGGCGGTATGAGCGCCTAAGGCGAAATTTGGGGGAGGGGGAGTGTCGGCATTCGGTGGTGGGGCGCCTCAGGCCAAATCCGGGGAGGGGGAATGTCGGCGGTGGGGTGCCTCAGGCTAAATCTGGGGAGGGGGAATGTCGGCATTCGGCGGTATGAGCGCCTCAGGCCAAATCTGGGGAGGGGGAGTGTCGGCATTCGTTGGTATGAGCGCCTCAGGCCAAATCTGGGGAGGAGGAGTGTCGGCATTCGCTGGTATGAGCGCCTCAGGCGAAATTTAGGAGAGGAGGAGTGTCGGCATTCGCCGGTATGAGCACCTCAGGCCAAATCTGGGGATGGGGGAATGTCGGCATTCGCCGGTATGAGCGCCTCAGGTGAAATCTGGGGAGGGGGAATGTCGGCATTCGCCGGTATGAGCGCCTCAGGCCAAATCTGGGGATGGGGGAATGTCGGCATTCGCCGGTATGAGCGCCTCAGGTGAAATCTGGGGAGGGGGAATGTCGGCATTCGTCGGTATGAGCGCCTCAGGCCAAATCTGGGGATGGGGGAATGTCGGCATTCGCGGTATGAGCTCAGGCGAAATTTGGGGGAGTTTGAGTATTAGTCGGCGTGAGAGAGATCCCTACCGTGGGCGCGATCAGCCGTACTTTAGGGGAGAGGAAGTGCACCAAAGGAAAAGGGATTAAAAAATAAAATGATAATCTGATTTTTGATTCGAGAGTGTAAGATCGACACCTATCGGATAGGACTAGATAATACACTTGATCTCAAGGCAAAAATGCCGAGAACAGATACTACACTTTGATCTTAGCCAAAAGGCCGACAAAGCTTAAAAAGGTATTTACTCCTCCTCAGGAGTTAGGCACAAGGCCAGTTTTATCCTACTCCCACAAGTAAGATGTGACCACAGATTGGGTCGAGAAAGTGGGGTTAAAAGCCAGCGCTCGAGAGGTGAGCACTCTGGCCATTTAAAAATTGCCTGGGCAGCCCCGTCGGCATTCCCCGGTAGGGGCGCCTCAGACAGTAAGCAATAAACTTACTCCTCCCCAAAGAGGGGAGGCGAAGCCTGGGAGGGTGGACCTCCTAGAACTGCACAGGACAATCCCATAGACCGGCGTAAATCAAGGCCCGGAGGCCAAGACAATACCAGTCTATGGGGAACAGATACTACACTTTGATCTTAGCCAAAAGACCAAGTAAAGCATCCGAAAGCTTAAAATGTATTTACTCCTCCCCAGGAGTTAGGCACAAGGCCAGTTTTATCTTACTCCCACAAGTAAGATGTGACCACAGATTGGGTCGAGAAAGTGGGGTTAAAAGCCAGCGCTCGAGAGGTGAGCACTCTGGCCATTTAAAAATTGCCTGGGCAGCCCCGTCGGCATTCCCCGGTAGGGGCGCCTCAGACAGTAAGCAATAAACTTACTCCTCCCCAAAGAGGGGAGGCGAAGCCTGGGAGGGTGGACCTCCTAGAACTGCACAGGACAATCCCATAGACCGGCGTAAATCAAGCCCCGGAGGCCAAGACAATACCAGTCTATGGGAACAGATACTACACTTTGATCTTAGCCAAAAGACCAATGAAGCATCCGAAAGCTTAAAATGTATTTACTCCTCCCCAGGAGTTAGGCACAAGGCCAGTTTTATCTTACTCCCACAAGTAAGATGTGACCACAGATTGGGTCGAGAAAGTGGGGTTAAAAGCCAGCGCTCGAGAGGTGAGCACTCTGGCCATTTAAAAATTGCCTGGGCAGCCCCGTCGGCATTCCCCGGTAGGGGCGCCTCAGACAGTAAGCAATAAACTTACTCCTCCCCAAAGAGGGGAGGCGAAGCCTGGGAGGGTGGACCTCCTAGAACTGCACAGGACAATCCCATAGACCGGCGTAAATCAAGCCCCGGAGGCCAAGACAATACCAGTCTATGGGAACAGATACTACACTTTGATCTTAGCCAAAAAAAAGTTTGATGCGATTTACTGGATTATTTATAACAAATCTACTGCAGTACAGCGGCCTATCCACTATACACTGTTCAAATTACTTTAATAAATTAACAAGTAATAATAACTATGATTTTCTTTCAACAAACATTGTACAATACTATTTAACAAATTATTACATGAGTTTTAAATATCAACAAAATTTTTTAGACTCCTCTAGGCCGTTTTTCTCTAATTCAACATAGCTTTTATACGCCATTTTTTTAACATATTCGAAATAATCTAATGTATTTCACCTCTCGGGCGCTGGCTTTTCAACCCCCACTTTCCGACCCGAGCTTGGGTCACATCTTACTGGTGGGAGTAGGATAAAAACTGGCCTTGTGCCTAACTCCTGGGGAGGAGTAAATTACTCTAATGTATTTGTGTACTAATCCGATAAAAATGCAGAGTCACTGTAAACATCCCATAATCCCTTGCCGGATGTACCCGGTCTTGCCCTAAATTGTGTCCGGTTGTATCAGATCATCCAATAACTTCTGTCCGGATGCATCAATAACAACATAGGAATCCTATGTTAAGTGTGTGTAGTGAAACAAGGGTTGCTCAATCACATCCGCACCTGTCCCATAATCCCTTGCCGGATGTACCCGGTCTTGCTCTAAATTGTGTCCGGTTATATCAGGTCATCATGCCGTCAGAGAGTGGCAGATAATTTGAAAAATAATGGAAAGTGTCAGGAAGAAATTCACTCACACTACAACCTTTTAATAGACGCTAATATTCCTCCCCCTCCCTTCCGTTATCATGATAGGCATTACCTCCTCCTTTCATGCCAAATTGGGAGGGGGGTGACGGCATTCGCCGGTGTGAGCGCCTCAGGCCAATTTTTTTCTTGGGGGGGGGGGATATTAAGAAAATCTATAATAAAGACCAATGTGCATTTAATTGTATCTATAATAAAGACCAATGTGCATTTATTTGTATCTATAATAAAGACCAATGTGCATTTATTTGTATCTATAATAAAGACCAATGTGCATTTATATTTATCTATAATAAAGACCAATGTGCATTTATATTTCATCGGGGGGGGGGGGGCTTTTCATTTATTTTTGATGATATTTTATAGTAATTTGAAATTGCTGAGTCATATTTAATTACGTAATACCTCAAGTTCATAAACCAATTAATGTTTTTTAATGAAATTTATTTTTTAGAGGGTAGCTAAGGAAGTGCGTTAACTCACGTTTAAAACACACAATTAAGGTGTTTAAAACAAGGTTAGAGAATATATACGTAACATATAAAAGTGTATTCTTATGTAAAATTCACAGAGTAAGATGATGAGAGTATTCTCGAATCTATTAACCCAGCCCTTAGGGGTCCATGGGGAATATTTCATCGGGGGGGGGGGGGCTTTTCATTTATTTTTCATTATATTTTATAGTAATTTGAAATTGCTGAGTCATATTGTAATTTAATTACGTAATACCTCAAGTTCATAAACCAATTAATCTTTTTTAATGAAATTTATTTTTTAGAGGGTAGCTAAGGAAGTGCGTTAACTCACGTTTAAAACACACAATTAAGGTGTTTAAAACAAGGTTAGAGAATATATACATAACATATAAAAGTGTATTCTTATGTAAAATTCACAGAGTAAGATGATGAGAGTATTCTCGAATCTATTAACCCAGCCCTTAGGGGTCCATAGGGAATATTTCATCGGGGGGGGGGGGGGGCTTTTCATTTATTTTTCATTATATTTTATAGTAATTTGAAATTGCTGAGTCATATTGTAATTTAATTACGTAATACCTCAAGTTCATAAACCAATTAATCTTTTTTAATGAAATTTATTTTTTAGAGGGTAGCTAAGGAAGTGCGTTAACTCACGTTTAAAACACACAATTAAGGTGTTTAAAACAAGGTTAGAGAATATATACATAACATATAAAAGTGTATTCTTATGTAAAATTCACAGAGTAAGATGATGAGAGTATTCTCGAATCTATTAACCCAGCCCTTAGGGGTCCATGGGGAATATTTCATCGGGGGGGGGGGGGGCTTTTCATTTATTTTTCATTTTATTTTATAGTAATTTGAAATTGCTGAGTCATATTGTAATTTAATTACGTAATACCTCAAGTTCATAAACCAATTAATGTTTTTTAATGAAATTTATTTTTTAGACGGTAGCTAAGGAAGTGCGTTAACTCACGTTTAAAAACACAATTAAGGTGTTTAAAACAAGGTTAGCGAATATATACATAACATATAAAAGTGTATTCTTATGTAAAATTCACAGAGTAAGATGATGAGAGTATTCTCGAATCTATTAACCCAGCCCTTAGGGGTCCATGGGGAATATTTCATCGGGGGGGGGGGGGGGGGGGGGGGGGCTTTTCATTTATTTTTCATTTTATTTTATAGTAATTTGAAATTGCTGAGTCATATTGTAATTTAATTACGTAATACCTCAAGTTCATAAACCAATTAATCTTTTTTAATGAAATTTATTTTTTAGAGGGTAGCTAAGGAAGTGCGTTAACTCACGTTTAAAAACACAATTAAGGTGTTTAAAACAAGGTTAGCGAATATATACATAACATATAAAAGTGTATTCTTATGTAAAATTCACAGAGTAAGATGATGAGAGTATTCTCGAATCTATTAACCCAGCCCTTAGGGGTCCATGGGGAATATTTCATCGGGGGGGGGGGCTTTTCATTTATTTTTCATTTTATTTTATAGTAATTTGAAATTGCTGAGTCATATTGTAATTTAATTACGTAATACCTCAAGTTCATAAACCAATTAATGTTTTTTAATGAAATTTATTTTTTAGACGGTAGCTAAGGAAGTGCGTTAACTCACGTTTAAAAACACAATTAAGGTGTTTAAAACAAGGTTAGCGAATATATACATAACATATAAAAGTGTATTCTTATGTAAAATTCACAGAGTAAGATGATGAGAGTATTCTTGAATCTATTAACCCAGCCCTTAGGGGTCCATGGGGAATATTTCATCGGGGGGGGGGGGGGGGGGCTTTTCATTTATTTTTCATTTTATTTTATAGTAATTTGAAATTGCTGAGTCATATTGTAATTTAATTACGTAATACCTCAAGTTCATAAACCAATTAATCTTTTTTAATGAAATTTATTTTTTAGAGGGTAGCTAAGGAAGTGCGTTAACTCAAGTTTAAAAACACAATTAAGGTGTTTAAAACAAGGTTAGCGAATATATACATAACATATAAAAGTGTATTCTTATGTAAAATTCACAGAGTAAGATGATGAGAGTATTCTCGAATCTATTAACCCAGCCCTTAGGGGTCCATGGGGAATATTTCATCGGGGGGGGGGCTTTTCATTTATTTTTCATTTTATTTTATAGTAATTTGAAATTGCTGAGTCATATTGTAATTTAATTACGTAATACCTCAAGTTCATAAACCAATTAATGTTTTTTAATGAAATTTATTTTTTAGACGGTAGCTAAGGAAGTGCGTTAACTCACGTTTAAAAACACAATTAAGGTGTTTAAAACAAGGTTAGCGAATATATACATAACATATAAAAGTGTATTCTTATGTAAAATTCACAGAGTAAGATGATGAGAGTATTCTCGAATCTATTAACCCAGCCCTTAGGGGTCCATGGGGAATATTTCATCGGGGGGGGGGGGGGCTTTTCATTTATTTTTCATTTTATTTTATAGTAATTTGAAATTGCTGAGTCATATTGTAATTTAATTACGTAATACCTCAAGTTCATAAACCAATTAATCTTTTTTAATGAAATTTATTTTTTAGAGGGTAGCTAAGGAAGTGCGTTAACTCACGTTTAAAAACACAATTAAGGTGTTTAAAACAAGGTTAGCGAATATATACATAACATATAAAAGTGTATTCTTATGTAAAATTCACAGAGTAAGATGATGAGAGTATTCTTGAATCTATTAACCCAGCCCTTAGGGGTCCATGGGGAATATTTCATCGGGGGGGGGGGGGCTTTTCATTTATTTTTCATTTTATTTTATAGTAATTTGAAATTGCTGAGTCATATTGTAATTTAATTACGTAATACCTCAAGTTCATAAACCAATTAATCTTTTTTAATGAAATTTATTTTTTAGAGGGTAGCTAAGGAAGTGCGTTAACTCACGTTTAAAAACACAATTAAGGTGTTTAAAACAAGGTTAGCGAATATATACATAACATATAAAAGTGTATTCTTATGTAAAATTCACAGAGTAAGATGATGAGAGTATTCTCGAATCTATTAACCCAGCCCTTAGGGGTCCATGGGGAATATTTCATCGGGGGGGGGGGCTTTTCATTTATTTTTCATTTTATTTTATAGTAATTTGAAATTGCTGAGTCATATTGTAATTTAATTACGTAATACCTCAAGTTCATAAACCAATTAATGTTTTTTAATGAAATTTATTTTTTAGACGGTAGCTAAGGAAGTGCGTTAACTCACGTTTAAAAACACAATTAAGGTGTTTAAAACAAGGTTAGCGAATATATACATAACATATAAAAGTGTATTCTTATGTAAAATTCACAGAGTAAGATGATGAGAGTATTCTCGAATCTATTAACCCAGCCCTTAGGGGTCCATGGGGAATATTTCATCGGGGGGGGGGGGGGCTTTTCATTTATTTTTCATTTTATTTTATAGTAATTTGAAATTGCTGAGTCATATTGTAATTTAATTACGTAATACCTCAAGTTCATAAACCAATTAATCTTTTTTAATGAAATTTATTTTTTAGAGGGTAGCTAAGGAAGTGCGTTAACTCACGTTTAAAAACACAATTAAGGTGTTTAAAACAAGGTTAGCGAATATATACATAACATATAAAAGTGTATTCTTATGTAAAATTCACAGAGTAAGATGATGAGAGTATTCTCGAATCTATTAACCCAGCCCTTAGGGGTCCATGGGGAATATTTCATCGGGGGGGGGGGGCTTTTCATTTATTTTTCATTTTATTTTATAGTAATTTGAAATTGCTGAGTCATATTGTAATTTAATTACGTAATACCTCAAGTTCATAAACCAATTAATGTTTTTTAATGAAATTTATTTTTTAGACGGTAGCTAAGGAAGTGCGTTAACTCACGTTTAAAAACACAATTAAGGTGTTTAAAACAAGGTTAGCGAATATATACATAACATATAAAAGTGTATTCTTATGTAAAATTCACAGAGTAAGATGATGAGAGTATTCTTGAATCTATTAACCCAGCCCTTAGGGGTCCATGGGGAATATTTCATCGGGGGGGGGGGTCATTTATTTTTCATTTTATTTTATAGTAATTTGAAATTGCTGAGTCATATTGTAATTTAATTACGTAATACCTCAAGTTCATAAACCAATTAATGTTTTTTAATGAAATTTATTTTTTAGAGGGTAGCTAAGGAAGTGCATTAACTCACGTTTAAAAACACAATTAAGGTGTTTAAAACAAGGTTAGAGAATATATACATAACATATAAAAGTGTATTCTTATGTAAAATTGGGGGGAACATAAAATTTTTGGGGCGGGTCAAAAAATTTTCTTTTCTTTTTTATTTCTTTTAAATTAAAAATATTTCTAAGTATGTGGGAGGATGGAAAAAAAATGTTCGTGGGGGGAGGCAAAAACATTTTTTTTTTCTGTTTTTAACTAATATTTTTTATATTTATGATAGTGACAATACATGAATGAACACTATTTTGTTTTTTAAACACGACAGGGGTGCACTAATATGAGTTCTTACGTGTGCGAACTGGGCTGGAGATAGGTACATATATAGTATGTGCACCCTTGCAGAGATAAGTAAGTATGTAGTATGCACACCAGAGCCGCGATAGGTACGAATATATTATTCGCACCAGGCCGGCGATAGGTTCATATATAGTATGTGCACTGGGGTGGCATAGGTACGTATATAGTAGTGTATAGGGGTGGCGATAGTTACGTATTTAGCATTCGCCCTGGGGTTGCGATAGGTACGTATTCAGCATTCGCACAGGGGCGGCGATATGTACATATTTAGTATTCACACTGGGGCAGTGATAGGTACATATGGTGTATGCACACCGGGGCGGCAATATGTACGTATTTAGCATTCACCCTGGGCGGAGATAGGTACTTATTTAGCATTCAGCGGTGGCGATAAGTACGTATATAGCATGTGCACATCGGCGGCAATAAGTATGTATATAGTATGTGCATATGTGATAGGCATGTATTTAGCATGTGCACTGGGGCAGCGATCGGTTCATATATAGCACGTGCACCAGGGCGCTGATAGGTACGTATATATCACGCGCACCGGGGCGGCGAAAGGTACGTATTTAAAATTCACACCGGGGCGGCGATAGGTACGTATATAGCACGCGCACCGGGGCGGCGAAAGGTACGTATATAGCACGCGCACCGGGGCGGCGAAAGGTACGTACTTAAAATTCACACCAGGGCGGCGATAGGTACGTATTTAGCATTCACACCGGGGCGGCGATAGGTATGTATTTAGCATTCACACCGGGGCGGCGATAGGTATGTATTTAGCATTCACACCGGGGCGGCGATAGGTACGTATTTAGCATTCACACCAGGGTGGCGATAGGTATGTATTTAGCATTCACACCGGGGCGGCGATAGGTATGTATTTAGCATTCGCACCAGGGTGGCGATATGTACGTATTTAGCTTCCGACCCGGGGCAGCGATAGGTACGTATTTAGAATTCACACCGGGGCGGTGATAGGTACGTATTTAGAATTCACACCGGGGCGGCGATAGGTATGTATTTAGCATTCGCACCGGGGCAGCAATTAGTACCTATTTAGCTTCCACACCGGGGCGGCTATAGGTACGTATTCAGAATTTAGGGGTGGCGATAGCTACGTATATAACATGTACACATGGGCAGCAATAAGTACGTACATAGCATGCGCTCTCCGGCGGACGTCAGTACATATATAGCACGCGCACAGGGCGGCGATAGGTACGTATATAGCACGTGCACCGGGGCGGCGATAGGTACGTATATAGCACATGCACCGGAACGGCGAAAGGTATGTATTTCGCATTCGCACCGAGGCGGCTATAGGTACGTATTTAGCATTCGCACCGGGCCGGCGATAGGTACGTATTTAGCATTCGCACCAAAGCGGCGATAGGTACGTATTTAGCATTCGCACCAAAGCGGCAATATGTACATATTAATTATTCGCACTAGGGCAGCGATAGGTACTTATGTAGCATGCACACCGGGACGGCAATAGGTACTATTTAGCATTCGCACCGAGGCGGCGATAGGTACTTAAATAGTATCTGCACTGGGGCGTCGATAGGTACATATATAGTATGTGCACTGGGGCGGCGATAGGTACGTATATAGTATGCGCACCGGGGTGATGATAGATACGTATATAGTATGAACACCGGGGCGGAGATAAGTACCTATATAGAAGGCGCATATAGAGGTGTTACTTTTTATAGAAATATAATATACTATTGCCCTGGCCAACGTAGGAGAAATGGTGGGGAAGAAACAGCTTTCGCAAAAGGCAAAATTAGAAAGTAGCGCTGAAATGGGGTGACCAGGGAAGAGAAAGGTAGAAAGATAAAGAGACGGCTATAGAGAAGGGGGGGGGGGGAGAAATAGAAGTTTGTATATAAAGATGTTACACACACGATTTTTCTTCAATTATATGTTTTTATGACCCCGAGCAACGCCGGGTAGCCCCGCTAGTATACACTAAACACTAAATGTACAAAAGCAAAGAAATTCCCAAAATTTTACACTTTTATTGTCATTAAGGGTATGCGAGCACAACAGGGCTATGTATTTTACTGGTAGGAATTTTTCTTATAAAAAATATAAACATTGTTACTATTTTAGCACTGTTAATATAAGCATTGCCAATATACATTTTTACTGGTATTTTACTTACCTTTATAGTATCCTTATCAATCACGCCCGAGTGGAACTATTATTCATACGACACTAGCATCATTGTTATGTATTAAGGAAAATGAAGGTATTCTTGTTATATATAAGTCAATTTTAAGTTTCACACTTTAATTTATTAGAATTAACAACTCTCATCATTTTTGTAAATATATAAACGATTTTTACTCTATTTTTTCAACAATACAATACATTTTCTTACAATTCAGATTGAAGATCCGCAAACAAAAATCTTATAAATTAAAAAATGTGAACTGTAAACCTTGGTATTTTTCATTTCTCTGAAATGTTCGTTTTCTGTGAACTAAAAACAGTACCCTAGGGCTCTAATATGACAAATATGGGCAATAGAATGGAACTTTATTTCGGTTCTTAATTTGTAACCTTGCCTAAGGGTTCAACACGTAGCCTACAGCCAAAGTCTAAGTTCTTACTGGATCGACCTAGGCCCAGTCAATATTAGGTAGCTTCCATAAGAACATCAGATCGATCAGAACGTTTGTCAATAAAAGAAGACGATGAGTTCCAGCCGAATTCCCTTAGGAAAAGCCTAAGAGATTTTGTATAAACGATTAATTCTTGTTCGATGTTTTGCGCTGAAGAAAAATTTTGGAATTTCTTTGCTTTTGTACATTTAGTGTTTAGTGTATATGGATTTTCATCTTAACCCTATTAAGGGCATATGATTTCAGTATACTGGTATTTTTCATGGAATGTCACTACTTTTGTAAAGGCTATGTCTCAATACAATGCCTTCTCATAACTGATATAGTTGGTAGTTTGACTAATCAATGTTTCTTCCAATATTCACAGGTAAGTATTCTTTTAAAAATTATAATGAGTGTATATTTACTCATGATACAATTCAAACTAGAACAAATTTTTTCACAGTTAATATAAATACTTATATTAACTGTGAGTTAATCAATGTTGTTTTTTCTAAGGCTTTCTTATTCTTATGCTATAATGTAATTTAGTTATGGGATAGAGTTATGTATAAAAAAATTGTGTTATCATTCTTATTCCATTATAATCTGTATATATATATATATATATATATATAAATATATATATATATATATATATATATATATATATATATATATATATATATAATTATATATAATCAACAATTATAGACAGATATATAGATAGAGAGATAAATAGGTAAGTCGATATTTCGTTGAATTTCTTTGTGAGAAATTGCAAATTTTGGAAAGACTTTCGATTTCATCTGACAGGAAATCGTAATAAAAACTTCCTCACTCAATTAAATAAATTACATTACATTGAAAGTTATTAAATGGAGTCAATCATCATTTGTTTTCATAAGAGTAAATTCAGTTAGAAATGTCGGAAATATTAAAATGGTTAAGTTTATAAGTTTGTTTTGTTTTGAATAAGCAGCCGACATTGAAAGTGGATTCAAGCAGTGTGTGTGTGTCGTCTTTAGTGTGAGTATGCGTAAGACAGTGAAAGAGTTGATGCATTGTGTCTGTGTGTGCGTTGGTGTCATTGTATCTGTGTGTGCGTTGATATCTGTGTGTGCGTTGGTGTCAGTGTGTCTGTGTGTGCGTTGGTGTCATTGTGTAATCCAACAAATGTAAGGTGTAGTTTAGAATTATGGTTTATTCTTGTAAAATCAGTACTTTTCTGAGCAAGAAACAAAAAAAGAGAAATTGGCAAGAAGTTGATGAATTACCTGTATAAAACTGTTCTATGTGGCGCCCTGTAGGAATCGTAAATCAAAATAGGATTACCCTTCCCTTGAAACCGCCATATCTATATATACGTTAAGGTGTACGTACGTGTGTCACGCTCCTAAAGAAATTCAATAAATAAATGAACAACAAATAAATTGGACGGAGAGATTTGGAATCGAAACCGTAACATCTAGCTGAAAAGCGGTGACTTTACCACTGAGCTAACAAAACAAAGTTGTTAAATAGATCAAAATTAACTTAATTAAACCATTAACTGACCCCTCTAGCTACTGTCGCTTCAGTGTGGAAGGAGGAGGAGACGACGTTTATGCACTTTCTGTTCGGTTAAACATTTGAACGACGAAAGAGAGAGAGAACTGTGAAATACTTTTTCAATGCAACATTATCAAAAATAAAGGTAACTTCTATGAATTTCTGTGCTTCAAATACTTCTACATATATATAAAAAAAATCCAAAATCTGTTCTTGAAATATATTTAGAATATTTACGAATAAAATTAATGAAACTAATAAAACTCCGGCAGATGGGAAGGACATGGAGGACCGCTGGCTTCCGGTGAAAAAGCTTTAAGAAAGTGTGTACGAATGCCTGAAAGTGATACAACAATTTTTTTTATTCATATTAATTTCAGACTTTCCTTTTAGTCATATTAATTTCAGACTTTTCTTTCATCATCATCTAATAATTAACATAATACAGACTATTTGAAAAATAATTTATTTGTTTTTATTTGATTGTTTTCAAAACATTTTTTAAATAATAGTGAAAACCTTTTTTCTTGGAAATGGAGCAACTTCCGGAATCAAACTTTTTTCTTAGAAATAGAAATGCCCTAACCCTAACCCTAACCCCTAACCCTAACCCTAACCCTAAACCCTAAACCCTAACCCTAAACCCTAAACCCTAACGCTAACCCTTAACCCTAACCCTAACCCTTAACCCTAACCCTTGACCCTAACCGTAAACCCTAAACCCTAACCATAACCATAACCCTTAATCCTTAACCCTAACCCTAAACCCTAACCCTAACCCTCCCCAAAAAAATTATTTTCACTAAATATTTCCAAAAAAACGTTAAATAAAAAAAACACATTCCGTTGCTCAAAAACATTATTTCTTGAAAAAAAAAAGATTATTCTATTTTGTTTATTTTCTTCAATGAAAATTTTTTTTAAGTTTTGAAAACAATCAAATAAATTATTTTTCAAATAGTCTGTATTATGTTAATTATTAGAATATGTTGAAAGAAAAGTCTGAAATTAATATGGAAAAAAGAAAAGTCTGAAATTAATATGAATAAAAAAAATTGTTGTATCACTTTCAGGCATCCGTACACCTTTTCTTCAAGCTTTTTCCACCGGAAGCCAGCGGTCCTCCATGTCCTTCCCATCTGCTAAAACTCCTTACGAGCTGTGCCAACGCGAACGCTGGCAGACGATAACTTCAAACGTTAAAACCATTTATCTTCTTTCTTTTGGTTCGAGAGACAGCCAGTATTATTTCTTTTTTGTTTTTTTTATTTTTAACTCACATTAAGCAATGTTTGTTTTGTTGTTTTCAGTGAAATACAGAGAGCGCGTACGAAAGAAAGAGAGAGTGTGTGTGTTCGTAAGAGAGTAATAGAGAGAGAAAATAGAGAGAGAGAGAATAAACGTAATTGAAAAGTGAAAACGCAAGAAAAACAAATAAATAAATCGGAAAAAGTTTTTTAAATATGTAACAAAAACGAAAGAGACGAAAGTAACAAGTACAGTTTCGTTTTCTTTCGGTAAGCCAGTATTTACGGTATATTAACCCTTTTTAGTAGAGTGTCCATCGTACACGCGTTATTTGAATTCAAATTATTTTTTAAAAAATTATTTCACTCTTATCCGGAGTAGGGGCTCATAATAAAGCAAACGTAACTTACTAACAAATAGAGGGTGCTTTGTTATATTGGGACCCGCGCTAACTTTGACTCCGTCGTTAGGGTTACGGTCAGTGGGGGGTTAGTGTTAGCTATAAAGTACAGGGTCATTTGGGGTTAGGGTTAAAGTTAGGGTCAGGGTCAAAGTTAGCCCGGGTCCCAATGTAACAAAGTATCAAACAGAGTCGTAAAAATAAGACAATGACAATGATATTGTATAGTTAACATCTGAGAAAGTAATTTTTTTATTTCAAATATTTATTTAGTAATTTTGTCAAATTCGTCAATCAAAAATAGCGTTCGCTTATTTTAGGCGAGGTGGTCGCTAATTTCAGAATTTATAAAATGCTTAAGTGTCCGATTACAGTAGAGGATCTCTTTACATTAGCGACTAACCCGAGGTGTAGGGGAGGACGCCACTCTTTTCCCAGGATTGCTTCATTGTCCTGACCTTATAATACTGAGAGTTTTAGCAAAGTTTTTTTTAGTCTTTTCTATGACTCAACCGAGGATAGAACTCTGGTATCCCGTTCCATTAGCGGAAACGCATACCAAATGAGCCGGTTTGAGGCTTACGATATTTATTTATTATTATTTTTTTTAATATTTAAAATTTCTTCTACTTCTTCTTCTTCTTCTTCTTCTTCTTCTTCTTCTTCTTCCTCTTATTATTATTATTATTATTATTATTATTATTATTATTATTATTATTATTATTATTATTATTATTATTATTATTATTTATATATTAATACGATAGAGTGTGTGTTATTTATTTTATGTGTCCCGATCTGACACTCCTATTTAAGAAGATTTAGTATTTACTTTTGCCCCTGACAACGGGGGGGGGGGTAGGGAGAGGGGAGGGAGGGGACGAGTTAGAGGGGAGTCGCGACCGATGGTCACTGCTGAAGAGACAGCTTTTGCCCCGGTAACCGAGTAATATAAATAAATATATATACTTCCATTCCATTGTGTCTGTGTGCGCGTTGTGTCTGTGTGTGCGTTGGTGTCAGTGTGTTTGTGTGTGTGAAGGCTCAATACAATGGTCATTTTTAAGGTTTTTAAAAATTTTCTGGAAAACTAAGGTATATGGTAAACTGAAATTTAAATGCCATCAACTAGACTCTAGAACCTCTATCTCTGCTAAAAATCAGCTGAATCCATCAAATAGTTGATGAGATATAGGGTGGCACATACGTACGTACGTAGTACGTACGTAGTACGTACACACGGATAACATGATTTCATGATCGAACTTTCTGGATCTCTGGGTTGCCTTGACTAATGATGCTGAAATTCTACACACTTATAGAACCTATCAAAAAAAAATTGTGCAAAGTTTTAACTAATTTGGTTTATTGGTTTTTGAGGTATGATTAGTTAAAGAAATGAGATTTCCAGCATAGGCCGTTTTTGAAGTCTATTAAGGGATCGAGCGCTCTCGCACCTACCTTGATTTAGGTAGTTTATTTATGTAATATAAATTACGAACCTTTTATAATGGTATTTAATAACAGTTGATTTTAAATAATTTCTTAATTCTCTTACGATAAGTTTCTTTTACATTTCAGAATAAATGCATATATGGAATTTTATATTGGTCATACTTCAACTTTTTTTATGCATGCAGTTTGAGAAAATCTCATTTTTTTTATTTAAAAGTATACTCCTATAGTTAATAATAGTTAGCGATTAATCGAGGTATAATCGGTAATATCTACAACTCGGTTTGTATGCCATTGCTTTTTCACTATAATATATTTAATGTTGCACGGAATATTTTTACTTTTAAGTTCCCAAATACGTTTAAATGATGATGTAAATTTAGAGAGATTCGTGAAAGTGTGTTTGTATTACAAGATCTTTCATTTCATCAAATTCGCCATAGATAAAATGAAAGTGATATTATTATTATCGGGGCTGTTTAGATTGTCATTACTAGTTGGTAAGTGATTGTTTTTGTTGTTATTATTATTATTATTATTATTATTATTATTATTATTATTATTATTATTATTATTATTATTATTATTATTATTATTATTATTATTATTATTAGAGAAGAAGAAGAAGAAGAAGAAGAAGAAGAAGCGTTATCTATATTGCTTTCACCATTAGTACCGGTTGCAATTATACATGTATATACCATATTGTCGTGTATGCAGTCATTTGACTAATGGACGATTTCCTATATATATATGCAGTTACATTTGGTGTTAGATGTGGCTTGGTTATTTATTTGTGGACTTTATTAATTTTATTCGCATCTGAACTTTTTATACTCTGTTCAAAGTTCAGTGCTGTTGAGTAAGATTATGTAATGGTATTTTATTAAACCGTTTTCTAAATTTATGTGGGGTTTTAAATTATCCTCAATGAGTTTATAGAAATATCTAGGGAGGTTGGTCTGTACACTTTGCGATAATGGCGGTTTAAACCAATTTATATCTCGTCTACGATTATTTCTCTGTGCGTAATAGTTTACTATAATTTATCGTTATACATTAGAAACTGAAGCATATTTTGATGCCAAAGGCAAATCGTTCTACAAAACGGCATGGGATTGGTAAAGAACGGTTTGCATCGGTGTATCACTTTGTTGATGGATAAAGTCGAATTTTGCCTAAATGTTGTTGTTTTTTTTAGTAAGGCCCGGGACTTATTGAGGGATGTGTTAACCTAGATAATAACAATATGTAGGTCAGAGGTAGATCTAATGTTTGGAATGCGACTGCGATTGTTGTGAGTATTCCAAGGTTAAGATGAAAATCAAAATGAAAACATTTTATTTTTGTATTTTGAGTTATTCCAATTTGGAGAATCTGTAAAAACAATTTTTAGGGTTACGTGACCAATGGAGAGAGAATCAGAAAAAAAAGCATCAGAACAGATGTTCCGCTTTTCGCTCCCTCCTGTTGGAGATGGGAAGTTGACTGTATCTGTAAGACGGAGTGTACCAAGGGAATGTTGATTTTTAACGAGGCTTATCCTTTTGAACAGTGAAACTTACTTTTAGGTGTGATTTGAGAGAAAATGAACATGTACTGCCATGTATAGGGATTGAATTCACAGCCTTCAGCTTATGACACTTTTGTATTCAACACGCCGAATCTCGTCTTATTTGCCCTTTATCTTATCTGTTACATCATGTTTGGTAGTGGTCAGACGGACGGAAAAACGAATACACATACATCTCCTCATTGTTTTTAAATTTCTGCGTCTTGGACTAAAGGGTGACTCCACATCCCACAAGTCTCCCTAGTTGGGACCTCTTCTTTGGAGATTCCATAATCATTTCCTTATTTCCAGGTAGAAAAGGGGGAGAGCGTCCCATACGGCCACCTGTATGTTAGAACTGTGTCTCATCAATGGTAGGTTCTTGATTGAGATCCAATCCCTGCTCTTCCCCTGTAAAATATTCACAGCAAGAACTCGCCTTGTTACAAGCACAGCAAAGAACCTTCATTTATTTCTTTTTGTACCCAAACCCAAACAGAACTTCCATGAACAAAGTTTATATCCTAGAACATCGAATTTGTAGAACAAAATACCACGAGGCCCCTTCCCAAATGACTACAGCATGGTCGTCTTCAAATCTAATGTAAACAGATACTTATTCATAATCAATTTCTCTTAAGTAATTTTCTGCCCATTCCGCCCATGGTTTCCAATCTTATCGCAATGGCGATCATCGTCCAACTGATAATCTCATCAACCCTCATCCTTGAGTGGTTCGCGGGCCTTGATAAGTGATGATTCATTAGTAAAAAAAAAACAACTGATTTAACTATTTAAAATTATATTTTCTTATCAGATCAGGTAATCGCTTAATCACGGCTTCTTTCACTTTTACACTTTTTCTCTTGAAGCCCTAAAAGTGTCTACCGTTGAGTGTGGATTATGTGTGTGTAGCGGGGGGGGGGGAGGTAATTCTGACCTTGTTGAGCAACGCAGATTTAGATAATAAGCGCACGGTTACCTCCCTTAATAAAAAGAAGAAGAAAAATGGCAATGCGAAACCATCGACGTCTGATTTACACGTCACCTTTATTGATAATGTCGGCCGCTCAAGTTTTCCTTGAGAATTTTCTTGGGATCGGAAAAGCACGTTAGTCGACATGTTCACAAACGAGTTTTTGTTTCTTACTTCCATATTCTTCTACCCCACCCTCACCCGGAAGTAATTTCCGAATCAAATAATTTCTGTTTATTTCTTATTATATTTGTATTGTTCTTTTTCTTTCTTTTTTTTTCTATCCCGAACGCAGACGAAAAGTAAAGCAAAAACAAAACAAAAGCAACACATTTATAAAAAGGAAAAGTTCATACAATTAAATGTTGTTTGTCCTGTTAATTTTCTTTTTTGTATATTTCTTTCTTTCTTTCTTTCTTTCTTCATTACTTAATTTAATTCTTCTTTCTTTATTTATTTTACTTTCTCTGCTTTCTTTCTTTCTTTCTTTTTTTTATTATTTCTTTCTTTTAATTTCCGTTCTTTACTTCGTTCATTATTTTTTATTTCTATATTTGCTTTATTTCTCTTGTTTTTCTTTTTTTTATTCAATTCTTTTTGCTTTTCTTTCTTTCCTGCATTCTCTCTTTCTTTATTTATTTCATCTTCACTTTTTTCTTTTTTATTCTTGCTGTCTTTCCTTTTAATCATACCTGCATTTTCTTTTGTTCTTCTTTCTTTCTATCTTTATCTCTTATATTATTTGTTCTTTTTCATTCTTTTGTTTTTCTTAAAGTCTTTCTTTCTGTTTTAGACTCGTTCTTTCTTTTTTTCTTTCATTCATTCTTTCTTGGTTCTTTGTTTTTCTTTCTTTCTTTCCCTTTTCAGGTATTTCTTTCTTCATCTTTTATTTATTCATTTCTTTTTCTTCTTTCCTTTATTTCTTTCTTCTTTCCGGCCTTCTTTTCTTTCGCTCTTAATTTCATCATTTTATTCTTTCAATATGTCTTCCTTTTTCATTTCTTCTTATATTCTTTCTTTCATTGTTTTCTTTCTTTCATTCATTCTTTTCTTTCTTCATTTCATTCCTTCTGTATTTCTTCTTTCTTCATTCCATTCATTTCTTCCTTATCTCCTTTCTTTTATTGTTTTCTTTCTTTGCTTCCTTTCTTTATTCTTTCCTTTATTTCTATTTTCATACCTTTCTTTCTTCCAACAATTCTTCCTCCCTTCTTTCATCATTATTTTATTTGCTTCATTTCATTCTTCCTTCTTTTCTTCCTTCTTTTCTTTCCACCCTTTTTCCCTTTCTTTTTCCTTTCCCCTTTCTTTCCTTCTTTCCTTTACTACTAAAACTTAGTTTGGGAATTTTAAAACGTTTGTTATATTCATCTTCTTTGAAATGTTGTTTTTTCTCTTCTTCAAAGGCTGCCATGTTGAGAAGTAAGTCTTTGTATACGGTTCGGAAGCGAACTGACCATTAGAAGGACGATTAAAGAAATCTTTCTCAGGTGATAAATATAAAACAATGTCTCTATTTATATAAAGTTTAGTATGTGTATATGTTTATATATTTATATGTATAGAATTCACTCCTAATGTGACACAAGGAGCACCGACGTCAAATTTTAGTGCGACCCTGAGCCAGACTTGACTAAAAGATTTGGCAAGATTTTTATGAATATCAATATATCGCACTTAAATTAAAGGGAGTGGTACTATGAGAATCCGTCCATCGAATACATTTACCCTGTTTTGAAATAAATGAGAGTGGAGCTGTCAGCATCCAACCCCATGCTGAAGCGACTCATCGGTGACAGGGTGTAAAGGGTGATGGGTTAGGTCTCTGAAGGTACTCCTGGCGTGACGAATTGCCAACGATGTGTCCGGTGATGGAGGATGCCCTTTTAATGTAAAACCTATGTTTTTATTTTACTTTCTTTTTTTTCTTTCTGTAGTGAATTACTTTTTCGTCTGCAACTGTCTTCGCTTGAAAGAGGCGCCTATACGACGACTAATGCCCTCAACATATAACGTATACGTTAGCGTTGGCAGAAGAACGGATCTTGAAGAATAAAAAATATTTGTTTGTAAAGAATAGACAAAAGTCCTATTTTTATTCAGCATTCCATTTCAGGTGCAGATCCGATGAGTTCTAGTACCAGCATATTCTCTAACCTTGCAGAGAATTAATGCTAACAGATGCTTACCTCCAGGATCTTGTGGCGCCGTACCAGGACGATAAGATCCGACGCCGGGAGATCTCCACGGCAAAACCATACTTTAAGAGTGCCGTAAAACTTAAGATACAACCCGGGGAGACGTCCGCAGTAGAAGACATTCTCGGATCATCCACAGAACAGACCTTTTCCAGTAAGTTCCTGACATAACTGCATCAGTATCAAAGTTCTGTGGGTCATAAAACACAGCATGGGCATAGAGCGATTGACAGAGCGGCTAGTCGATATGCATGCGATCTCTTGGCATCGGACGATATTTGGTACCGAGTCACCTTTTATTATTCAACTGACAATTTATCCATCTAATAAAACCCCTTATCCTCGAGTGGCTTTGGCCTTGATGCAGCTGGTGGTTAATGCTAGCACCCATATTGAATTCTAAATAAAACCGCATGCTATACACTTTCTTATCACACTGAACTAATTAACCGATCATTATGAATCTTGTAATACGGCTGCTAGACGTCATGGTGGCTAATGTAGGTTATATTAATTTTAATTTTGTCGTATGCAAAATGAGGCAAATACCTTCGTTAAAATTCGTTACCTCTGAATTTTGTGAAATTTTAACAATATGTATTAGGTATCAATTAATAAATATTTACCAAATTTCGGTTTCTTTTGGGGTATTCTAAATTATTTTAGGAGACATGATATGCACACAACTTTTGATTTGAAAATTCAAATATTTTTAATTTGCATTGAATTTGATCCATAATCATTAAGACACTAATTAAGCAAGATTTTATGGATTTCAATTTCTTTTAAGACTTTTTAGACATAAATTTTAGAATTTTCTAGAATCAAAATCATGCAATGGATTTTTATTAAATTTGGAATAAGGATTTCAGACATAAGGTTTAGTAGCATTATATCTTGATTTTAATCTTCGTCTGAGGAATTAAAATAGCGCAAAAATGTTCTGTTTTGGGGAATTAATGTTAACCGCCATCGGACGGTAACTCCTTTAGTGGGTACTCCTCCATAGTTACACCTAGATTGAATATGGATGTCATAAAAATAGCAATAACCTTTATGTTGTACTTACTTGTCAGGGAAAATAAAAACCGTTCAAAACAATTTACGTAAATTCATCTAGTAGTTTTGTTTCTATAAAATAAATTCGAGTTTTAGCCGTACGAGGAATATCGCCGTCATTATGGGCATAGTTATGGAAGTCAAGAGAGATAATTCAAACTTTTGCGTAATAAAATCAATAAATATAGATTTGAAATGCGGTTAAACGCGAAAAAAAGGAATTACATTCCTTGAATATGCCCACAATTGCGGCGATACTCATCTGTCGACTAAAACTTGAATTTATTTTATAAAAACAAAATGTAAATATTGATGAACGGTTTTTATTTTTTGACCTGACAAGTAAGTACGACATAAAAGTTTCTTGCTACTTTTTTATGACATCCATATTCAATTTAGGTGTAACCATGGATAAGCACACTCTAGTGTTTAAATAAAAGTAGCTGAACTTAATGTCTCTTTTCGCATTGTAGCGTTTTTGTTTATCTCGTTTTTCTTAACATGCGTCCTTGCAATTCTACGAGTGGCTTTGTCCGTAGGTCGATCATGATCAACTTCTGAATTCAATTCAATTCATTAAATTTGGCAAAAAATAAAACAAGCATGCTTCAGTTGCCATGTAGGGAAAAGGTGGTAGAAATTTACACAGCAGAAAATACTATTGTTGGTCAGTCTGTCGCGCAGGACGTATCATAATTTACATGCGTCCAAGCATCTATATAAGTGGCTTTATCCGTCACTTTGTCTGTCAAACTTAAGTCGGGAATAGCTTTCCTTCGTTTTGTCACGTTTAAGTTTGTAATATTTTTGTCGGTCTGTTACGCTTCAGTTTGAAATAGCATTTTCGTTTGATCAGTTGGGCTTTGATTTGAAGTAGCATTTCGTTTTATCTGTTGGGCTTTGATTTGAAATAGAATTTTTTTTTGATCTGTTGGGCTTTGATTTGAAATAGCATTTTCGTTTGATCAGTTGGGCTTTGATTTGAAATAGAATTTCGTTAGATCTGTTAGGCTTTAATTTGAAATAGAGTTTCGTTTGATCTGTTGGGCTTTGATTTGAAATAGAATTTTCGTTTGATCTGTTGGGCTTTGATTTGAAATAGAATTTCGTTAGATCTGTTAGGCTTTGATTTGAAATAGAGTTTCGTTTGATCTGTTGGGCTTTGATTTGAAGTAGAATTTCGTTTGATCAGTTGGGCTTTGATTTGAAATAGAATTTTTTTTTGATCTGTTGGGCTTTGATTTGAAATAGCATTTTCGTTTGATCTGTTGGGCTTTGATTTGAAATAGCATTTTCGTTTGATCAGTTGGGCTTTGATTTGAAATAGAATTTCGTTAGATCTGTTGGGCTTTGATTTGAAATAGAATTTCGTTAGATCTGTTAGGCTTTGATTTGAAATAGAGTTTCGTTTGATCTGTTGGGCTTTGATTTGAAATAGCATTTTCGTTTGATAGGTTGGGCTTTGATTTGAAATAGCATTTTCGTTTGATCTGTTGGGCTTTGATTTGAAATAGAATTTTCGTTTGATCTGTTGGGCTTTGATTTGAAATAGAATTTCGTTTGATCTGTTGGGCTTTGATTTGAAATAGAATTTTCGTTTGATCTGTTGGGCTTTGATTTGAAATAGAATTTTCGTTTGATCTGTTGGGCTTTGATTTGAAATAGAATTTTCGTTAGTCTGTCACGCTTAAGTTGCTATTTACCGACCGCTCATGCAGATGTGATGTGATAAAAGGTCAGTTTAATGCGCGAACCAAACGATTTTCGACGATTTGAAATAACATTTTCATCGGTTTGTCACACTTAAGTTTGACAAATAATTTTCGTTTGATCGGTTAGTCTTTTGTTTTAAATATGATTTTATTTTCAAATAACATTTTCGTTTGATTGCCACGATTAAGGTTGAAAGAGTATATTTGTCGATCTGTAATTATTGACTTTCAAATAGCATTTTCGTCTGTCTGTCATGTTTAAGTTTGAAATAGCATTTTGTCAGTCTGTCATTTTTATGTTTCCAATAGCATTTTCGTATGTCTGTCATGCTATAGTTTCAGACATTTGTCCGTACCTTAAAAAAAATATTGTTTCTGTCTATCTTTTTCTCCCCTTCACTCTCTTTCTTTCTTTCTTTCTGAGAAATTTGAACGATCAATTATTTGAATCCATGTTAGCTGATGCGCCAGGTAGATTGGTTAGTAGCTGCGTGCAACTGTCTTTGATTTATAGTTGCTGTGACGCCGACCAATTTTATCCCTTGTCTTGCATAGATAATGGCCTGACCCGAACCTTTCAGTTGATAAAAAGAAAAGAGAAAAAAAGCCAAAGTTTGCAAATGATGGCAGGAAAAATATAGAGGACAAACAATTTAAATTAAAAGAAACAAAAAGAAGACAAAACGATAACACATATCAGAATTGAAATGGTAAAACACACACAAACATATCTACATATTTATACATAGATATATACATATATATATATATATATATATATATATATATATATATATATATACATCCACAGAGAGACTGCTGCGCTGTATCACATCAGCTATTCACTGTGGCTAGACAAGCAAATACTACCAGCTGAGATCGAAACCTGGCCGGGTTTTTTTAACAACACGCGGACTTCTTATCCATTACGCTATCAGCACACGCCGCTAAGTAAGTAAAATCTAAATATTAATATTAAACATTTTCAGCAGCCGAGAGTGCTCTTTTTCATCGCCGTGAAATCGTTCTACTGAATGCTAAAGAGATCTTCTACTGTATGTTATTAACATCATATAATCATCCGCAGGCAGCTGTTTCGCTGCATCACGGCTCTTTAATGTGGCTAGACACGTCAGGTGTTTCGAGCTAAAATTCGAAACCAAATCGCTGGAACAGCAATAAAATGTCTTACCAATGTGCTATCCTCCTAACCATAAAAATTAGGGAAATTTCCCACTCCACACCATAAGCAGCAAAATCACACCCCTTCACTATAGAGGTCCCTAGATCCCGGAAGATTTTCTACTCTAACAGCTTATTTCCTCGGGCCGCTTGCCTTTGGAATTCCCTACCTGATCCCTGTTTCCACGACCGCACCACTATGCAGGAATTTAAATGTAATGTGAACAAATATTTTGCTGCCCAACTCCTCACCCAGATTGCCCACATCAATCTGGCGCCTATCACAGTAGTCCTTTACGCGTTAGTGACAATGTGCCCTTTTGGTGCTGAAGAAAAGTAATAGAAAAGTTTTTAAAAATTGTATTTTAATTTTATATTTGTTTACATTACCGACTATTGAGAGGACTCAATAATATTACGAAAAGTAATGCTTTACGCTAAATGGCAACCGTTACCTCCCTTACGAAAGAGATATATACTTTGAAAGAGTAAAATTAAATAAAATCCAAATTAATTTGCAGACACAACTTTGCAGCATTAATCGATATATTGAACGTGAACCAGTTTCTTTTTTTTTTCTTTTTTATTTGATTTCTTTTTTTTTTTTATTTAATTTGATTTTTTTTTTTGTCTAGTTTTTATTATCTCGTTTAATTTATTTTATTGGAGGTAAATACATTTTGAATACACCATTCTCTATTTCAGATATATCGGGTGATTGAAAAGTAACTCCCTATTATATATCAGTAATAAATGAAATATAGATATTATATATCAGTAATATATAAAAAATAACTCCCTATTATATACCAGTAATAGATTACGAGCACTTAAACTGCTCGTAATTCATTATTGATATATCATTCTTACAAGATACGACTATGATAAGTAAGTGTATGGCATCGAGTTTTATTTAGAATTCAACTAGTAGGAAGACCCGACGTTGCTCGGGATTGAATGAGGATCACTACTATGTACCTTTTCACTATGTTCATAACACCATATTAGTTTTATTGTTTTTACTGCCCCCCCTCCTTCCCCCTCTTCCCCCTAATATAGTCGGAAGAAGCTGAAACGTTAGAAACCTCTCTGAATTAGTGTCTTATACATATGGTTTAAATTTCATTAAAATCGGGTATACATATTTTTAAGTTTTAATGGGGTTCTATCCCCATGGGTCACTTAAAGGTGGAGGCACGTAAATATGAAGTCACTTCCATTGTCTTCCACTGATAATTTTTATGCATATGATATAAATTTCATAAACATAGGATATATTTAAAATTTAAAAGAAAATTCGGCCTCCATAGCTCCCTTCAGGTTAGGAGAGCACTTAGAAATTATATATATAACATTTTCTGGGACGACAATAGAAATTATTGTCGTCCCAGAAAATGTTATACATATAAATTGAATTGCATAAAAATAGGATATATTTGCAGTTTGAAGGGGGTTATGCCCCCATAATCTACTTAGGAGTACGCCTAGAGATTCGGGGGCACTTCCATTGTCTTCCCCGATAAATTTGATGCAAAAATACACTTTTAGATTTTATGTAGATTCTCTAACCTTTATTTCTATAGGGAAAACACAAACATCACACACACATACTCACAGACATTGAGTTATATATATATATATATATATATATATATATATATATATATATATATATATATATATAGAGAGAGAGAGAGAGAGAGAGAGAGAGAGAGAGAGAAAGAGAGAGAGAGAGATGTGCCAGTATTCGTTACAATCTTCTCAAACCGCCTGGGAATCACATAAACTGATTTCACAGAACCCTTTTTTACTAATGAATTATTACTTATCAAGGCTAAAAACACTCGAGGATAATGGTTAATGAGATGGGTCAATTGACAGTTAAATGATGAATATTATGAGAGGATTGAAAATCGCATACAACCCACTAAAAAAACAAGCGACTTAAAAAACAGCAATTCTCCCCCCTTTGTCAAAACCATCGCTCATGGAATGTGAGGATTAAAGGACAATATAAAAGCTTTTTTATCCTTGACACGTGGAGATGTTCAATCCTTTCATATTATTCATTATTATTCAACTGGCAATTTATCCATCTAATAAAACCCTTTATCCTCGAGTGGTTGTTGACCTTGATAAGTGGTTAATCATTAGTAAAAAAAAAGTTCGTTTTTTAAGAGTCGTTGTGAAACTAATTGATGCGGTTTGAGAAGCTGGTGGTTAATGCTAGCACCCGTATTAAATTCTAAATGAAACCGCATGCTATACACTTTCTCATCCTATTCATTTTTAGTAAGGATTATATTTCAGTAATAAATGACGATGACTTAATAATGGGAAGTTACTCTCTAATCACCCTATGTAACATATATTCTACTTTCATTTTCATCAGCCTTTCTGTTCATATATTTTATAACTAAAATTATGGGCCCTACAGGTCCAAATTCAAGTATATATTAAATATTATTTTTTTAACGCCAATACGTATTTAAAGCAAAATAAATTGTTTTGGGACTATTAAAATAATTTCCAACGCTATTGATAATGTTTACCCATTAATTAATTTATTTATTTTTATCGCTTATGCTTGAATTCATGTTTTGAAACATGACGTAAATCATAAATATTCAACGTCACGCCGAAGCTATACATATTTTGTTACGGTAATGTTTTAAGCTTTTTTAATAAGAACATCTAAATAGCTCAGTTCGTAGAACGTAAGACTGAAGAACTCCAGGTTTCGGTTTCGATTCCGATCATGCCATCCGGTTTATTTGTTGTAAATCTATTATTTACTATTAATGCAATATTTTCCATTTGCAAAAGTAGTTAAGATCTCTGATATTTCGAAATTAGACAAATTCTGCAATGTAAAGTTTAGAAAAATGGTGACGGAAACACAGGCGAAATCTCTATTTATATAATCTAAATTGGGCGAAATGTTACAAACTAGAAACGAGGTGTCTCTCTAAGTCTACACATTAATAAAGATTATATTACATCTCGTGAAGCTATGTGTGTGTTTCTAGCTTCTACGTGACTTGCATATTATTATTATTTCAATTTCCTATTGATCAATCTACGTGACTTGCATATTATTAGTATTTCAATTTCCTATTAATCAATATACGTGACTTGCATATTATTAGTATTTCAATTTCCTATTGATGAATCTATGTGACTTGCATATTATTAGTATTTCAATTTCCTATTGATCAATATACGTGACTTGCATATTATTAGTATTTCAATTTCCTATTGATCAATCTACGTGACTTGCATTTCATTAGTATTTCAATTTTCTTATTGATCAATCTACGTGACTTGCATATTATTATTATTTTAATTTCCTATTGATCAATCTACGTGACTTGCATTTCATTAGTATTTCAATTTTCTTATTGATCAATCTACGTGACTTGCATATTATTAGTATTTCAATTTCTTATTGATACATCTACGTGACTTGCATATTATTAGTATTTCAATTTCTTATTGATCAATCTACGTGAGTTGCATATTATTAGTATTTCAATTTCGTA
The DNA here is from genome assembly GCA_963556195.1 of Sepiola atlantica. Classification (NCBI taxonomy): domain Eukaryota; kingdom Metazoa; phylum Mollusca; class Cephalopoda; order Sepiida; family Sepiolidae; genus Sepiola; species Sepiola atlantica. The sequence goes on along the minus strand of OY744522.1, from coordinate 158,587,978 downwards.
TTGATCAATCTACGTTACTTGCATATTATTATTATTTCAATTTCCTATTGATCAATATACGTGACTTGCATATTATTATTATTTCAATTTCCTATTGATCAATCTACGTGACTTGCATTTCATTAGTATTTCAATTTTCTTATTGATCAATCTACGTGACTTGCATATTATTATTATTTCAATTTCCTATTGATCAATCTACGTGACTTGCATATTATTAGTATTTCAATGTCCTATTGATCAATCTACGTTACTTGCATATTATTATTATTTCAATTTCCTATTGATCAATCTACGTGACTTGCATATTATTAGTATTTCAATTTCCTATTGATCAATCTACGTTTCTTGCATATTATTATTATTTCAATTTCCTATTGATCAATCTACGTGACTTGCATATTATTAGTATTTCAATTTCCTATTGATCAATCTACGTGACTTGCATTTCATTAGTATTTCAATTTCCTATTGATCAATATACGTGACTTGCATTTCATTAGTATTTCAATGTCCTATTGATCAATCTACGTTACTTGCATATTATTATTATTTCAATTTCCTATTGATCAATCTACGTGACTTGCATATTATTAGTATTTCAATTTCCTATTAATCAATATATGTGACTTGCATATTATTAGTATTTCAATTTCCTATTGATCAATCTACGTGACTTGCATATTAGTAGTATTTCAATTTCCTATTGATCAATATACGTGACTTGCATATTATTAGTATTTCAATTTCCTAGTGATCAATATACGTGACTTGCATATTATTATTATTTCAATTTGCTATTGATCAATCTACGTGACTTGCATATTATTAGTATTTCAATGTCCTATTGATCAATCTACGTTACTTGCATATTATTATTATTTCAATTTCCTATTGATCAATCTACGTGACTTGCATATTATTAGTATTTCAATTTCCTATTGATCAATCTACGTGACTTGCATATTATTAGTATTTCAATTTCCTATTGATCAATATACGTGACTTGCATATTATTAGTATTTCAATTTCCTATTGATCAATCTACGTGACTTGCATTTCATTAGTATTTCAATTTCCTATTGATCAATCTACGTTACTTGCATATTATTATTATTTCAATTTCCTATTAATCAATATACGTGACTTGCATATTATTATTATTTTAATTCTCTATTGATCAATCTACGTGACTTGCATTTCATTAGTATTTCAATTTCCTATTGATCAATCTACGTGACTTGCATATTATTATTATTTCAATTTCCTAGTGATCAATATACGTGACTTGCATATTATTATTATTTTAATTCTCTATTGATCAATCTACGTGACTTGCATTTCATTAGTATTTCAATGTCCTATTGATCAATCTACGTTACTTGCATATTATTAGTATTTCAATTTCCTAGTGATCAATATACGTGACTTGCATATTATTATTATTTTAATTCTCTATTGATCAATATACGTGACTTGCATTTCATTAGTATTTCAATGTCCTATTGATCAATCTACGTTACTTGCATATTTTTATTATTTCAATTTCCTATTAATCAATATACGTGACTTGCATATTATTATTATTTTAATTCTCTATTGATCAATCTACGTGACTTGCATTTCATTAGTATTTCAATGTCCTATTGATCAATCTACGTGACTTGCATATTATTAGTATTTCAATTTCCTAGTGATCAATATACGTGACTTGCATATTATTAGTATTTCAATTTCCTATTGATCAATCTACGTGACTTGCATATTATTATTATTTTAATTTCCTATTGATCAATCTACGTGACTTGCATTTCATTAGTATTTCAATTTCCTATTAATCAATATACGTGACTTGCATATTATTATTATTTTAATTTCCTATTGATCAATCTACGTGACTTGCATATTATTAGTATTTCAATTTCCTATTGATCAATATACGTTACTTGCATATTATTAGTATTTCAATTTCCTAGTGATCAATATACGTGACTTGCATATTATTAGTATTTCAATTTCCTATTGATCAATCTACGTGACTTGCATATTATTATTATTTCAATTTCCTATTGATCAATCTACGTGACTTGCATTTCATTAGTATTTCAATTTCCTATTGATCAATCTACGTGACTTGCATATTATTAGTATTTCAATTTCATATTTATCAATTATTTATTGAAATTAAAGATGAAATAGCGTAACGTACAAAAACGAACTTTAAAAAACTATTATTAAAAGAAAATAATTTTGAAATTAAATCCACTCTAATGCATTTCTGTTTCTTTGTAAACAAATCAGCCATATTAATCTTTTTAATAGTTTTTTTAAAAATAATTTCTTCGTGACCCTTCGAAAATTTTAAAGGAATTTGGAAGCATTTAAATTGTCGAATAGAAGTCATGTAAACTGCCTTTAAAATTCTTAGTAAAACCTCCCCTGTTAAATGATTAAAAGTCTTCCAAGCTATTTACATCCATTAATTTTATAGAGACTAAACAACATTACGTAAACAAACTTAGTTACATTTTTTTTTAATTTGGTTCAATTAATAATTTAATGACCAAACGATACCAACGGCATAGTTTTAAAAAAAAACCGGAACAAAATGAAAGTAAAAAGACTCCCGGGCAACACCGGGCAGGTACAGCCAGTAGTAATAAAATGAAATAAAAAAAGCGAATTCATTTCAACAAATTCTCTTCTCAGATCCTTTTTCAGCCAACACTCATCAGAGGAGTATCGTTAGAATTAAGATTTTAGAATCTTATATATTAAGTAAAGTCATAATGTCTCCTATTTCTTTGACCAGAATAACATTTTTAACAAAAGGTATATAGAACACTCTGTTTCGTCAGATTTATATGCGAAATATTTTCACTTGATTTCATCGATTATTATATTTAATCCTGAATAATATTTTATTTTGTTTAGCCATATTAAGAGGAAGTGAGCAGAATTTTTACTTCTTAGTTACATCTACTCCCACTCTACCAATCGACACTGGGGAAAATAAAATAAGATACACGTTCAGTATGCACCGATTCCAGAGGCGATCTGATTGGCTAAAACTTGTAAAAGCATTCGCTGCAGAACAAGTCATAGTTTTTTTTTTTAATTACTCTTTTTAAAATAAACTTTAAACTAACTTTATGATGCTTTAATAATATACAATTGGGACAAAATAATTGCATCACCCTGGCAGTAACGCTCCCCTTTGGTTGAATACTTTAGATGTAATTACTGGTACGGGTTTGTATTAAAACCGTATTTACACGTCTCAATCGCACAGCTAACCTGCTAGCAAAGGAGTTAACGACGATGGGTAACAAGACTCAGTTTTGTACGTTCGATCCCGTTGATAGGTAAGCCAGTTGTTTGAATCTATACTGATGTCTATAGATAAATAAATAATATTCAATTATTTAATCATATATATAGTATAAAATAAATCAAAGACAAAAATATTCTTTTAAAATTCTATTCACGAATACTTGGCCACGTTAAATTGACAAAATTAAATAACTGTTGTTTATTTTGAAACATAAATAACCATTTTCGCTTACTTATTCTATTTACTTAATAAACACGTAAATGAATTGTCTGGTCTTTTAATTAAACCGCAAGCACACTTAGTTTGCAAGACATTTTTTGTATTATAATTTCAATATATATATATATATATATATATATATATATCTGTCTTGTCTGACTTCTTCAATACGTTTCTTTTTTTTCAGCTTATCTTTGCAACGTTCCGCAAACAACCAATTCACTTCATTTTGTCAACAAATATTCAATATTAAACATAATATATTGACTTTAGTTGTTTATATGTTTAAGATTTTATTATATTTATGCTTGTGTATAATGGTTTTGTTGTTTTTATTTTTCAAGCAAACACACTTCTATCTTTAAAAGCATCACTTTTTATTTCGTTGAGTTTTTTTTTCTTTGCCTTGACACCTTTGCGATCTTATACTATTGTGATATTATGGACATCTTTGTGATCTTATACTATTGTGATACTATGGACATCTTTGTGATCTTATACTATTGTGATACTATGGACATCTTTGTGATCTTATACTATTGTGATACTATGGACATCTTTGTGCTCTTATACTATTGTGATACTATGGACACCTTTGTGATCTTATACTATTGTGATACTATGGACATCTTTGTGCTCTTATACTATTGTGATACTATGGACACCTTTGTGATCTTATACTATTGTGATACTATGGACATCTTTGTGATCTTATACTATTGTGATACTATGGACACCTTTGTGATCTTATACTATTGTGATACTATGGACATCTTTGTGCTCTTATACTATTGTGATACTATGGACACCTTTGTGATCTTATACTATGGTGATACTATGGACGTCCCCCTCCAGAGCCACGATCCACGACAATGGAAGGAAATGATTAACCAAGGCGCACAAAGGCGATCGGAAGTAGGATGAATAGTCAGCTGGGAGTGGCTGAGAGGGCGAATGCGGAAGTAGTCAGTTTCTATTGATCAGGGGTAGCGGTGACTAAAGCAAAAGACCGGACATAGGATTTCCGGTATAAGTTAATATATTTAAGAGTCAGAGTCGTTCGAGGTAATTTAGATTTACGTTAGTTTACAGTAGTTTGTGGTTTTGTAGCAGTTGGCGGCTTGAGGAGGTCCCGGGAGGTTTCGTCTTCGGACAGATTGGATTAGATCGGGCAGATTGGCGCAGACCCGAGATGAGCTCGTTTCAACCGGACGACAATAATGCTTCGACAGACATCTATAAACAGAATACGTTTGGGGGTCCTTTTTTTCACACTGACAGTATGACAAGCAGTCATAGCACAACTGATTTATACACAATGTATCGGAGTTTGTGTTCTCCCTTGTGAGACTGCGTTGTTTTGTTTTTGTATCCTAAACCAGTGCTTGTGCCCTCGCCGGACGCCAGAGCGAAAGACGACACGACCAGAAAAAAGATGAAGACAAACAGAAGCGTTGAGTTTGGCGACCGTTGTCGAGGCAACCGGCATATGGTCTTACACTATTATTCAAGTGCTACGATTGGGGATTAACATATCTTAATTCTGTTATTGATATAGTTGCTCTTTTATTGTTGTGTGTAATTTTACGTTTTAGTCTATTTGTTCTTTTTTCTTTTACACTTTCATTGTTGCTCTGTTACGCTTTTACAATAATATTTAGATGCGGATGTGTAAAAATAGCGTTCGTATGGTAAATTTCCAAGTATGGTTAAAATTAGATAGAGTGAAATTTTCAAAATAGAAGTCGTAAAAGCCACGTGTCACAGAGACGGGAAGCCGCAAAGCTCACGTAGAACATGGAGAAAGAAGACCTTTCCTTTTGAATTAGCCGGCAAAAAGAGAGACACAAGAGAGAGAGAGAGAGAGAGAGAGAGAGAGAGAGAGAGAGGAGGCAGTCGGGTTTAGATAGTTGCTGCCTCTCTCCCATTGGGGGATATGCGCATACTATGTATGATATAAAGGAATAATAATACGGCAAAGAGATTTTTAAAGACACAACGGCATTTGTGATGTTCCTTGATTAATAATGTTTATGGAAACTGTTAGAAGAAGAAGAAGAAGAAGAAGAAGAAGAAGAAGAAGAAGAAGAAGAAGAAGAAGAAGAAGAAGAAGAAGAAGAAGAAGAAGAAGAAGAAGAAGATGGGAAGGAAGGGGAGGGCGATGAGAAGAGGGATGGGTTGGAGGATGAGGGGGGAGGAGAAGTAGAAAAGATAAGAACTTCGGATGCCACCTCACCACTGCGACTACAGAAATTCGACAAAGTGGACACGTTGTGGAGATTGAAGAACGCGCCAGCTATGCTATATCTCCGCATCTCTAAAATGCCTCCTCCCCTTGAATTTGAGCAAAAGAAAAAAGAGTTAGTCGAACAACGGGGAATGTTTACCTACGGCGTTGTTCTTCTCAACCAGGAACTGTTGGATTATCCGTGGGTTATGAGCAGGTGCTTTTACCGTGGGGACAAGAAGGTATGTAAACATATAGGAAAATGCAATGGTCACAGAAAATAAGGTTTCACATATACACTCACAATATATAATGCTATACGGTAGCACAATCCGTTCATTCATCTTTCGCAACACACCAGTTTCATTATTTTTTAAGACACACCTTGTATCTATCTCTATTTATATACCGTTAGGTCTATTTATATGCTTATATATTTGTACGTAGAGGATTTACTCCGAAACTAACTAACCGATCATTATGTATTTTGGAACACAGCTGCTATACGCGAGGAGTCAATCAGTGGACTATATTTAGCTTGATTTATTTCCATGCAAAGGGAGTACAAAGGTGGTGGAAGCCCTTCGTGAAATTCCAGGTACATCCGATTTTTAACCATACGTATCAGACATCAGTTAATGAATATTCACCAAATTTTAGTTTCTTTGGAGTATTTGAAAGGGGGTTGTAAGGAGGCATAATATGAGCACCCCCTCCATTTGAAAATTCATGTATTTCAGATTTGCATTTAATTTGATCAGTCGTGATTAGACACCAAGTAACCAAGATTCCTTGAATTTCAATTTATTCTTAAGACCCACTCACTGAGTTTCTTAAGATTCCTTAAGCTTCTAAAGACCCATTAAGTTTAAGCCTTACATTTTAGACATTTTCTAGAATCATATAATGGATGTTGATCGAAATTCGAATAAAGATTCTAGGCATGAGGTTTAGTATCATTATATCTTGATTTTAATTATTATAAAGGGAAATGAAAATGGTGTCAAACTGTTCTGTTTGGGGAATTAATTTTACCCATCCTGGAACAGTCATGGTTCGAGAGTATATATATATATAAAATATAAAATTTAAAGCCCCCAAAAATGTTTTTTGGAATGACGTAGCTATAGAACTTATAGGTATACTCAAAATATGGGCATTTAAGAAAACTCCAAATACTGCAGATATTGATATCAGCTCAATGGTTGATTGTTAAGATCAACCACAGCTATTATGAAGTGAGTTGAGATAAACAAAATAAGAAAACTATCTGTACTAGTTCCAACAATTCAAACACAACGATTATTTGGCGTACGATCGTTTCCAAGAAAATTTGGAAAATTTTATTTTGTATTACATCGGAGTAGGTGAAGGGTGGTTGACATTCGCCCAGGTTCCGGAGTGACAACCAGATTCACCACCGCGGACCTGGGTGAATGAGAAACACCTCAATCCATGTTCTGCCCCCCCTTCCCCCCTTTGTCTCCCCCTTCATCGTCCTTGAAAAGACAGCGCGATTACTCCTATTTTTTCATTCAGAAACCACCAGTCTCAAAACCACGTCATGATTCTCGTCCTGGCGGGAAGAAATAAATTATAACATGAAATGACTGGATTGTTGGTTTGAGTTATTTCTGTCTATCTTATATATATATATATATATATATATATATATATATATATATATATATATATATATATATATATATATATATATATATATATATATATATATAAAAGAAAATTGACATCTTTGAGGCACGCATGAGAATGTATTTAATTAAAATATTTTGAAAATCAACAATCGAGCAATTTAAATGGAAAATTCCAACTTCTGTCTGAAATGATTTTCTTTACCCACACCTCTACTTCCGTCACCCTATCTAATTTGCTGTATAACTGGGAGTGTTTAGCTCTATAGTCCTGATGCTAGTTGTTGGCCTTGGTGTCTATACCCTGCGCTGATTAAGATATTCGATATTAATAAAAACACATATCGTCTCAGAAACGATCGTACACAAACTGCTGTTTTTGTTGCATTCTTGGAGCGTAAAAAAATCATGTCGTAATTAAATTTACGTAGGATCTCTCTCTCTCTCTCTCTCTCTCTCTCTCTCTCTCTCTCTCTCTGTATATATATATATATATATATATATATATATATATATATATATTTAAGTTATGTGTAGGGTTTCTTCGACATCCACGAATTGTTCGTCGTTTTCTTCGTCGACAAAAACAGTTGTTCGTTTCTCTGAATTAATTGGTTACGTCTAGTTGTAAAGATGGTCGTAGTAGTGATGTGTCAGCCAACGTTTATGTGCCTTCCTCTTCACTTGTAGCTGCAAAAATGCAACAAAAAAAAAGAAATACGGCAGCACATATTTGCTCAATGACGTCATGATTTTTATGTCTCATTCTTTTATATGTTACGTGAGCTTCCACGAATTGGGGGGGGGGCGAATACAGAGCTTCGAAAAACAGCGTTCGGATAGAGTCAGCTCACAAGTAAAAGAGGCAGATCTTTCTTTTATTTGTACATTTTGGTAGATTCTCTGCACAGACGGAGTTTTCCTCTGGTGTTTATTATTTTCGACAAAGGGAAGTTTCTTTTCCCGAAATATTAAATAAATGATTTTTAATACTCATCCGAACAACACACAAACAGCTGACACTACACTTGCTGTTATGTAAGTTTTTTTTTTTTAATAGTAAGTCCCATTTCGAATTCGATTTATTATTTTTGTTCCTTCCAGCTTACATCCTACTCGGAATTTGCATTGCCCACAGCCTTTTAAAAACATACTACTACTATTCCCAGCAATGCTTCAAGCAAACTACCATTCTCTTTCTCTCTCTCTCTCTCTCTCTCTCTCTCTCTCTCTATATATATATATATATATATATATATATATATATATATATATATATATATATATATATATTTATATATATATATATATACTTGAAGTGAACTTCAAAACCATAGCACTATTTATTCTGAAGGGAAGTAATTCTGTCAGGAATATATACAGAGTTGCATCTTTTTTTAATGGCGCTGTTAATACAGAAACAAAGGACTGTTCAATGTAAACGCGTAAATAACAGACTTCGATAACGAATACGGAGAGAATATTTATTCGTGCTCCTCTACAAGCTAAAGAGTAAAACAATAATGGCGGCCTCACAACTTCCGACCGGAAGCCCTCTCGCCGCCTGGGAGAGTGTTCAGAGGATATCACTCGCATAGATTAACAGGCGCTATACGAAAATGAATCCGACCTGATAAATTATTTTCTGAAAGGAATTAACTCGATTTACATTTTATTGTTCTTAATAACATAGACCAACGTGCAACAAAATAAAATGCATATTCAGAATAAAATATTTATTTTGTAGGAAAGAACATACCGATGATAAAAATCGCGAATCCCACTAACTTTACTTTATGATATAGGTTATTATTATTTCTTATTTACTAAGAGGTCTCTTACTGGTAAAAACAGGTTGTGTCTTTAGAACTCTGAGTAACAACAGGTCTCCCTATAGTTACAGTACTCCCAGCTTTGAAACTCACATTTTATTCTCGCACCAGCCGTTTACCATTGGGTTCTTGATAATAACGACTTTCTTCGGAATTTCAGTGGCAATATGCTGCCACAGAATTTCGATGCTCTCCGTATCGATATTTAGAGGGTGCTAATATTTCTCGGTCTTTGAATTATCTCACCCAACAAACACTAATTTTCTGTTGTACGAACCGATGTTGGCGTCTCTGCAATTTTTTTTTTCTGGGAGGTCGAAATGTCATAGTATAGTATTTTTCTTATATAGTTACTCAGGAAATCTTATTTCCATTAGATTAGTCTTACTTGGTGTCATCTTTATCATCAGGGCTGGAAGGATTATTTTACAACGTCACACATATTAAGGTAGTTTTAAATGATGATGATGATGATGATGATGATGATGATGATGATGATGATGATGATGATGATGATGATGATGATGATGATGATAGTAATACGCATATGTTGCATAGCCACCCAAAGGGGCGCGGCACCAAAAGGGAATTTGTTACATAACGCTTGTGAATTAATCTTCTCGTAACCATGTGTTCCCTTACCGTGGCCCTATCTATGCGGTAAAGGGTTGAGGTATCTTCGCAGCACACCTGTCGGCAAACATTTAAAATCTACAAAAAAAAATGGGACCACAATTGCAAAGCTTAAAATCTTTACCACTTTCACACAATCTATCGGCGCAGTTTGGCACACCTGGGTCACAAAAACAATCTCCATGACTGACCACCGTCCTTTTTCGTGGTCCCTCTGAATGGTCAAACTTCCACAATTCCATCCCGTTTGCAATTTTAACGTATGCAGGCTTTACTACAAGCCTCGCCACTACCCATGGGTACTCTATACAAGAGAGCATACGAGCAAATGCCGGGAATCCCTCACTGACTTTCCAAGCCTGTACATACTCTGTACACGGGGATTCGTCCCGAGAAAAAAAACACAACCCTGCCTAGGGGTTTCCGCGATCCGACCCAAACCCACTCTCACTGTCGCCAACTGCCCGAACCTAATCAACTCAAGTCGCCCGGCTGCCCCAAACTTATATCCATTAAATTATCTGCTTTTTTAAAAAAATCTTTTACGTAATTGTTATACTACTCTCGCTTAACCGACTAAACTCTCAAAAATTCATTCAAAAACAAAAAAAATCAAAATTGAAACCGACAGAACGAATGGAAAACCCAACTCCACCATACAAATTACACATTACAACATTACATCAATAAAACAATTTCTTTTAAGCAATGCAAAAAAAGACAATTAACCGCAATACATAATTCAACAATAAACGCAAAGAAAAACAGCGGCCGACACCATAACGGGTTGATATGCCGTAAATCTCCAATTCGGGCAGCGCCGAGTGTCCATGCAGTCATCGGTATCAGTATGCAGAGAGAACAATGGCTGCCGCCTCGCGCTGTTTCCCCTCCCTCTCCTCTCTCACTCTTTTCTTTCTCTTTTTACTTCAACAGTCATGGACGAACAAGAAAAAAAATGTACTACGATCACTTCTCTTTCTTTTTCTTTCTTTCCCTTCTCTCTCATTCTCTCTCTCTCTCCCTCTCCCTCTCTCTCTTTCTCTGTTTTTTTTTTGTCTGCATTCGCCGTTAACCCCAGCGTTTTAAAACCATTCAAAAAGAAAAGAAGACACATTACACTATTTATCACAAAATCATCATAGTGTATACAATTTTTAAATGCTTGTGTGAGCAAAGATTTTTTTTTCTCATTTTTTTTGGATCGTTCTACAACGACACATCAGTCCTTTTGTTAACAAGTAAATATCAATGTTCAATTTCTCCTGGCCATTTTTAAAGTTCACGTAATGTTTTTGTTTTTTTTCTATTTGAAACAAATGTCTCTTTACATACCTTCGGACACTTGTCCGTATTCTCACTCTTTCTTTTCTTTAACACCGTAACATTCGCTGACGTCATACTCTCTCTCTCCTCTCCCTCTCTCTTTGTCTCTCCTGTCTTTTCTTTTTTTTTAGACCGCAAACGTTCTTCCTTTTTGTGGAAACTTCGGTCGAACGCCCCTATGTGGGGAGCACTGGTCACGGCAACCAAAAGAGATATATTACATAGCCACCCAAAGGGGCACTGTGTCAAAAGGACATTTGTTACATAGTACTACTCCTGCCTGGACCGCGGCAGTTCTCTTAAACCAGTCAAACAACTGGTTACGGTCCCAAAAAGGCATTTGCTACATAACGCTTGTTAATTAAAACTTCTCCGAACCGAAAACAATACGAAAGTTTATGAGAAGAATATTAAGCGGTTTCAATCTTTTTTTAACACTTTCCGTAAGGCACTTTCAAGCGACATTTTCTTAGGGCGATTTTATGCCTTTAAACTGTCAACCTATTACACATTAATTCTCGTCAAAACAACTGTTCTTTAAACATTTCAAATTACGCATTTTAAACATTGGTCTCTTTAATTCTTACTCATTAAACACACTTCATTAAACATTGTTCGTTAGGCATATCTTTCGATTTTTAGTTCTTTCCGTTTTACAGATTAGGACCCAAAATGTTATGCACAAAAAAGTTACCTTACATTTTCCTTTGTCTCCTGGTCGTGATCGCCGTTGGTACCGTCGGTTTTATTGTGTCTCCTTGGCTGTGATTGGTGTTGATGATATTCGATCTGTGAATAAATTTTATCGACAGGCAGAAGAGAAACGCGGAGACAATTTTTCATCAGAGAGATTCAAGTCTTTTATTCGAGGTGGGGGTTTGCTTCTATTCATTCCGTGATCCTCATTCATTCATTTATTCTTCCTGCTGGGGAAATGCGACGGGAATTGCTACTGGATCTCCCAGGGATCCAGCCATTACGACGAGCGGTTACATTTTCGATTCCCCGCTCCCACTTCCTAAGCACTTCAGATAGGTCAACCGTTCAGCTTGCTCCCAAACTAGTGACTCATTTCAAACCTTAGTTTCTCACCAAAGAAGGAGTGACGTCACAGATGCACACGTGGGACAGTCATGCAAAACACTCTCGTTCACTCATGTTTTCTGACCTTTTCTAACCCGATATTGTCTGTGCCGGCGTCGATTTTTGGAACCTTGTTATGGTTTTACAAAACAGGATTTGACTCACAGCGGTTCCCTTTGGTGCGTGTCAGCGTGACCTGCACCGAGCTCGACAAAGTTCACCCCTTCTCATAATAAAAACTAGTGGGCCTACACACTTTTAGGCATACGGGGCCCCCAATAATCTAACACATATACAGACGGATTTAACATCGAAGCATTGAAAGTTAAGGCGCATCCTAGCACTGAATGTAACGTAAGACCACCAGCATTTAAAAATATGTTGGCTAACTTTAAAAGAAAATTATTATTATTATTATTATTATTATTATTATTATTATTATTATTATTATCATTATTATTATTATTATTATTATTATTATTATTATTATTATTTTAAACTATACATTTATAATGGAATTCCTGCTATCGAAACAAAATAGAACACGCAAACAGATTGCCAAGGCTTATTCCGAAACTAAATGAAATTATAGATGAAACGGTGATTGGTGCATCAAGTACTGATATGGAGATTTAAAAACGCATTTGTCAATACGATAAAGAAATTACCGATAATTTTCGAAGAGATTAGATGTAAAGACAAATTTGATAAATTTATTACTGAAAAAAGAAAGAAATCATGAACTGGTAAAAGAAAAGCATTGCAATAATATTTTGTCATACGTGTGGTGATACCGGCATCACTGAAGAACATATTGAAGTATTTTCATACAGAAAATCTCGGAATCACTAGGACAAAGACGCTTATGGGGAGTTTATTGGCCTGACATGGATAAAGAAATCGGAGACCTTGTGAATATTTGCAGATGGTGAGTGGCCATTGGCAGCAAAACCACCAGTAAATATTAACCCGTCGCTGAAAACGGAGAGTCCATATGCAGAACCAATAAATGCGATGTATTACTTTATTGTGGGAAATAGCTTCATGAAGTGGTCAGAAGTTGTCAAATGTTGGAAACCTACGGGAAAAATACAATAAACTTTTACGCAAAATTTGGTATTCTTGATACAATTGTGTCTAATAATGTATACAGATGAAATTTTACTCTTTAATTTAGAAGAGTGAGTTGAAAGAGGAGATAATTCAAACATTTTGTACAAATCTGAAAATGGATCAGCACTATTATTTTTAATTTAAATCAAATAATAATTGTTTTCTGTTTTGATTATTAAATCCGTTGGAAGGTGTTTTTCTTTTCATTTTGTTGTAACCATAACCCATTAGGAAAATCTAGAGAATTAGAAAGAAAATAATTTTTTAACAGATAAGTAAAAGGATTATTTATCAAAGGGACTCTAGTGTGTATTTGTTATTCAATTCTGGCTGGATTTATTACTGCTTGTTATTGTGATCTACCCTATTGCTTAACTACATGGACTCTTCCTGGCACAATGAAAAGCGGTGGTAACAGAAAGTCGCTATGATAAATCTAGAAGCAGTCTCTGATAGCACATTACTTCTGTACCTTCTGTAAATACATACTCTTGTTAACTCTACCTCCTTGTTGTCTTATTTCTTTTCAGCCATTTAAGGCCACGACACTGTTTAACTGCAGTCGTGCGATATAATATTTTTACATTTGCATTGCATTTCTTATGCACGTGAACCAATTACTCATACGGGGCCAAAGTGATGCAATAAAATTAAAAATGAATAAAAGAAAATATTGATTTCTTAAAAAAAGACTTTTACGATATGTGTTATGTAAATGATATGGACAATAAGTACGTATTAGACGTTTTAAGAATATTAAATGAGAATGATTACAGTGTTTTATTGATTTTAGAATTGCCTATTACGATGTGGGTGTTAGTTAATTGATTGTATTCTTTGGTCTACCCGCGACTTATCTCTGTGTGTCTAACTATTTGAAATATCTGATCGTCCATGTGTCATGTGTTTATATATATATATATATATATATATATATATATATGTGTGTGTGTGTGTGTGTGTGTGTGTGTGTGTGTGTGTGTGTGTTAAATTGACATATAAAGTATATTTGAATAGTTTTTACTCATAGACACACAGTCGTTCATCTTGATTATACATATATGTATATAGGTGTATATATATTATTCTATTTTATTTTGTTTTATCTTATTTAATTCTCAAACATCCTTTTAAAAAGGAAAGATTTTTGGAAAATGTTGTGTTATATTTTGTTATATGTACCGGTGATTTGTTTATAAGTATCATTGTGGTTTTTCCTCTCCTATGCTACCAACATATCCACCTGTGATTCGTTCTGTCAGCGGATGTTTCTCTAGAACTAAGTTTTTTAAAAAAATATTTTCTCTAAGACGTGTTACTATAGGCGCTGATGAAGACGTTTTGGACGAACTTTATAAAATTATAAAATAAAATAAAGTATTTCCAACCTGCTTTGGAAACGATCTACGCAATAATCTTGTAATTCTTGGAACAGTAAAATTAATGCTTTGATACATTATATATATATATATATATATATATATATATATGTTTTGTAGTCAAAAGTTCAGTTTTTAAGCTCAATAGATATTAATATCTAATTCCAGAGAATTTATAGAATATGGCGGCGATTTTTAAAAATGTAATAATAAATGAGGCGAAAAGTCTATAAAATCATGTTAAGATGCAATATTTATTAATAACATTTTAAAAATGTTTTTAAATTAGAACAGATTTTTTAAATTTTAAATTTTTAATTTTTACTTTCATCTTTAGGTAAATAATTTCGCAAGAAAAAAACTTTCTTCATCAGAGTGTTGAGAAGTATTCATAGTTCCGTAAGTTTGTAGTAGTCCGTATGGATGGAGAAAGACGTGTTGTTGTTATTTTTATTATTATTCTTATTTATGACATTTCACCCCAAACAAGGCAGGATGCCACTGTCGACGTCAGGGGCTACTGAGAATTAGGGAGTAGATTCAAGGTGTAATTCTAAGTTGGGAGCTGTGAAGCGAGATGTTAGTTTACATTTGTTTTAAACCTCTGCATGTCGGTACTGTCGGGGAAACAGAGGGCAGGGAGGGGGTTCCAGAGGCCAGCAACACGAGGAAATAAGCTATTGGAGTAGAAGGCTCTCAGGCATCTGGGGACCTCTACAGTGAGGTCGAGTTGGTCTAGTGAATTTACGTCGAGGGGGCACCAGAGTAGCCAGTTCATCGGAGCATAATCCATTGAAGTATTTGTAAAACAAGCACAAGGATGCTACATTGCGGCGATGGGACAGGGACTGGAGCTTGGTTGACAGTGAGGGACCTATTAAGTTGGCGACTCTTTTGGGAAGGTTGTCAAGGAGGGAGAGACTAGAAGATGGTGCACCAGCCCAGATGCATGGGCGGATGGTGGCTTTGTAGAGATACAGGATAATGTCAGGTGTGAGAAGTTTACTAGCATGGTAGAGGGAGCCACCTTCTTTTCTGCAGCCTTAGCAATGTCTTCACTGTAGTTGTTCCAATCCATGTTGTAACGGTTCATTCACTTTTAAAATATGAGGACGTCTTCTCCATCCATACAAACTTACGGAACTATGATTACTTCTCACCACTCTGATGAAGAAAGGTTTTTCCTGCGAAATTATTAGCCAAAAGATCAAAGTAAAATTGAAAATCTGATTTTTTTTCATTAATAAATATTGCATCTAAACATGCTTGAATAGGCTTTCCGCCTCATTTATTATTAAATTCTTTAAAAAGATGTTTCAAAGAAAAAAATGAACTCTCCAATGTTAATACAAGTGTCGCGGGCATGCGGGTTTTCTTCATCCTTATCAATACTAAAATGGGTGGTCATTTGGAAATACCAGGTGCTGTATGTGCTCTCCGATTATCTCGGCATTGTTTCCAGTCGTTCTTTGCCTTGCCATTAGAATCAGGCAGTGCCGACTCAGGAGAGGAAATGCTGGGATTGCGTAACCCT
Source organism: Sepiola atlantica (assembly GCA_963556195.1). Taxonomy (NCBI): domain Eukaryota; kingdom Metazoa; phylum Mollusca; class Cephalopoda; order Sepiida; family Sepiolidae; genus Sepiola; species Sepiola atlantica. The sequence goes on along the minus strand of OY744522.1, from coordinate 158,571,646 downwards.
GACCTCACTATTACACGTGCAGGCACCCTTACAGGGGGTATCCTATATCTTTCGAGACTAAACGGAGGTCACCACACACACACACACACACACACACACACACACACACACACACATATATATATATATATATATATATATATATATATATATATATATATATACGCACGTGTCTGTGCGCGCGTATATGCGTGTGCGTGTGTTCCTCGAAAGGTGCGACTGATAACGCAAACAATAATTTATTAGCAACTCAATTATAAAGTATCTTAATTAACTTCAATACACGAGATCAGTCTATAAAATAATGATTCTGATTGAGTATATCCTAAACGAGGCACCTTGCCCCTGGTTCGAACCTTCACCTTCAATTTCATTTATCGAGTGATGTATCACTTAACGAGTTAAATTTCTATTATATTTAAAACCAGTTTTTCGGTGTCTTTTTCGGTCTCAGTTTGTTCTTGATCTATGCGTGTGTGGCTGCATATTGTTTTTATTTATTAATATTTGGAATTGCTGCCGATGATGATGATGTACTACAGATAGAATTGTAGATGCTGCTGATGATTGTTTTCGTCGCCGGGTCGGTCCTGACGCTAGAACAGGATCGGAAACTACTGCTAGTGTTGTTCTACCTGTATCCTATTTCAGATAAACAATTAGATTTTTTAATAATAAATATTAGCCTGTTTTTTTTAAACGTTACTTGAATATCGCAAGTGTAGGTAAACTAATTTAAATTATACCACATAATTATAATGTTGTCTTCATACAATGTTGCAAGCGGCCTTTCGGTTTGCTCGTATATTTATTAATCCTATTTTCTGTAATAATAAAATAAAAGTTGTTGTCTCCCGTTATAAACATTACCAGGTGTGTCTGAAAAGTAGTAGAACTGGTGTCACAAACAATTTATTTCCATTTCAAACAAAAAACTACATGGCTTCCTCTTGAAAGTGATTCTTCCTAGAGTCTAATGCATTTTCACTATCCTGGGTATGACCTTAAACAAAATTCGGTGGTGAGGCCCCATTTTGAGACTTATGGGGAGTGTGAACTTACCTCTTAGTTGGCATAAATCCCAGATTAATTCTTATTAGAATTAGTAGCATCTGTCAGGGTGCCATCTCTTGGGTAGGTGTTGTTCATACTAGTCAAAGATACGTCATCAACAATCAGTCCGGCAGTGCCTTTGTTACTTTCGGGCTTAGGTATGGTTCTGTTCAGTGCGAGGATGTCCATCTCCCAGGTTTTACCTCCTCATTGAGAAAGGGGTTAGTTTATTGCTAATCTCCTGAGGCGCCCTATACCGGGAAATGCCGATGAGGCTGTTAAGGCATTTTTATAAGCCCGAGTCCACTTCACCTAATGCGTTGGCTTTTCCAAACCTGACCTTGTGTCTAACCCGGAAAGGTAAATAAACGTGTGCAGACGATTCATTTACAAAATGCATGCTTACAAAATAAATAAATCTATAAATATTCGAAAATGTTAAAAACTTGAGGCATAGCAACTTTTACGAACGTGACTGAATTCGACATCCTTTTTGGCTTTTAGTAAAGTGTGGTATCTGTTCTGATACTACATTTAATCTTTTCTGTCCTCGCTTAGTGAAGGAGAAATTCTTTTAGACAAAGACAATTAAAACTTTGTCCCAATCCAGAATTTCTTCTTTTTCGGGGGCTGGATTTTCCCCTACATTAAAACCCGACCATGTCTCTAACTCTGCTCTCGTGAGGACAAATAAATAAGGAATCCTTGGCCTTTTGGCTAGGTGCAAAGTGTAGTATCTGCTCTTATACCACACTTCATCCTTTCTGTCCTCGGTCAGTGAAAGAGAAATCCTTCCAGACTGAAGCAATTTTTATTTTTGTCCGAACCCAGAATGCCTCTTTTTCGGAAGTTGTTTTATCCCCTACATTAAACCCCGATCTTGTCTCTAACTCTGCCCTCGTGGGGAGGAAAATAAATAGGGACTCCTTGACCTTTTGGCTAACAGCAAAGTGGTAGTATCTGTTTTGATACTACACTTTATTTTTTCTATCCTCGGTCCTACGAGATTCAGGCAATTTTTATTTTTTATTTTTGTCTCAATCCAGAATGCCTCGTTTTCGGGAGCTGGATTTTGTCTCAATCCAGAATGCCTCGTTTTCGGGAGCTGGATTTTGTCTCAATCCAGAATGCCTCGTTTTCGGGAGCTGGATTTTCTCCACATTAAAAACCGACCTTTAGTCTAAATCTGCCCTCGCGGGGAAGCAAGTAGATAGAGTTTAATGCACTTTCAACCCCTTGAGTGGCATGGCTCCGTGCACTTCTTGTAGTATTCTTCCGGGACTCCTTTCAGCTCCTCCGCCGTTGCGTCCATCTTGAAGGGTATATGAATACACGTGGGTATGTTTATTGTTTACATGCGCATTTCAGGTTTAAATTTAATGTTTTCATTTACCCCTCTCCAGCGGTCTTTGTATTATTTATTTTTCTCCTCCCCCTCCTTTACCACCTCGTCCACATTCTCTTCCTTATTCTCTATCCCCCCCCCCTTATTCTCCTCCTAATTCTCTCCCTTTTCATCTCCTCTTCCTCCCAGACCCCTTCTCCTCCTTCCTCTCCTCATCATCACCCCCCCCCCACCCCCACCCACCCACTCCCCGTGTTATACGCAGATCTATGTTTTGTAACATTTAACATTCAAGCCGTGTCAGCTACGGAGAAAAGAAGAAAAAAAAGAACAAACAATTTTTTACATATATCTTTCTTTTCAAACCCAACTCAAACATGTGTATTACTTCCCATGACCTCAAAACGGTAACACAATGCCGCGTGGTGGATATTGGACTACAAACAAACAACACCTCAAACAACAACAACAAATTTAAACGACGGTAAATATTTATTTTTCATATAAAGTTGTTTCGATGCAGATAGGGGAGAGGTGACGGGGCGATGGCCCTGTGTATCCAAATTTGAGGGGCATCCAATCATATTCAATCTATCTTCCTTTCTCGTAATATTTCTTAGTACTAGGACTTATACGTGAATCGTTGGAGCATACAATCAAGAAGTTGGCCCCTGCACGCCACTTCACGCGACTGCCCCATGGTCAATTTTTTTTCGAACATTTTGGCCAAAGGATGAAATAATGAAATTCGTTATGAGATAATTTTTACTTTTAAATTAAAAATGATCCTCTTTCAAAGAACAACACTTAAAGATTGTAATTTTTCAACTTTTCTTTCATTTCACTTGTACTTATTATGAATTAGCTGGCTCTGTCGGCTCGCTATCGCTTCGCAAAGTTCACTACTTGAAATATTAATTAAAAACAATAAACATTTAATTCATAATTTTGTGGTAAACACGAAAAGATAAATATAGGTAAACATTAACATTTTGGTAATTTGGATCAACATTTATTTATCTTTTAAATGTGATCGTAAAGATAGGAAAAGAAGGAAGAAATCAATTTGCCTTTTACCTTGCAATTTCGAAATAGATCGCAACTTGTTGAAAATCAAGTCGGCCCCTCTAAAGAAAAGAACATTTGAACACAAATGCTAAATATTTGTCTAAGAAATAAAACAATTGTCCGAAACAGAACTATTTGCTATATTAGAATCAAAACAATCATTGAATTAAATAAAAATAACTAATAATAGTCAGGACCGGCGGGACAGTTATAAAAGTGTGTGTGTGTGGGGGGGGGGGCTCTCCTAAAAAGTGGGGGGCCCGGTTAAACACATGCATATATAACTTCATTATTGATGACCGTAAAGTGGGGGGAGTCAAAAAGTGTGTGTGTGTGTGGGGGTGGGGGGGCTTGAACCCCCCCCCCTTCCCCCCTGGTGCTGCCGTCCATGATAGTTAATTAATAAAATGTCCTTTTTCAAAACTAATATATAAATTAGTTAACCTTGCGACTGATATCGGAAATACATAGACAGTATATAAAAAGAAGTACCTTCTATTGGGTATAATTGAATAAACTTTGTGCAGTTCTAGGAGGTCCACCCTCCCAGGCTTTGCCTTCTCATTCTTTGAGAAGGGGTTAGTTTATTGTCAATCGCCTGAGGCGCCCTACCGTGGAATGCCGACGGGGCTGCCCAGGAATTTTCTGAGGGTCACAAGTCCTCTTCCTCTAGGATGCTGACTTATCAAATCGCACTTTCCGACCTTGTGTCACATTTTACTTTGTGGGTGGTGGGGGGTGTAGATAAATACCTGAATAAACGTGAAATAGGACGCTTTGACTTTACTGTCAGTGCAAGAAATGGACCCAACTTTCGCATTTATTGAATAAAGATAATATCGATTTTATTCCGAAAAACAAGACGAATAAACTTCGTATACTTTTAATTAATTAAGTGTTGATTGTCCCTATTTAATTGCATCCCCAGTAGAACAAAGTTAGACACAAGGTCATTTTTTAATGTGGGGTGAATCCAGCCTCCCAAACAGGGACACTCTGGATGGAACAAAAATTAAAATTGGCTCAGTCGAGAAGGACTTCTCTTTCACTAACCGAGGACAGAATAGACTAAGTGTAATATCAGAACAGATACTACACTTTGTTCCTAGCCAAAAGGTTGTTTAGCTAATTTTATTAATATAGAGGTTTGTAGACGTCCGTCATTTTGAACAAGAAAACGAAATCGCACGCAACGTGGTTTTTAAATTACAAGAAATTAATAAAGTGTATTTCGATAATCCTTTATCCGCTGTCGAACTTACCTCTACATGAGGGCAAAGTTTTTTGTTTTTGTTTTTGTTTTTGTTTTCTTGATCAAGAGTTAGACGTTGCAGAATGACGTCATAATAGAAAATTAATTAAGTATGGTTTAAGACAAAGTTAAAATAACATTTTTAGAGTTTAAATAATATAAACTAGATTTTTAAAAAAAAATTTCTTCAAGTATTGAACCATTTGACATAATGGTTAGGATGTTCATTAATGGGCCGGGAGACTGGTGTTCAATCCTAGGTTGAGTCATACCAAAGGCTCAAAATGGTACTTGATGCCCCCTTGTTAAACACTCAGCATTATAAGGTGAAGATCAAGGGTATTTTTTTCTCTTTTCTTTTTTTTTATTATCAAGGCCTAAATGCCACTCGAAGTAAAGGTCAATGGGTTTGTTAGGTGGACGGTAAGACATACACCTGGAGGATTTGAGACGATGGCAGAAGTTGATTATTTAAGAGGCCGGCTCAACAAGAATTTGTTAAATTTGAACGTGAAAACGACCATGTAGTCATCTGAGAAAGGAGTAACACCCTCTCCTGTAGGAGAGGGTGTTACTCTTTTCTTGCTAATAAAAAGGAGCCTTCGGGCCGCCATCGACTATAGTCGACCACTTTAATTACTTTACTTTTACTTGTTTCAAGTATTGACCAAACAGTCCTCAATTAAAAACAAATAGCTGCCCCAAATGTCCATAGCCAAATCGTCCGTTGACCAAATTGTCCTCGATTCAATTACAGTTTAATTCAGCGACTCCGTTAAAAAAATACGCCTGTTGTATGTTTTTGCGAGCTAATATCTCATTGTTGTGTCCAAAATTATATATATATATATATATATATATATATATATATATATATATATATATATGGACGGCGGCGGTGGGGTGGGGTGGGGGGGGGGGGGCTCAAGCCCCCCTCCACTTTTTTACTTGCCCCCCTCCACTTTACGGTCATCAATAATGAAGTTATATATGCATGTGTTTAACCGGTCCCCCACTTTTTAGAAGAGCCCCCCCCCTCACTTTTATAACTGTCCCGCCAGTCCTGATATATATATATATATATATATATATATATATATATATATATATATATTAAGTCTTTAAATAAGTATTTCTTTTCTTTTTTTTTAATTCTGAAAGAGGCATTTTAAATTAGGTAGGTGTTAACAGCTGACTCCGTACCCAGCGAACGTGTTACGTTGACGCTCGGGAAAAGTCATTATTGTGATAAAAATAACATCATTGTGTACCCAGCAACAGCAACAGCAACAGCAATCCCCCCTCGACACTTGCTCCCGAACTCTACGAGCGGGGATGAGGGAAATCCTGAAAGTGGGAGCTTAAGATACTCTCTGGAGGCCTCATGTGTTTTGGCCTCTTTAACATGTTGTCAAAAAAAAGTGTATATATGTTTATTGGCAGTCCCTATTGATTTGACCCAGAGGTTTTTAATGTGAGGAAAATCCAGCTCCCCAAAAGGAGGCACTCTGGATTGGGACATAAAATGTTTGTAATTCCTCAGTCTAGAAGGATTTCTCCTTCACTGACCGAGGACGAAAAAGATGAAGTGTCACTGTGCACCCAGAAAAAGGGGTGGCACCAAACACTACTCAATCTCGTAATCAGAGATGGTGGAAATCATGACGAAGAGGCGGGAGACTCAGAAACGGATGGTTTCAGTCACCCTCTAGAAGCCTCATTAATTTTATTTTTTCGTCACTTTAAATGTTGCAGGGAAAATATAGATAAATTCGCTTTTAATAATGAAAACGGCAAACCAGAAGAGTTCCCGACTCAAAGTGTGCTGTCAGATTTAGTCTCTTATATTAAAGACTTCCTGTTTTGGGGTCACTTACTCTTCTGGTTTGCAAAGTTTTGTACTAATTTTTTATTTATTAATTTATTTATTAAATTATTAGCTAGTAGTACAGAATAGTTAACAAAGCCACTCTCCTCATGTTAAGAATAGCTTTCTAAATAATATTCTGCAGTTTACGGATCGTGCTGAAATAATATAATATAATAAGCCATTCTTAACATGGACGGAGAGGGGTTTTTGTTTACTATTCTTTACTTTCACCTAACAATTTAATTAATAAATTTGGGAAACTGAAACTCGCCGGGAGTTATATTACGAATAGAGTTTAATATCAGGAACTAAATCTGAACAAAAATAGACATGGCCTTTTGGCTAAGATCAAAGTGTAGTATCTGTTCCGATGGATACTGCACGCTTGTCCTGTGCAGTTCTAGGAGGTCCACCCTCCCAGGCTTCGCCTCCCCTCTTTGGGGAGGAGTAAGTTTATTGCTTACTGCCTGAGGCGCCCCTACCGGGGAATGCCGACGGGGCTGCCCAGGCAATTTTTAAATGGCCAGAGTGCTCACCTTCTCGGGCGCTGGCTTTTAAAACCCCACTTTCCCGACCCGAGCTTGGGTCACATCTTACTTGTGGGAGTAAGATAAACCTGGCCTTGTGCCTAACCTCCTGGGGAGGTAAATAAAAAATAGACATGGCCTTTTGGCTAAGATCAAAGTGTAGTATCTGTTCCGATGGATACTGCACGCCTGTCCTGTGCAGTTCTAGGAGGTCCACCCTCCCAGGCTTTGCCTCCCCTCTTTGGGGAGGAGTAAGTTTATTGCTTACTGTCTGAGGCGCCCCTACCGGGGAATGCCGACGGGGCTGCCCAGGCAATTTTTAAATGGCCAGAGTGCTCACCTCTCATACGCTGGCTTTTCAAACCTCACTTTCTCGACCCGATCTTGGGTCGCATCTTACTTGTGGGAGTAAGATAAAACTGGCCTTGTGCCTAACTCCTGGAGAGGAGTAAATAAAACCGTTTGCTGCTGACTTTGAGTCGAGTACTTTTCTGGTTTGTCGTAAAAACATATTTAGAATTAAAAAATTAATGTAGGGGCTGGCAATCAGAGTGAAAGTAATTTATTTTCTAATCAAAAAAGTGAATAAAACCCCTGATTGAAAATAATCCAACAAAATTAAGAGAATTATCCGATCTTAATCAAATTTTCATTATTCATTAATAAAGTTAGTAATTAAGTAAGTAAATATATTTTTACAACATAAATGTTGCAAATGTGGGGTGAGATAACTGTTAATATTTATCGCTGAAAAGAAAAGAGACCTTTTTTTAAAACAATTGAAGTATTTTCAAATGTGTTTTATAGATCACTAACTGACTTTGCCAGTTCGCTATCGCTTCTCTGATCTGGTTTTATTTACTCCTCCCCAGGAGTTAGGCACAAGGCCAGTTTTATCTTACTCCCACAAGTAAGATGTGACCCAAGATCGGGTCGAGAAAATGGGGTTTGAAAAGCCAGCGCTCGAGAGGTGAGCACTCTGGCCATTTAAAAATTGCCTGGGCAGCCCCGTCGGCATTCCCCGGTAGGGGCGCCTCAGACAGTAAGCAATAAACTTACTCCTCCCCAAAGAGGGGAGGCGAAGCCTGGGAGGGTGGACCTCCTAGAACTGCACAGGACAGGCGTGCAGTATCCATCGGAACAGATACTACACTTTGATCTTAGCCAAAAGGCCAAGAAGGAAGATAGGCGTTATTTAACCCCTACCCACAATAGGAATATGTGACACAAGGTCGGAAAGTGGGATTTGAAAAGCCAGTGCTCGAGAAGGTGAGCACTGTGGCCATTAAAAATTGCCTGGGCAGCCCCGTCGGCATTCCCCGGTAGGGGCGCCTCAGACAGTAAGCAATTAACTTACTCCTCCCCAAAGAGGGGAGGTAAAGCCTGGGAGGGTGGACCTCCTAGAACTGCACAGGACAGACCCATAGACCGGCGGAAATCAAGCCCCGAAGGCCAAGACAATACCGATCTATGAAGTGCAGTATCCATCGGAACAGATACTACACTTTGATCTTAGCCAAAAGGCCAAGAAGGAAGATAGGCTGGTGACTGGTTCGGGACGTGCTGACCCTTTACGGCAGGCTTACCAGAGACGGAGTGAGGACTGATCCTTACTGCTAGCGTTGCGACGATCGCGAAAGAGAAACGGCTGAGCACGCTTTCTTCGCTTGCAGCAAACTTCGGCGACTCTGGGAGTATGTCGGCGAAGTAACGGTTCGCAACGACGCCGAGCCTCTGATGGCCCTGAATATACCATTAGTCGTCCACAACGTGGCCCCGCCGTGGCCTAGGGAGAAAAGAATGTTTTTCTAGCCATCCTAGTCGTAGCGAGAATGTTGACGTGGGTTTCACGTCTTGACGAGGTGCATGGGGTTGAATCTGTTTCCGATTGGGATCTGGTCGTCTACTTTAAGCACCAGCTCAGAGTGAAGATCAGATGCGATTGGAGGAGATTACATCACATGGAGTTTGATAGGAGATGGGTGCACGACACTAGTTTGTGCATCCGTCGAGGCGCCAGATATGAGCACTTGTGTAAGATAGAAGAGGTGACGAAAAGGAAATGTTAGTGTGTAAATGAGATACTGACGAAGACAAAATTTAGGAGGCCATAGTTATTATTTTTCTCCAGTGGGGAAAAGAGAATTGTTCATGATATTGAATGTTTGTACACCAGCTGTGGTGTCAGGACGCGTCCATATGTGTATGCAAGTATTTGTGTATGTATCTGTAATATCAAGTCGACGTATTGAGGCAGTAGCCATTTTTGGCGGCTTGTCGAACTCAGAGCCAGTGGCCCGGGAAAATGTCTGTTACTTCCCCAGAGAGGGGGGGCGTGTGTTTGTCAGTGCCAAAGTAGGAAAGAGAGAGAAGTGTTTTCTCGTGCCACACAAGTAAAAGAGAACGGGCGGATGGCGGTCACGTGTTTATATAATTATGCTAGCCATCCGAGATTCGTCTAAAAGAACACTACTAATTGGTCAAGCCAAGGAGGAAGTAATTTGCCTGAACCAATCAGCAAGCAGCTAAGAAGTCATTGATATTTAAACAATATGGTGGCTTGTATGAAACTGCTACACATGTTCCCTGCTTAGGCATGGCACACGCGGTCCTGGGTTCTACGGAACCCACCCCTCAATCTCTCTTCAACAAAGACCCTTAGCTAGTAGAGTGAATGCGTTCTGACCCTGTTTTTGTTTTTGGTACTAGAGAGCCTCCAAAGATGCCCACTCCCCACACTTTGTTTTGCCCTATGTAATCCTATATCTTGGAGGACACAACCATCTATTCCTACATCCCATCAAGACTCATTTTATTTTTGACCCCCCCCCTTTAGTTCTCACTTCCAATTAGAGACTGACCTGCTTGTTTTCGGATCACCCAGAAGACAGTGGACAGTCTATCACTTAGCAGAGGGTTGGGAGGGCATTACTAACCTTGTACGATGGGCGTTCAATAAGTAATGTCCCTGTCCCACTTCCAGTTGTCTGATCTAAATGAAATTTTGCATGTGTAATGATTTATATCTGTATGGGTTATGTTGCAAAAAACAGCTCTGAACTAATTGTGGTTTCTAATTTACGGGTGTTTGAACTGAGTCGGGTGTGAAATGGAACCAGTTGAGTGTCGCGCAGTGATCCGTTTTTTTTGTATTTGAAAGGACGCACATCAAAGGAGACTTTTGATTAAATGAAATAAATTTATGGTGATGATGCCCCATCATATGACCTTGTAAAACGCTGGCATTGTGAATTCAAACATGACCGGGAGTATGTGGAAACAGCTCCCAGACCGGGTCGTCCCTCTTCTTCCATTGATGAGGCATCTGTCCGTCAAGTTGAGGCTGCCATTTTGGAAGATCGACGCATTACTATTCGCTAAATAGCCAAAGAGGTCAAGATTAGTACAGAGTCTGTGGAAACTATCATTCATGACCATTTGCATATGCATAAGGTGTTTGCCAGATGGATTCCCAGGTTGCTCACACCTTTCCAGAAGCAAGAACGCGTCGAGTGCTTGAGGATGAATTTAGAGATGTGCCAAGAAGATGAGTCAAAGTTTTTCAAAAGACTGATTACACAGGATGAAACTTGGGTCAATCACTATGATCGAGAGACCAAAGCCCAGTCAATGCAGTGAAAGCACTTGGACTCACCACCTCCAAAGAAGGCAAGGGCACAGCCCTCCGCTGGCAAGGTCATGCTCACAGTCTTTTAAGACCAGGACGGAGTAGTGATGACACATTTCCTGGCAAAGGTTACCACAATTACAGGAGCCTATTACGCTTCACTTTTAATGAAATTAAGAGAAGCTATCAAAATCAAGAGGCGGAGCAAGATCAGCAAACGTATCCTCCTCCTGCAGGACAACGCTCCGGTCCACAACTTGCATGTCGCCAGATCAGAAGCACGGGCGTGTGGCTATGAAATTCTCTTCATCCCCGTTACTCTCCTGACCTTGCACCCTCTGACTTTTATCACTTCCCAGCCATGAGGTTGTTTTTGAAAGGAAAGCGTTTCCCAGATGATGCAGCCTTGATTTCTGAAGTTACCACGTGGTTGGAGGAGCAAACTGGGCTGTTCTAAAAAAAACCGGTGTCCAGAGCTGCATCAAACGATGGGAGAAATGCATAACTCTGGGTGGTTCTTCTGTAGAGAAAGACTAATAACTCTGCCAAGTTTCATTAATCTACTGCTATGGGAAATGGCATTACTTATTGAACGCTCCTCGTACATAACTTTTGTAAATATTGAATTTACAAATAATTTTTAAAAAACAAATTGGGGGTCATCTAAAGTCCAACCCACAGAGTTAATGAGATATTTTGGTGAGAGTGTCTAGCGTAGGGTAAAGTCAAATATCATGACAAATTGTATGTCCAACGACCCCCATCCATAACGATTCGGGTTTCATGGCTAACGCAAATGTTGAATTTGTGTATTCATTGTTTGTTTGTTTTTCAAAAAATATACTTGTTTGTAATTTTTTATAAATTTGTCTAAATAAAATCGTTTCGAAAAATTCGCTATTTAAAATACTTGAAACCAAATTTTAGATAATAAACATTTCATTCGTAAGTTTCTTGTAAACACGAAACATTTATTCATATGAATAGATAAATGTTAACATTTTGGTAATTTTGATACAAATTTATTTACCCTTTAAATTAGACTGTAAAGAAATAAAAAGAAAGAATAAATCAACTCGCCTGAGCGATGGTGTTTGTGTGTGTGTGTGAGAGAAAGAGAGAGGGTCAAGCAGTCACACTCTCCCCTCTTTAGGTAATCTTTCTTTCCAGCCAGTGATGTTAGTTTAATTTAAATTATCGTCCTTGAAAATTAACAAACAAATATTTTCACAAAGGTTTTAGTACTTTATCATTTTATTAACTAAATCACTTTAATTAATTACTGTTAAAATCGACAAAACTATTGTATATATTTAGGTAAAATAGGGCAATAATATAACAAATGAATAACACCAAACATTAATTTATTATAAGCTGTTGAAAAATACCTATACAAATTAGGCATCCAAATAGTTGTCGTTAGGTCTTTCATCTAGACAGTGTTTCAAAATATTATATTGTATTATTGTCATTGAAAATATCAGCCGTGAAAAAAGACTTCAGACACGGTACATACCAGTTGAGGATCCGTTCTCGACAATCAGTCCGACAGAGATTGGGCCATTTCGGTGGCTTTTTATCTGTCGGGCTGTGGTATTAGTTATGGGTAGTCCTAGGAGGTCAACCCTTCCAGGCCTTACCTTCCTTCTTTTGAAAACAAGTTAGTTACTTGCTAACTGCCTAAGAAGCCCCACCGAGGAATGCTGACGAGTCTGTTCAGGCAATTTTTAAGAGGTCAGAGTGCCACAATTCTGGGGCGCTGGCTTATTCTCCCATCCTTCCGGCCTTGTGCCATATCTTCCTGTCGTGTGAAGGAAGTTGATACCGTGTTGTATTATTGATTTAAATAACAGTAACCCATCAATAGTAATATAGGAGTGATAAATGAACAAAAAAAAACAAAAAAACTTTCGCATTTATTATTGTCAATTTATGTTATTTAGTAAAATCAGCTATAGATTTGTTGGTGCTTGTATAATAAAAATCTGAAAAAAGTTTTTTTTGTCTTTTAGTGTTGAAGAGATAAATAAGGGGCAGGTAACTCTTACAGCGAATTTTAAAGACGATTTTCCAGTAATCAAAACTGATGGCTTTAATTGGCGTTGCACATGTGGCTACTGCGCAAGGAGAACGTCAATTAGACATAAAAGGTTTAGGGTTAGGGTTTAGGGTTAGGGTTAGGGTTTAGGGGTAGGGTTAGGATTTAGGGTTAGGGCTAGAAAAATATTGTTCGAAAGCTAGAACTGTTGTGAAGAGTTATCTGTCCCTTATTTACCTCTCCAACACTAAAAGAAAAAAAAACTTTTTTTCGGCTTTTTATTATACAAGCACCAATTTGTTTGCTGCTTCGAATGCTTTAAAAACTTCACCAACGAAAGTTATTTTTTTTTTATTCCTTCACTTGAGAACGTCCGTTAATTTAGACAATAAATAAGAACATTTTGGAATAAATTGTCTGTAATGTTTTATACAGGGAAATATTTTACGTCTTTTTTTTTTTAGAAAGTAACGGAATTATTCCTGTTTTGTCAATTCGGGTTTCTTAAGAAAAATAGTAAAGCGACAAAGAATTCGCATTGGTGCTTATATAGATCAGGGAACATATGAAAAATGCAGTTACACGGGTGAAAATCGAAGTTCCGAATAAATTAACCTGAAAACTCTTTGATATACTTATGTATCAGGCAAAAATAGGTATCATCACCAAAAACTATCAAAAATTATCGAGTAGAATTTTAATTAAAAATAAAAATCAGTTATAACTTATTTTATAAATCCGCCATTTTTTAGCGAAAAACACGTGAGTCTGTCATATAAACACGTAATAAATCAATGGCAATTCATAAAATACGATAACACTGATTTTAATTATTAATTAAAATTCTACTGAATATTTTTTCTTCATTTTTGGTGAGGATACTTATTTTTGCCTGATACGTAAGTGTAAACAATAGTTTTTATTTGAAAATGCGTTCTTCATATGTGCACTGATTTATATAAGAACCTTCGCATTTCTCCTTCACTGACCGAGGACGGAAAAGATGAAGTGTCACTGTGCACCCAGAAAAATTGGTGTCGGCAACCCCCACCCAAAACATAAATTTCGTGATCAGAGGAGGATGTGAGGAGACTTGATTCTGTCATACAATATCATCAACAGGAATGTTACTCTAGCTTTCGAGGAGTTTTTTTTACCCCAGCGCCAAATCGTGGTCGCCGCGTGCGCTCGCAAAATATGTACCACCGTCACTTTCTGCTCAGTAGAAGAAAGGCAGCATCCACTGTTCGTGTTTCTGCTCTGTGGAACAACATGCCAAAGGAGGTATTGCCGATGACTAACATATCCAGGTTTAAAGCGGTCATTCAAACTGTATGGTGATGTAAATAGCTTCCACCTGTCTCTTTATATGGCTTGTTGCACCATGCTATTTTTTGCCAAATAAATTTGATTTGATTTCGATACGTTTATTTTTAGAGTGTAATAGTCGAAATGTTGAAATACTTACATTAAATTTTAAAGTTAATTCGGGGAACTGCTAGCGTTTAGAAAGTTGGCAATATATACAAAGAAGAAAGGCAATCCATACTTATAAAGCGTTGAAAAGCGTGGACAGGAGTTCGTAATTTAATGGAGGGCGCGAAAAAGCCAAATAGGGTACAAATAGTTGCTTTGGTGGTAGGCTCGTACAGTCTATCCGCGAAAATACAGAGGCGCCGGATAAAAATGAGGAAAAATCAGCAGCGTACTGTTTGACATCGTTTCAGTACTGTTTTTCGAACATTTACCAGTAAGAATGAAAGAAAGTCATTTTTCTTATCCCTCACATTCACTAAATTTGACCTATAGTAACCCCAAGCGAATGAATATTTAAGTAGGTTTTCATTATAACCAGCTCGAGGATTGAACGAAGAAATTGATGTCTTTCTATCTGTAACCAATGATATCAAATTACCGTTTTTAATGTATTTCGCTTTAGCTTCCCTCAAAAATACTTATTCCGGCTAGGGAGAGCGTTAGACTAGACAGTTCCCATTTATGACATAAACAGCGCTAGCCGCTTCAAACTTAATAAATAGAAATTTCTTCATGACTCTTGTCTTATTTCAGATAAACAGTTATATTTTTAATAATACATTTTAGCCTGTTTATTTTTTAAGTTAATTGATTATTGTAAACGTAGGTAAACCAATTTAACTTATGCCACCTAATTATAATATTTTCTTCAAGCCATGTTGCAAGCGGTCTTTTGGTTCGCTCCAGTACATATTAATTCTTACCAAAATTTTATTCTAGCATTAAAAGTTGTTGTAAGTGTTGTAGTTACAGCGTTTTTCTAAATATAAATTTAAAATGCTGAATGAAATATGACAATTGACAAAAGAAATTCAACAAAAAACATTAACTTTTCTTTTTAAATTATCCGCAACTAATAATACCAAATTTACTTTTTAATTTTTAATTTGACATTTTATGAATGAACGAATGAATCAATTAGTTTTATTGGCAAAAAGTAGCAAAGTGCAACAAGCCATGTAAAAGGACAGTTAGAAAGTATTGCATCTATACACCGTCTGAATGTTTGTCCAGGGTGATTGTAAACCTGGATATAATAGGCTTCATCTTGACCTCGTCTGGTAAGCTGCTCCAATGATCAGAAACACGGTCAGAGAATACTGTTTCTTTCTGTTGAGACGAAAGCGACGATGGTACATTTTCTGCGGGTTATAATATGCAATGGGGGCCAAGCATCTACACAGCATTAATTGTCTGAGGTGGCATTTATTTAAATCATTTTCAGTAATTTTTAAAGTCTTTCAGTGCAGTCGTTGTCTCCTAGAAATCAGCGACGTTCCATCTGTAATACTGCTCCAAGCCCTGAACCCCATTTTAACATTACATATTTTGATCATTTCTATAATTTATAATTTAGATGAAAAGTTATAAATCAAACGAAATAAAGTAAAAAGTGGACTTTCCTTTTATGGGGTGTCAAGCGGGAACGCAGACTCCATACTATCATTGTACACCCTTTTGATAAAAAATTAAGTATACTTATCTAAATACCCTGGGTAATGTAGTTTAGGAATATATATATATATATATATATATATATATATATATATATATATATATATATATATATTTATATATATATATATATATATTTATATATATATATATATATATATTTACATATATATATATATATATATATATATATATATATATATATATATATATATTTATAGGGGTCTATATCTATGGTTTGTGAAATATTTCCATTTTTTATCGACGTCCAGCGCGAATCCAGACCCTTAATATCATTATACATCCTTTGATCAAAAAGGAATATACATATCTAAATACTCTGGTTTATATATTGTAAGAATATATATGCTTATGAATCTATTTCCAAAATCGTACGAGAAGTTTGTGGCATATTTTTATGAACGCCCAATGTGATCATGAAATGATTGAATCTTCTTTAGGAATATGTTAGTTCTGATTAAGCGATTTTCTTTGATCTTTTCTGACGTAAAATGACCTTTACTAATCATGTTAGACTACTTGTATCCGATGTGACCAGCATTTCATATGGTTCCTTTTGACATGCAGTCCACGTCGTGGATCTTATAGGGTTACCACTAACGGCGTGCTGTACTTGCCGAATAAATTCAGGCGTTCTAATGCTGTTTAGAATGTCTTTTACGTTTCGACAATGATTATACATCTTTGCGAACTTTGTAAACGAAACATCTATCTCTAAATTGCTACATTCTGCTTTTATAGTCACGATAAATGTGTGCCTTTTCATTTGTTGGGCAATTATACGAGTGGTCATTAGTAACTCTGAAATATATAAAGATATAATATTTCTTCTATAGTAAAAATCACGTATGTCCTCAAATACCTTACACACCCTATATATATATATATATATATATATATATATATAAGTATACATTTTTATTTATACAAACATTATCGGTTACATATGTGCATACATGTTTCGGTTGCACTCTCCCAAGAAAGTCAACCTCATCAGACCGAGAATCTTTCAGGAATGGATGGATTTGAAGAATTTTCTGTCTTAAATAATTCTTTTTTGGGATCTAGCATCTTCTATTTCTCGTATCTTCTGACTCCTATGACTTAGTATTGGATTACTAATTTTCTTATCTTGACCTTTTTTTGCCAGTGGTTGTCCACTCCCTAATTTTTAATCACTTATAACCCCCCATGGTGTCTCAACTGCTTCCTCCTGTCCTTATTTTATTGATCTTGCTTGCCAGCTTAACAGATTCACTCAAGCAAAAAGATCTCATCCATACATCAAGAATCTTACATATATAAACAAACCCAGACACACCTAAATAAACATACATATAAAGAAACGGACATCGATATACACATCCAAAACATGGACACTTACACCGATTCACTATTAATCAAACATATATTCAGAATACATACACGCCCATAAATATATTTTAGATGTATATTCAACAAAAACTAAAGAAATAAGAATATTCTAGATATATATTCAGTACACACATCCATACTCTTATACAGGGTCAACACACACACACAAATACATATACATATATACACATATACATATATATATACCTATATATGTATATATATATACACACATACACATACATATATCTATACATACCGATACACGTATACACACGTATAACTACATATACATGCACATACATACAGACACACACATACATATACATATATATACATACACACATATACATATACAACGATATAGACTTACATACACATACATACACCCCTACATACACACATATATATATATATATATATATATATATATATATATATATATATATATATATATATATATATATATATATATATATATAAACCCATACACGAGCATATTCGTAACCTAGGTATACAACTTACATTCACCCATACACTTTTAGTATAAATAGTTCCTAAAAATAGTTCATAAAAATACGTACACACATGCATACATATACATACACACAAGCGCACCGACACACACACATATATGTATATATATATATATATATATATATATATACATATACATACACACACACACATATACCAATACACGTGCGCATACATATATATACATACACAGATACGCATACATACATACATACGCATACACACACATATATACAGGCGCCTACAGTTCGCCCCTATACATATATGCGAATACAAATCTAAACATGTACACCTATACCAATGCAAAGCACACCCAAATTTATATATATAAGCACATAACTAGAATATACATAAAAGAACAAGACCATGCAAATATACCGACAAATGTATACGTGTATATTCATAGTCAGAAATACATACCACACACACACTACTTATACACCCGCATAGGTTTACATATATGCATATATATTTACACGCACCCTCACACACACACACACGCATACATACATATAAACATACACACATATATATATATATATATATATATATATGCATATATACACATACATACACATGCACATAAATATAAAGTACACCCGTGCACATAAATATGTGCATTCATAGAATATCGAAATACCTTTACCCATGCATACCTGTATATCTCATTCCAAACCTACTTACTCATGTATGTACAACAATATACATCCATACATATCATAATCATACGATTTCAAATGTATATACTAGCATACTGTAAAATATAATGTTATTATATATACGTACACCGGTCACTCACACACATACGTGCATGTGCACACAAATACCGACACGCATGCAATCAAAATAGATTAAACATAGATTTCTAGGTTACGAATATGCTCGTGTATGGGTTTATATATATATATATATATATATATATATATATATATATATATATATATATATATATATATATGTGTGTATGTAGGGGTGTATGTATGTGTATGTAAGTCTATATCGTTGTATATGTATATGTGTGTATGTATATATATGTATATGTATGTGTGTGTCTGTATGTATGTGCATGTATATGTAGTTATACGTGTGTATACGTGTATCGGTATGTATAGATATATGTATGTGTATGTGTGTATATATATATACATATATAGGTATATATATATGTATATGTGTATATATGTATATGTATTTGTGTGTGTGTGTTGACCCTGTATAAGAGTATGGATGTGTGTACTGAATATATATCTAGAATATTCTTATTTCTTTAGTTTTTGTTGAATATACATCTAAAATATATTTATGGGCGTGTATGTATTCTGAATATATGTTTGATTAATAGTGAATCGGTGTAAGTGTCCATGTTTTGGATGTGTATATCGATGTCCGTTTCTTTATATGTATGTTTATTTAGGTGTGTCTGGGTTTGTTTATATATGTAAGATTCTTGATGTATGGATGAGATCTTTTTGCTTGAGTGAATCTGTTAAGCTGGCAAGCAAGATCAATAAAATAAGGACAGGAGGAAGCAGTTGAGACACCATGGGGGGTTATAAGTGATTAAAAATTAGGGAGTGGACAACCACTGGCAAAAAAAGGTCAAGATAAGAAAATTAGTAATCCAATACTAATTCATAGGAGTCAGAAGATACGAGAAATAGAAGATGCTAGATCCCAAAAAAGAATTATTTAAGACAGAAAATTCTTCAAATCCATCCATTCCTGAAAGATTCTCGGTCTGATGAGGTTGACTTTCTTGGGAGAGTGCAACCGAAACATGTATGCACATATGTAACCGATAATGTTTGTATAAATAAAAATGTATACTTATAAACAGCTCTACTTGGTATTGAGCACTTTTTATAAACACTTGAGTTTCTACGGATTTACATTTACAGAAACCAATACATATACGATATATATATATATATATATATATATATATATATATATATATATATATATCCCTGGTGTCTGATCAAGTCGGCTGGGAGGTCATGAAATAAAATACTGTTTTGTTTTTATATTTCCGAAACAGTTTTTCATAGTAAAAAACTGATGATCTCTTCGGACTGTAAATGTTTTCTTTTTGACATGAAGTTTTAATAGTCAAAAACTTCCAAGAATATATATATATATATATATATATATATATATATATATATATATATATATATATATATATATATATATATATATATATAATTCAAAAATGAGCACAACAGTAAATTCATAATTTGTAAAGACACTAAAACTAATACCGCCTGAAGATGATTTGACGATTCAAATCGAAAGTACTTGCAAAAAAGAAAACAGAATGGAACAAGAAACCCATGGATCATATTTACATCAATTTGACCGAAACATTAGATGGACAATTCGGAAAATTGAAAAAATAAAAAAAAGTCGTATCAAACAAAACCACTCCGTGTTATTTAATAATGTTTGCCTAAATGAAAATATGCTGCCTAAATACACACACAATATATATATATATATATATATATATATATATATATATATATATATATATATATATATACACACATATATATACATACATATATATACATATATATATATATATATATATATATATATATATATATATATACACATTTTAGCCTGAATATTCCCCCCGGGGATGAAACACGGGAGCCTCTGTGTAGCTTAATTGCCATAAATATATTTTCATAGCTTACTACATAGCTCTACTTACGTATCGAGCACGGTTGAAGTAAATACTGAAAATTGACAGATAAAAAATTATATCTTTTCATAACATTTTATGTGGATACATGAAATACTAATATATATATATATATACTGTATATTACATATTTCAGCAATGTACCGCGGTTTCATCCAAACGGGCAGATTTAGACATCTTTAGTAAATTTCTGTGCCCAGTGGAATCATCGGCAAGCTGAAACGATCGTAGTCACGACCCGATAGGGAATGGCGTCAACAATGACAGAAAACGGTGTATCTCTGAGGGGGTCCGCGAAAAAATCCGGTGTTGGATAGTGATTAACTAAGACTTAATAGAGTTCGATGTTAGTTCGTGTTTGAAAGGCCTTCATGTTATTCCCTAGCGAGATTTATTTATTTATTTATTTATTAATCTGTTCTTTTGTGGATTTGTAATATTATTGTTTTACCTAGTCTGAAAACATACGAAAGGGGCGGCTATGAAGTTTGCCGTTTGGGTTTGTGAAATTAGGGTACTTATTGTTGTCGTTTTTGGGAATAAATTTATGTATCGGATTAATTGTTCGATATAGTGCTGAAAAAGATGATGCAATAATATTTCTTTGGACTTAACATGTCTGTTTATTTTTGTTTATTGAATTGGTGTTTTCGTATTTTCTGGATGTTAATGGGAGGAAAGCCGTATATTAAAAAAACGGTGTTTCGTTGATATGTCCCGTTTATAACCAGTAGTGTTGAAAACAAAAATTGGTTATAAACGAAATGATGGATGCTGTCTGTTATTTCCATTTGAGGGGTATAAGTTTAGTCTCTGGGTATTTCAGAAAATTTATTAAATTCTTTATCTTATTATTTTATTATATTCCACTCGTACGCGTACTTCCCTGCATGCGCACCGGCAAATAAACTTATATACACATACGTGCATGGAACCACATGCATGTCTATATACATCATCTGCACGCTTATGCGCATGCACGCACGTACACACATCTACACTAACATGTACAGGGGGTTATTAGTTTTATTTTTTATTTTTTGTGTTTTTGTTTTGTTATTAATTTAATCTTTTATTTATTTTATTAATATTATTTTATATTTTATATTTATTAATAATATGCACCTATACATACACACGCGCACCCGCACACACGTGCGTGTACACATGCCTGTACACTCATCTTCATTAAAACAAGGGTGGGCGGTAGTTTGAGAATCTATAATATGGATTGTATGAAGGGGGGGTCTTAGGTGTAAAATGTTATTTCGTTCTGTGGGGTATCTGTATTCCTGTGAGTTTAAAGGGGTTTCATGTATTTACCGTGATAACAGGGTCACACTATAATCTTGGCTTCGTAAACAACGGAGCTGACTGTGCATCCTCCGACCAAGGGGCAGGTCTCACCTCTTTTGCAAGAGCAACGGGGGTTGGGTGAATAGTTGATGGTTTGGAGGTCAGAATGGATCCCACGGCCTGAAAACATGAATAGCTAGTTTTTACTGTATTTCTGTTAAAAAGTTTATGGAGATTATTTGATGGCGGGAAGTGCTTGTCTATTAATTTGAGAAATTGCTTACCTACGCTATATTTGACGCTGAGGGAATAAGGAAGGGGGGCGAACCAGATAATATTTCTTTGTCTATTACGTCTGTGTTGACCGGTGGATTAATTGGCTATGTAGGATATTTTTTCGTTATAACCCCTCTCAATGATGCATTATTGTAATACGGGGCGGCTTGTTGGAAAATCTCAGGTGTGGATGATAGGCTCGAAATTCTTTTACTAATATTGGGTATAAGGTTCTTAAATATGAGAGGGGGTGGCAGGATTTGGTGTGGATGTACTGGAGTTGTTCGGTGGGTTTGTGGTATGGCCTAGTTGAATTGTTGATCAGGTCTAGAGATACGTCTAAAAATCTACTAGCTATTCATGTGTTCAGTCCGTGGGATCCCTTCTGACCTCCAAACCACCAACTAATTCACCTAACCCCCGTTGCTCTTGCAAAAGAGGTGAGACCTGCCCCTTGGTCGGAGGATGCACAGTCAGCTCCGTTGTTTACAAAGCCAAGGTTATATCCGGGGTGAATACCAAAAGGGAGGCTATATACATCGGAATGACCCAAGGATCTTTTAAGTAAAGATTCTACGCCCACAACAACACTTTCAAATACCCCCAAAAAGACCACATAACCACACTAGTAACCCACGTATGTGATCTCAAGAAGTCCAACACCTCCTACAAAATAGAATGGAGAATTACCGACAAGCCTAAATCCTACAGCCCCACCTCCAGGACTTGCCCTTTGTACACTACTGAGAAATTCACAATTATATAAGCTATTAACAACCCTTCCATAAACTGCATGAACATAAACACCGAGGCCTTCAGAAAATGCCCCCACAAAAGAAAATTCCTGCTAGCCCAATGGTCTCATAACAATATTACATTACCCACCAATCATCCCTTTAAACCAAATACCCCTCTAAAAAGATAGTAAAGTATTTCTTAAAAACATACAACATAACCAATCTCCCCAAGACCTCCTAAACCCATAACAAAATTCCTATTTTTCTATTTACGTACAAAATACCCTCTCAGATATATGTTACACACACCACGGGCGCGACTAGATAAACCCCGCCTACCCTGATACAACCTAGTCCTAACCACAGATAAAACATTAATCAATAAACACCCTACCCTTTCACCACAGATAATAACCCCATCTACCGCGGCTTATACATTTATCAGCAGATACCCCATCTCCACGTGACCCTCCTATCACGGTAAATACATGAAACCCCTTTAAACTCCCAGGAATGCAGATACCCCACAGAACGAAATAACATTTTACACCTAAGACCCCCCCTCGCTTCATACAATCCATATTATAGATTCTCAAATCACCCGCCCACCCCTGTATAAATGAAGATGAATGTACATGCGTGTGTATACGTCCGTGTGTGTGTACACGCACGTGTGCGTGTGTGTATGTATAGGTGCATATTATTAATAAATATAAAATATAAAATAATATTAATAAAATAAATAAAAGAGTAAATTAATAACAAAACAAAAACACAAAAAAATAAAAAATAAAAAATAAAATTAATAACCCCCTGTACATGTGAATGTTGATGTGTGTACGTGCGTTCATACGCATATGCGTGCAGATGATTGTATAGACATGCATGTAGTTCCATGCACGTATGCGTATATAAGTTTATTTGCCGGTGCGCATGCAGGGAAGTACGCGTACGAGTGGAATATAATAAAATAATAAGATAAAGAATTAAATAAATTTTCTGAAATACACTAAATATTAATATTATTAATGCACCATCAATAAAATAGAAGTTAACAAGCCCCACCCAGAGACTAAACTTATACCCCTCAAATGGAAATAACAGACAGCATCCATTATTTCATTTATAACCAATTTTTGTTTTCAACACTACTGGTTATAAACGGGACATATCAACGAAACACCGTTTTTTAATATACGGCTTTCCTCCCATCAACATCCAGAAAATACGAAAACACCAATTCAATAAACAAAAATAAACAAATACGTTAAGTCCAAAGAAATATTATTGCATCATCTTTTTCAGCACTATATCGAACAATTAATCTGATACATAAATTTATTCCCAAAAACGACAACAAAAAAGCACCCTAATTTCACAAACCCAAACGGCAAACTTCATATGTTTTCAGACTAGGTAGAACAATAATATTACAAATCCACGAAAGAACAGATTAATAAATAAATAAATAAATAAATCTCGCTAGGGAATAACATGAAGGCCTTTCAAACACGAACTAACATCGAACTCTCTTAAGTCTTAGTTAATCACTATCCAACACCGGATTTTTTCGCGGACCCCCTCAGAGATACACCGTTTTCTGTCATTGTTGACGCCATCCCTATCGGGCCGTGAGTAAAATCGTTTCAGCTTGCCGATGATTCCACTAGGCACAGAGATTTACTAAAGATGTCTTAACCTGCCCGTTTGGATGAAACCGCGGTACATTGCTGAAATATGTAATATACAGTATCTAAATAAATTATATTAGTTCTCTTATATGATTGAGCACTTCATTTGATTTCTTTTTATATACAACCTGACACACTATATATATATATATATTTTTATATATATATATATGTATATATATGTATATATATACATATATATATATATGTATGTATATATATATGTATATATATACATATATATACATATATATGTATATATATATACATATATAAACATATATATATACATATATATACATACATATATATATGTATATATACATATATATGTATATATATACATATATATATACAGATATATATATATACATATATATATATACATATATATATACATATATATATATATATATATATATATATGTATATGTATATATATATATATATATATATATATATATATATATATATATATATATGTATATGTATATATATATATATATATATATATATATATATATATATATATATATATATATATATATATATATATATATATATATATATATATATATATATATTACGAGCAATAATACTAACGAGTTTTAAGCGAGATTCCAACCCCGTTTGTTGTCGAATCACTGTCCTCTGTTCGTTGTACCCGTCCGCTGATTTGGCGTTTATAAATTTAAATCTCTACTAACTTCCATGCTGGATGACGCTAGTCAAGGGGTAAGTAACTCGACTACGGATCAGTTGCGACTTGTAAACCGAGTTCGAGCCCTCCGACCCACGTGAATTAACATCCCCTACACTGAAGATTGCGTAAGCATGAAACATCGATGTCTGTAGGTAATAATAGTTAATATTTACTATAATATATATATATATATATATGTGTGTGTGTGTGTATCAGTTGGATTCTCGAAAGATAGCTTTGAATCTGACAAATCGATATCTGATTTTAACTAGCGATGTCTTCCTTTTTATCATCACGTTATGTCAAAATTTTGTGAGAGTCTCGACGGGTCTATACAGTATTTCTGTTCCTTTGCAGAGGGCTTCTTTTGGGGAGCACGATTTTCCCGTTCTTGTGTTTAACTTTGCCCTCGTGGTGGAAAGGCAAGCAATCAGGGACAATATTCAGCATCACCTCTTCCTTTCTCAGAGATAATCGATGTATTTCCTGTCAGTCGACTAAGAACAGAAGAAACACTACATTTTTATCTTAGCATTCGGGCTCGTAGGTACTGATCTTTTTTTTAATTTTATCACGACAGAATTCGATTTGTAGCATCATATTCGATTTTGGGACGATTCTTTTTTAAATGTGAAAATTCTAATTTTGACACCACAGCGATATGAGATATTTACCAATTATAACTTAGCATTTAATTTTTTAGCGATCGGATGATCTAATTTTTTAAATGAGTGTAGCAGGTGATAACGTAGTACGAACTAAGATTCAGGCGTATTATTATACAGATATTTTAAACTAAGGAATATGTTGTGCATTTTAGTAGGTACAGAGAGAAACACAGACAGTCAGACAGGCAGACAGGCAGACAAGCAGACAGACAGGGTGACTTGTAATATATATTTTAATTATTTTTCTATGACATTCATCAAAAACAACAAAGAACAAATAACTTATGCCAAACGCAGTAGAATTAAATTACGTACCGATCTGTATACCATTTACGTGCTGAAACTGTTTTAAGTTGCTGTTTTTTATTTAAAAAAATTATTTCGCTGAAAGGTGTCTTTGTGACATTCGAAAAAAATATGGCGGCCTGTTGTTTAATTGTTCGGGGTGGGGTTATGCCTACAAAATATAGTAAAAAATATGTAATAGACAGACCCAATCCCCCCCCCCCCTCGACGTAAACGACAAAAAATAGTCCGTGTCGTGCATGAAAGCTTGGAAGGGAAATTTGCATAGCGTCCAGGCGAACTGATAAAAAGGAAGGAGTTGAGAATTAAAATAGAATGAACTGGAGAGCGGCAGGAACGACGGTTTATTGTTAAAAGATTGTCCCGGATTTTTTTGGTTTTGTTTTCTTACAAAGTATCTCGGTGTCAATATGGCAGATAATATCGATCTGAAGCTTATACCGGGGTTTAGTGGTTCGGACCCCAGCCAATCCATTATTGAATGGATTGACAAGGCTGGGCTTGTGTGTCGCCTTCGCTCTGTAAAAAAGATGGAATGCATAATCTCTATGCGCTTGACAGACGGCGCCTTTGCGGTGTACCAACAATTGTGAAGAAAAAAGGGGGCGGGGTTATGCCTCCATAAAGGAAGCTTTATTTACAACGTTTGCCTTGGACTCCTATGCGGCGTATACGCAGTTTTTGGCTGTATGTACCCGGGTGAAACCGTAGATGTTTTTTTTCTGGCGGACCTGCGGAAGCTTTCTGTACCATTCGATGGTATGACGGATCGAGGCCTAAAAAAGCCTTTGTCTATGATTTACCCGACTATGTCCGACACTTCTTACGAGCTTCTTATCGAATATAGCAAATGAGCATTTCTCAGCTTCTGGCTCGAACGAGAGCTATATTGAAAGATAACCTATTTAGACCCGCATTAATTACGGCAGCCGTGGGGGCCAATGCAAACCAAGGAAAGCCAGACGATGAATACCAATATCAGGTGTTTCGAATGAAATTAATGAAATTAACCACTGTGATAGGGATCGTCTTGTTCGGTGCAACAGACGGAGAGCTCGGGCCCCCCAACTGTGGACAAGTGGTGCACGTTGTTACCAAAGTTAAGGACGAGGTCACGCTTCACTGTATTGTTCGGGAAAAAGTTTAGGGGACGACAGCTATGCGCCGACTTCTTTCCCAGACAAGATGTGAAGTCGGCGCTGCCAACTGTAATAATAGCTGTGAACGGGAAAGAGTGTATTGCACTAGTTGATTCTGGATGCTCCTACGCCATAGTGAGCAAAAAGTGTGCCGGAAGTAACGAAAGCAGATCATCAAGGTGGTTACTATCGGCGTAGAATGCAGACATGTAGAGTTGGGTCCGTTAGCCTCCGACTGGAGAGTGGACGTGCGGTTCTAATTAAGATCCTGATAATGTGGGTGTGGGTCTGCTTGAGTTCGACCTCTTGATGGGGGTAAACGCGATAAAAGCTCTAAGTGAAGTATCCATCTTGAAAGCCAAGGGAGGTCCAATTTCCTGACGAGACAGCTTCTGTTTGCGCGGCTGCGCCATCTCTTATCATTGAAGAACCCGATTTTCGAGCGGAGTTTTACCAACAACGAAATGATTGGACTCAGACGTGGAAATGGGCGAAAGGCAAGGCGCCGAACAAGCTGAAAACCCGTGTCACAGAGTATTCGACACGGGCAACAGTCAGGAAACTATTAAAGGAAGAAGTACAGCGATGGATAAAGAAAGGCTGGCTTGCACCCTATGACGAACAAAAGCTTGGACCCATGAGAGGGCTACTTCCGTTGATGGTTGAATACTCGACCTCCATGTAGATGTAGATGCATATAGTACAAACGCTAATGTTTGCGCCAGCAAACTGAATGAATGGAGACAGCGAGGATCAAATGTAGCGTTGCTGGATTTTCGATCTGCTTATTTTCAAGTGTGCATCGGTGAATCACTTTGGCCCTACCAGACCATTGTTTTGCAAGGTAGAAGGTACTGTTTAATGAGGTTGGGATTTGGTCTGAATGTGGCTCCGCAAATAATGATGTCCATTGTGAACGCAGTCTTATCACAAGATAACCAAATCCAGAAGGCGACCTCGACTTACATCGATGATGTGTATGTGGATGAAAGTGTCGCATCCGCAACCAGTATTGTTGAACATTTTTCACGCTTTTTGGACTGGCCAGCAAAACTCCGGAGCGACCGAAAGACGAGGCCCGGGTTCTTGGCTTGACTGTCTGAGGAGTAGACGATACTCTGATTTGAAAAGGTGAGAATAAGATGATAAATTACTAAAAGAAATGTGTTTCCTCTCTTTTTGCAGAAAGCTCGTTACGCATATCCCAGTGTGCGACTGGCTGCGAGTAGCGACTAGTGTCTGTCTGTCTGTCCCCTTCTCTCTCTCTCTCTCTCTCTCTCTCTCTCTCTCTATATATATATATATATATATATATATATATATATATATATATATATATATATATAGAGAGAGAGAGAGAGAGAGAGAGAGAGAGAGAGATAGATCTATATATATATATATATATATATATATATATATATATATATATATATATATATATATAATGCGATGTTCCGGCCTCTGCCGTTGAGCACTATATGACTAAGCTTACTGTATATGTCCGCCGAATCGACATTATATAGAATTTAAATTCTCTTTTTTCCATGTTAATTGATGGTGGCATCGGTGTTAAATAGCAGGCTGCATACCAAAGGTGACTTTGCCACTGAGTTTTAATTCTTCAACCGGTAGTAATTATCATCTCCCACATTGAAGATTGCGTAAGCATAAAAAACATGTGTCTGTAGGTAAAAATAATGAAAATATTTATATAAAAAATATAATAGTTTTAAATGTGTGCCAATTATGCTTTATAAGATGTTGGTATATAGAGCTTTGAGGGGAGGTGATGTGAGCATGGGTCCCAAAGAACGAGTTTAGGAACATTTTAACAAATAACATATCTATTCTGGCGGTTTCGGGTTGCAGGGTTCGCCTCCCCATAATAGAAGCATTGTTTATACGCATTAATAAACCAAACATCAACCATTCCCGTTATGAGGGGGTGACGGTGTATTGAAGATCTGTTGAAATAATTTAAAAGATCGCCCTCTTGATACATTAACCAATTTATTTCATTTTGCAACCGCCTGACGACGACCGATGTCGGTCGAAAACGTTCGCACAAAATACGGAGATGTTTTACACTCCTTGGATTATAACATCAAATCCGTCGTACGAAGACTAGATAAAACGGATCAAAAGCTGAATAAGCAGAAGTTGGCACTCCTGTTTAATCAAACATGTATAAGGGAGGGAATGCTGCCCAATTATACATATATATATATATATATATATATATATATATATAGATAGATAGATAGATAGATAGATTAGATATATGTGCGTGTACATATGTATGTGTGTTTCTATAAATAAAATCGAATGGTTGTGTATGTAACAATATTCAACCATGAAACCATATTGGAAGCGGCGTCTGAATGACGGTGCCATTGACAAAAATTGAATGGTCTCTCATAAAAAGTAGTTTACAGTTAAACAATATATGTTCGAATTGACATCAATCTGGCACATCATATTACAGCTGTTACCGTTTCAATAATTAAATATTGCTATGTGTTTTATTTGTTTTATCTGTTTGGTCTATTGAAGTAGAATTGGCCATAAAACAATATTGTATAAAAATCTGAATATATATTTAAATAATTTAAAAATTTTAATAATTGATTCACTTACAATGTATTTGTTTATTACTGTGAAAACGATTATCTGCCGTTTTTCTCGGACGATCCGTTTCTTTTGCTTTTTTTACTAGCAGGACGACCCGACGTTGGGGTGAATGCGGATCACTATTATGTACTCTTTCAATATGCTCATGACACCATATTACTTTCTTTGTTTTTACTTCCCCCCACTCCATTATATAGTCGGAAGAAGCTGAAATGTTGGAACACTCTCTTCTTCTTCTTTCGTGTGAATCAGATGATTCTGGTGTTGGCATTAGTTTCCCCGACGTTTTTCTAGTTAGAAATCTTTCTGGAAAGACATCGGGTACTTACGGGAAGGACCACGAGAAGGTTGCCAACATCCCTAAGTGAAAGTGATACTGTGGAACCGACTGGATTCGAACTTGGAACACCCAGGTCTTCAGTCCGTGTCGATATCCACTTAACCACTGTCACCTCCCGGAACACTCTCTGAATTAGTTTCTTTTACATATGATTTTTATTTCATTAAAATCAGATATACGTATTTGAAGTTTTAAGCTGGTTCGGTCCCGATGGGTCACTTAGAGGTGAGGGCATGTAGAAATTCGGCGAATAGAGGGTAACGTAGAGATTCTGGACCACTTCCATTGTCTTTCCCGGAGAATTGTATACATATGATATAAATTTCATCAAAAAATAGGATATATTTTAAGTTTTAAAGATACTTATGAAATGAGTGCACTTAGAGATTCGGGACCACTTCCATTGTCTTCCCCATATTTTTGTCCGGGATACTGTTTTCTTTTTTACTATTTGGTAACTCGGAGGCCACTCACGAAAAGGGTTAAAGAGATCGTCAGTTGGGTGATGATTGCCTCCGTTCATACCCATACAATTAGGACCAAGAAGAGACAACCGTGGAAGACAATAAGAGGTTTATTCGTCTGGGATCGTCTGTTTTCAATCGCTTACCAGTGGAGCGGCGAGAATGATCGATAATTACTGCTTTATCATATCTTATCTGGACATCTCTTAAACCCCAAGTTCACATGTGTGTGTGTTTCCGAGCGAACTGACGACTTCTCTCCATCTCTCTCTCTCTCTCTCTCTCTCTCTCTCTCTCTCTCTCTCTCTTTGGGTATCATATCTGCTTCCAGCACACAAGAGGTCAAGTTGACATCTGACTGTTATTCTCAACTAACAAAATTATACTCCCGCAATATTTGACACTTTTACTTAGGGATGCTGGCAACCTTCATGTTGTCCCTCCTGTAAGAATGCCAACAATAGAATCAATCGGACAAACAAAGTTGTACCATGCTCATTCAAACAAATTTATTTTTTATTAGGTTAAGTCCTTTTCAAACGCATAAATATTTGATGATATCCCCACAAACTTCGTAATCTACACCCACTCTTTTGCTAAAGTTGCTGGAAAAAACTTTGGTTATTCTACTGCTCCAGAAAGTACCTAACTCCCGATGCAACCCTCTAGCTATGTAAGAGTTAGATAACTCCTAAGATGGGGTACCGCTACCACATCTGGGGAGGTGCCGCGCAGAGCACCTTAAATGCTTTGACAGAGTACAAAATCGATTTCGCAATCTAGTTGCCTGTTATCTACAGACCCTTTCTCTCAGAAAGAAACATTGCTAGTCTTTTTCTACTCTATCGTTATTTCCATGGCAGGTGCTCGACTGGTTGGTTCCTCCTTGTAATACATTCACAGCAAGAACTCCTATTTCTCTCACAACTGAAAAGAACTTTCCTTTCTTCCTTCTTGTACCTAAACGGAATTTCCATGAACATAGTTTATTTCCAACAACTGTTTATACATTTGTGTTTTTATTATTCTAAACTCTATTTATACGGAACCCCAAGTAGTCCAACACAGGAGGTTCGAGCGGAGCGCGGGGCAGTTTTGGAGGACAAGTATTACTGTTGCTTTACGTCTTAAAAAACGGTACTTAAAATGGGTACTTAGAAGATTTCAGTACTTACGGAAATGGCCGGAACAGTTTACGATTTGAAAGCCGTGAAAATAATGTAAAAAGGCAGACGACACTAAGAATGCGAAGGGTTATGTTAGGGTTAGGATTTCTAAAAAGTTCAGCCCTTTCAAAAAAAATTTTTAAGTTGTTTACAAATCGTAAACCGTTTCGGCCATTTCCAAGACTGACTCTAAATTCTCTGTGCATACTCGTAACTGATTCTGTAAGTACTGAAATCCTCTGGGTGCCCATTCAGCGCAAATACTAAATAAACACCAGTATTACGCTTCTTTTAAACTAATGTTTCTTTGATTTTTTTTCTGATTACCGTCACCTTGGCTATCGGGTTATACTCTAAACTCTCACACGCACACATTCGAACCAATTGGTTATTATTTGGAGTACCTGTCTCTTTTTCATCTCGATACGTTTTTACTTGAACGTTAATAAAAACATGTAAGAATTACACTTATGAAAAGATATAATAAAATAGTGCATTCTACTTGAATACTCTACTTTATAACGTAATAGTTTCTTTTAGTGTAACATGTTACAAGACATGAAAAAGTAGAATCAACCGAGGCTACTGCGGTAGGTTTAGGGGGCATTTGTTCTAACTGTGTTGCTCTCGTGGCGCAAAAAAAAACTATTCCCTGAATGAATAACATCTAGATTTTGATCTTCTAAAAAAAAGTGGAGAAAACATTTTATATCGTTTTAATGTAAAAAAAAAGAATTATCATAGTAGCCCCCGCCATACAACATCATTATAACCCCATATTGTAACAAAGACATAAATACATTCGGAACGGAAAAAGATGACTAAGCACAGCTGCAATAATCAGTGACACTTTTGCGTTTTCTCACATCAGACGTAGATGGACGCGAATCAGCAAATTCGCGCGGTGAACCGGCTGTCCCAAAATATAGT
The DNA here is from genome assembly GCA_963556195.1 of Sepiola atlantica. Classification (NCBI taxonomy): domain Eukaryota; kingdom Metazoa; phylum Mollusca; class Cephalopoda; order Sepiida; family Sepiolidae; genus Sepiola; species Sepiola atlantica. The sequence goes on along the minus strand of OY744522.1, from coordinate 158,538,885 downwards.
CCTCAACCATTTTGGCAACCGTATATTCAAGAACTTCTTGCGCTAGCTTAGCATTGTCGGGAAACATAAAATATGTTATACCATAAATATGTTACAACCCAGTTTTAGGGTCAGACAAATGAAGGTTAATTAATTAAAAGCGAAAAATACAGGTTTACATATGATTATTATAGTGAAATGGTAGTGATTTTAAAATGTAAAAAATACTAATGCAGCAAATATTCGGTTTACGACGGAGATACGTTTTAACGTCGTGTCAGGACCCGATTTTCGAAGCAATTTGGAAGAAACCTATATAATCACTAACGCAGTGGTAAATTCATAATCTAGGACATAAAATTACAACATTTCTATGACATAAATAGACTAACTATCACATGATTAGGGTCGAAAAGTTGAAAAACACCACAAGCAACATAACCCAACGTTCAAGGAACGGAAGCGGCTTACGAGCGGAATGTAAACAACCGATCCAAGTTCAACGTTTGATGACGACATATTCTGCCGCCGCGCTCAATAAATAAGTTTCCTTGCGCAGTTCGTATTTACGACGCAAATGTCGAGAACTGAAATACGAATTCGCGTTGTAACACCGAAATATCGTACGTCGAGACCGTCGTGGGGCGATGGTGGCTACGTTGCTATTCTATCTCTGTTCTATCGTTATTTCGACTAAGCTCAAATGCTGGCTTCCTTATTGTAAGACATTCACAGCAAGAACTTGTTTTCTACCACAAATTAAAAAAAACAACACTTTATTTTCTCCCTCCATGAGCATAGCGTCAGGCGGGATTTCCATGGGCATATCTTCTTTGCAAAGGTTTCCAATCTATATAATACATACAACGGGACTGATTCCCTGCTGATTGGTCATCTTCAAATCTAATGTCAACAAATGATTGTAATAAACTGCTCACTAAGTAATAAAACGCTGTCTATACCATTGATAAATGTGTGTTATTACAATGCAATCTACCAAATGGTTTCTAATCCAATATGTGATCTATCGAATGGATCGAATATGTTATCTACCGAATTTTTTCTAATCCAATATGTAATCTACCGAATGGTAACTAATTCAATATGTAATCTGCCGAATGGTAACTAATTCAATATGTGATCTACCGAATGGTAACTAATTCAATATGTAATCTACCGAATGGTAACTAATTCAATATGTGATCTACCGAATGGTAACTAATTCAATATGTAATCTACCGAATGGTAACTAATTCAATATGTGATCTACCGAATGGTAACTAATTCAATATGTAATCTACCGAATGGTAACTAATTCAATATGTGATCTACCGAATGGTAACTAATTCAATATGTAATCTAGCGAATAGTTTCTTATCCAATATGTGATCTACCCAACGGTTTCTAATCCAATTTGTGATCTACCATGTTGTTTTAAATACAATATATTATCTACCAAATGGTTTATAATCCAATATGTGATCTACCGAATGATTTCTTATCCAATATGTTATCTACTGAGTTTTAAGAGTTAGGTTTGTTAGTTAGAGTTAGGGTTGATATCTACCGAATTGTTTCTTATCCTATATGTAATATACAAAGTTATTTATCTTCTAATATGTAATTTACCAGAACACGGTTTTAGTAGTTTTGGGAGTGAACTCTAACCCTGACTTTAATCATATCGGAATGTAAACAACTCGGTTGATCACATATTCGAAGAGATCCGATCAATGTTAGTACTCTTCTTCTTTATCATTCGTCTGACAATCATTTCATCGAGTGGCTCTTGGCATTGATAAATGGTGACCAAATAGTAAAAAAAATATCTAAAACCAATTATACATACGTTTTTATCACTAGATAAATAAAGTTTTTCGATAATAAAAATGTTTTTAATTTAAAATATAAGATGCCCACCCACTAAAAGATTTTATTTTATTTGTACGAAAAATAAAGAGTTGGCGTGAATTTCTTAACTTTAGTTTTTTTTTTTACTTGCGGTTTTTTCACCATCGTATTGTGATGTAAAATAAATTTGAAAATTTTAATTTGAAAATTTAATAAGGAGATGTAGTTTACTTGAATCATTGCGTGTAATATACATATAGAGGGGTCATAGAAGGCTATCACAATGCAAGAAATGGAAATATAGCTATGTTAGGAAAGACAAAAACGAAATGATTTTTTTTTTAATTATAGTAAATCTTACTTGATTTAGTCTCAACTTCTACACAGTGATCTAGTGTGTGTGTAATTGTATTGCATAATATATTTCGAGGTAATACCTCTTTATCAAATTGTGGTTGTTTAAAATCTCCTGAAACTCGTGTAGACTGATAATTTTGTTGGTTATCTTTACGATATGTGACATAATTTCTCTTCCGGTTACGCCTCCCCATGTTAAGAATGGATTTTCTAGATAATAACGTTATTATTTAGAAAAGCCGTTCTTAACATGGAGAGGGGGGCTTTTTTCTAACTTATCTGTACTTTCATCTAACAATTTAATAAACAAAATATATCGTAAAAATTCAATGAAAAACGAACTAGCAACAGGAAGTGAAATTCAGTCATGAAGTGTATAGATTTTGTTTTAAGGGCAAAAAATTAAGTATTTTCTAAGTAATAAAAAAATTATTGTGTAAAGTTTAAAAGAGAGAATTTTCTTCCCCAGTCTTGATATACGGCATAATCGCGTATTTACAGCTTAATCACGTTGACACACCGATTTTCGTTAGATCAACGAAGTGAAGCAACGTTAACTTTGGTTAGTGCCAGATGGATTACCATTTGGGAATACCAGGTGTTGTATGTAGGAGGGTAGCGACATCTCCCTACAGAAAAACACAATGTCGTTATCTCTCTTGATCAGGATATACATGCGACTAAGAACAGCTCGCGAATTTAATTCCCTAGAAACTTTCTCGTTCGGAAGGAGGCCGTCTCATCTCGACCACTGTGACTGCCGCACTATATAGCTGTCAGACAGATAGCAATTTAGTCTTGATTGATCCTAAAATCGGTACCCAGTGTTTAGATTGTAAATTTATCAATGCCGCAACAGATGGCATGTAAGTTCCAATGTTATTGTTTTTTTTATAGCATTTAGAACAATTAGTTATCCTAATTTATAAACCACAGTTAACTGAGGATTGTTTATATTATAAATAACCCTCAGGTAATGATCGTTTATAATTTGCAGGAGGGGGGGTGAGTGTGAAAGATGGATAGACGGGAAGGCAATTTTCGTCTTTTTATATACAGAGATTGTTTAATTAATTATGAGAGCCCGTTAGAAAAAGCCAATTATCATACTTGTTTTTATTTTGTTGTTATGGTGTGAATAGAAATGTATATAGTCGTTTCTGTTGGTGGTTTTGCGGTATACTTTAAATGATAGTTTGTTGTTATATTTTATAATGAGTTTGTCTAAAAAGGTATCGAATTATTTATTTCTGTTTCTTCTTGTTGGTCCATTCGGCCTCCAACAAGTGCTTTAGCGTTTTATGGTCGGTCTTGGTTGTAAAAACCGCACCGCTCAAGTAGTAATCTCCTTTTCGATCACTGGCCATCGTTGTTGAGTCTTGGACAGTCGATGGGACAGGAAATGTACCGGCACCTCTTCGGGTATGCCTGGCACCGGACCATCCCTCTCTGGGCAAGGCTGCGTCAGTACTGCACCTGTCACTCGCGTCCGTGTACAGGATCATGAGTTTGCCTAAGTCCGGGTATGTCAGCAGGGGCACAGCTGTGAGCTGTCCCTTGAGGGCATCGAAAGCTCGCTGACAATACTCCGTCCACCTAAACCGAGCATAACTCTTCATCAGAGCTATCAACGGTCCTTCTAATCGGCTAAAGGCAGACACGAAGCGCCTGTAGTGTCCGATAGCTCCGATAAACCGTCGGACCTGCCTGACCGTTTTCGGCTCGGACATGGCCCGGATGACCTCTACTTTGTCCATGTCTGGTCGGATCCTGTCCCTATCAATGATAAATCCTAAGTATTTCGTCTTTTCCTTCAAAAAATGCCACTTAGGTAGTTTGAGCTTCAGTGCATGCTCGCGCAGCATACCAAACACCTTTTGTATGTGCATGAAATGCTCCTCGGCATTTCACAATTTATTTAGCAGTCATTAGACTAATCTAACAAATCCATTTAAACGACCTCTAACCATTTATAAATCCAACAGAGTTACCTAGCGATTTATTTATTCAAATTACTTCAGGTTGTCTAAAAGAATTTAAACACGTAATTAATTAACGGTTTTCCCATTAAACTTTTTTTTTCTCTATTCCTTTTTCTCCCTTCTTTTAGAACGGACATCTTCAAACGCAAAAACAGTAACGGCCAATGATACAAATTCCTAAAATTGGCTCATGGGAATTATATAGAAACCTTTTTATTTTTATTTTTTATATATATTTTTTATTTCTCTTCTTTCTTTTTTTATTATATATATTTTATTTTTATTTTTTATGTTTTATATTTTAGTTGTTATTTTTAATTTTTATTTTTATTTTTATTTTATTTTATCTTTAGTTTTATATTCTTATATCTCTTCAAATCTCCTCCGGTTTTTAATCTCAACCGTTCCATTACACTAAATTAAAATCCAGCGAACATACACAACACGCTGAGCAAATAACGCGTCCCAACGTGACTTCACATTTCCGAAACAGATGACAACAGAAGCTGAAGAGAGGTTGATGGCTAAGACTTTCCGTGCTTGAAACCGACGGTACGAATTTTGTACTAATTTTTCTGTACCAAAATAAATAAATATTATGCTCTTAATTTTTAACTTTAATTAATCGAGGACTGTGTTGGGATTTTTCCTACTATATTACAAAGAAATTATATACATATATATATATATATATATATATATATATATATATATATATATATATATATATATATATTACAGAAGATGATAACAACATCGGTACCGTCGCTCTGATCTTCTGTAATATATATATATATATATATATATATATATATATATATATATATATATATATATATATATATATATATATATATATATATAAATAAATATTAAGCTATTATTTTATAATTATAATTAATAATCGAACTATCTGCCGGGGTTCTTTTCCTACTAATCTTACACACACACACAAACACACACACATACATGCATACACACACACACACACATATATATATATACATATATATATATATATATATATATACATATATATATATATATATATATATATATATATATATATATATATATACAAGATCTGATGTGTGTAACCGTGTTTTATAATATATTTCGAGGTAAGACCTCTTTATCAAATTGTGGTTGTTTAAAATCTCCTGAAACTCGTGTAGACTGATAATTTTATTGATTATTTTACGATTCGTGAATGATTTTCTCTTCCAAGTTGCTTCTCCCCATGTTAAGAATGGCTTTCAAGATTACACTGATATATATATATATATATATATATATATATATATATATATATATATATATATATATATATATATATCAGTGAAATCTTGTAACGCATGACCGTCTTCTGTAAACAATAAGCAATCATTATATAAAGATAGATAAATATTTTCGGATAAGCTTTCGTATAAAGCAAAGTTGGTCTTAATTTTTAAAATAACAACTGTTTAGTGATATAGCCAACACAATCGGAACATTAGGAATAACGAAGTTCGAATCTTATACACAAATAAATATTCAGATTTATAGTAAAGTACCGACTTGGGTAGTTTTACGGAAAAATGTCAATGTTTTCCCTTCAATACACGCGGCGAATAAAACTGACAATCCACCATTTTTCAATCTTAGAAAGTTCGTATTTAAATCAACCTTTCGATGAGTTTTTCACCCCAGCGACAAGTTGTGACCCCCGCTGGCACTCGCAAATGATACCATCGTTACTTTCGGATCAATAGAAGAATAGCAGCATTCTCTGTCCGTGTTTCTGCTCCGTAGAACAACCTCCCAAAGGAGGTCGTTACGATGACTACCATATCCAGGTTTAAAGCGGCTTTAGGCAAACCTTCAGTCTGTACGTGGATGTAAATAGCTTCTACGTATCTCTTTACATGGCTTGTTGCATTTCGCTATTTTTGCCAAATAAATTTGATTTGATACCCATCGTTGCCCGGGGTGTAAGCGTGCGTAAAAACAAAATAAAGTAAAAAGATGAACAATGTTTGTATTCTTGGAAAGCATTAGGAATCGTGTAGAACTTCAGTGGAAACAATGTCACATGATGTTCCATAAAGAATGTGTGGTGTTTCAACACGAATTGTATCGGAGATACATCCTCGACAATCAGTCCGATAGTGACTTTGTTGTTGTCAGGCTGAGGTATGGTCCTGTTCAGTCCCCGGAGGTCAACTCTACTAGGCTTTACCTTCTCTTTGAGAAGTAATTAGTTTATTGCTAATCGCATGAGGCACCCCTACCGAGGAATGCCGACGTGACTGCTCAGGCATTTTTATAGGCTAGAGCACGCTTTTCCTAGTGTGCTGGATTTTCAAAACCCCACCTCACCTTGTGTCTAACCTCCTGGAGAAGAGGTACATAAACTACAGTTGATCATGTGAAACGCAGGGTTCCGTGAGTTACACACATGCTAACAAAGTTTAAACCGCTGAAGCCTTTTCAATTAGAATGTGTTTTACCCGCTCCTTGAACGGTGTTGGTACAGTTCCTGGGCATGTCAATTTCCACGTTTACCTAGCTTCTAACGCTTTATAGCGAGTATTAGTGAAATTTTGTGGAAAAAAATATGTTACTTAGTATTTGAATGAAAGAGTAAGTAACTACGATGAATAAATTTACGCATTGTTTTTATTGGCAAAAACATTAGAAATTATGTTTTAAAACAAAAATAATTCGCTTTGAACTAATACCGAATATGTGGTATGTGTACTTTCTGGGCGGATTGTCAACAAAAAATGTCACTTAGTTAAAAAAAAAAATCGTTAATAAAATTCAAAATCCTTTTTGAAATCCAACCATATTTGGTATAAATAAACTTCAGTCTATGCCTGACTTGTCCGACAAGTTTTAAACATGACTGTCCAACAGTCTTTGTTTGTCGTAGTTCAATAATAGGCAGGCCACTTTGTTGATCGTCTCATCGGTAAAAGGTGTGATCTTGAATGGATTTGACACTTACCTGAACTTAGCTACCCCAGATTTTTATTTGTAGAATTATCTAGGTACTTCTGCAGTTTACGGAGCGCACTACAACCGATGTTTCGTCGGCATATTCCGGACTGTTACATAAACTGCTGGAAGATGTCGAATGAAAACTTTATTAGGTTGTTTTTTTGTTAGTGTTGTTGTTGTTAGGGTTAGGGTTACGGTAGGGTTAGGTTGTTTTTGTTAAGGTAGGGTTGTTGTTATTTTTGTTAGGGTTAGGGTTAGGTTGGGGGAGGGTCAGATTTTCTGGCAGGTTAGAGTCAGGGTTAATTTCCAGAACTGGACAAACGAAAAATGTCCCGATAGCGAAGCCATTATTGAAAAACTCGAAACAAAGCAAGAAATGTTATAAATAAACTTTAGCATTTTAAATACGAGCCCGGATGGCTACAGATTTAAGAAAATTAGAGTTTGAACCATTCAAATAGTAATTATTTGAATAAAATATAAAATGTACACTTTGAATTCGCGAATAAAAAAAAAATTTAATTTTCAGCAAGATTTTTTTTCGCGATTTCCAGTTGTCTGCTGCTACGATCTGATTGGCTAAGCGTTTCATCACCTTCTGGCGGTTTACGTAACCTGCTGGAATATGCTGACGGAACGTCGGTTTTTAGCGCGGTCTGTAAACTGCACAAGTACCGTTATCTCAAAGATAATGTCTATCAAAAGACTATTCCTGCACTGAAACGTGTATTCATAGGCATAATCAGTCGTATCTAAGTGTGTAACTTAGTATTCGCATGAGAGAGTAAGTAACTACGATAGTAAATTTATGTTTAAAGTTTTATCTAAGTGCACATTTTGAACATATCATCGCCCTTATTAGTAATACCAATTCTGTCCATTCCACTAACCATTTTCAATCCTCTCATAATATTCTTCATCATTAAACTGACAATCTATCCCTTATACTCGAGTGTCTTTTGCCTTGATAAGTGACGAATCATTAATAAAAAGAAGTCATGCATAAATTGATTAAACACCAATTACTATTTATTGCGGGCGGTGAAGGGGCTGTGGATTCGTATAGTCCCAACTGTGTTATTGCATAAATGAACTCAACCCTATGGGATTTGAACACTCTTCTGCGATTCCATATTCTGATTCGCTATCGATTATGCTACTCAAAACCCTATAAAATCTTAACGCTATTGTTAGTGAGTGTTGAATTCCAGCTATCTGTGTAAGGTGAAATAACAAATCGAATTCAGTATTAGGAAAGTAAAGTTATGTAATTTCATTGCGTGCATAAGTTTATATTCGTTGGTCTCGGATCGAACTAAAGCGAAACCCTGGAGCAATATTTTCGCTGGTTGATCTGTCTATCGCCGGAGATGAAAAAAAAGGCTGTTTCAAATTTTTCTTCTTCTTCTTCTTCTTCTTCTTCTTCTTCTTCTTCTTCTTCTTCTTCTTCTTCTTCTTCTTCTTCTTCTTCTTCTTTCTTTCTTTCTTTTTTCCTTTCTTGTTTTTTTTCTTTCTTTATTTATTTTTCCTTCTTTTTTCGCACATGCACCCACTTGTGATCACTTAACAGTCTAAATATTTTCGGTAAACACTCGTGTACGTATATGTGACATGTATCATGCTTGTTTTCACAAACAAAATGAAAGCGAAAAACTTTAATTAACTAAACTGTGGACGTTTTAAGTCATGCATGAGAACGTGTAAATATTATTATTATTATTATTAGTAGTAGTAGTAGTAGTAGTAGTAGTAGTAGTAGTAGTATTGCCCATTTAGCATAATTGTTTGAGTGTTCGCTTATGGGCCGGGAGGCTACGGTTCAATCCTCGATCGAGTCATACCGAAGACTTAAAGAATGGTACTTGATGTCTCGTTGCTTAAATACTCATCATTTTAAGGTGGGGATCAAAGTAAAGCGGAGTAACACTAAAGAAGGAGTGGCGTACTCCCCTACATCTTTTTCTAGTATCTAATTAAAAGGGAACCTCCGGATCGCCCCGACTATGGTCGACTACTTTATCATCTGTTAATAATAGATGCGATTCGCATTAACCGTCGGGTATAAATAAATGTTTCAAGGCTTGTATCATGTTTCAAGGATCAATTTCATATAAAACAATATGAAATTGATCCTTGAAACATGATACAGGCCTTGAAACATTTATTTATACCCTACGATTAATGCGAATCCCATCTATCCTTAATAGATAATATAGTATTCGACCATAATCAGGGCGATTCGGAGGTTCCTCTTTTTGTTTCGCATTTGAACCACTCTGACCCAAGACGGCCGGCATAGGGCGCTCCTCTCACCGAATACATTCCATAACACCTGACATGTATATTAATCAATTGTGTCTCCATTAGCTGTTGCCATCGACAATTTAGAATGTTACATAATTTAATTCAATACACAAAAGTGGAGAATGGGTGTAAAAGTCAAGGAGTCAAGCTTGTATTGTTAAAAACACTTGACCATCTGTGGTCATGTTGTCATCATTCAATCGATTAACTTTTTCCAGTACAGAGAAACCAAAATTAAAATACAAGTTGTATTACCATCGCATAATTTCTACATATACTCCTAGCGTTACCTCCCCAGCGTCACCCGGGATTTATCAATATCATTTTAGTTTAACTCTTAAATGCTTTTTTTTTTATATTGGTTTGAAAAAAGAGTAAACGACTTTTCATAGGGATAATACAAAGTAGTATAAATGATTTTGGGGAGAAAAAAAATATTAATTGAATAAAAATAAATGATGTTGCAAATGTGCAACAAATGTCGGCACTTCTGCTGTATATGTTTAACAGCACATTTTCTTTCCTGTTCCTGAAAATAAGGGGGAGATAATTCAACCGGAAGTGATTTTTTTATTTGTTTATTGTATAAATTAAAACATAAAAAAAGGCAACGCTGATTTCTTTTTGGGTATAATATAACAGTTAACAACTTTTTTTTATTATATGAATTAAAAATTTCTGAAAAGTTAACAATTATTTTTTTTTTATTATAATTGAAAAGTTTTGATTGGTGGGAGTTTTGATTGGGTGGAGGTCAATTCTGAGTGAATGGTACTTGGAGGAAAAAAATGGAACTCTTCAATTTCGATTTCTAAATCGGCAGCTGCTAAACATATACAGCAGAAGTGCCCAAATGTCATAAAATTGTACAATATATGCATCTAAATAATCATAATACACTAGAGAATCATGAAATAATGTTTACTTACAATTATAATGACTAAATTTAAAATTTAGTCAGGTGGCACACCAATGACACTCGCCTGGGATATCGAAGATACTGATCACCTATTTAGAGGGTGTGCTGATGCAACATCATACTAATACCTACTCACACTTGCCAACAGGCTCGCTGCAAATGTGAAAAGTTGCAGTTTGACACATTTTCGGCGAATATTATATTAAATAGGCATTTTGTTGGAATGTGTCATATTTGAAACGAAAAGCATTTAAGGGTTAAAGTTTAAAATTTAAAAAAAAAGTTGTAAGTTATGAAGAGATGAAAAAAAGCTTAAAGTGTAAAAAAGATAACTCATATGCTTACCTTTAAGTTGAAATAGGAAGTATCTCCCTTGCATTTTTAGCTTTTAGGGTCATTATTTAAAATTGTCTCCAGTGTAATAATTATCTTTACCGGAATAATTACTTCCTGAAAAGAAATTAAAGCGAATTACAATTTCTTAGTGAAAATAACATGCTGCAAGAATAAAAAAGGAAGAAATCGTTGGTCAGAATAAAATATTGATTCTTTAGATCTATTGCTATTTAGGTTTAACGTTGAAAATCCGACAAGATAACTTTATATATTAAGATGAAAGATTCATAATGCACATCCTATTCACCGGTAGTACTACTACCAATATAAGTTTTGGTATAATAGTGGTTTATGTAATATTGTTAAAGTTCAGTCGGGGTCAACTTACTAAGGCTGTTGTAATTAATAAGAACGATGTGACATCACATAGCTCAAAGAGAGAGTGAGTGAGAGAAGTCGGTAGTCCCTTGTAAGCAGTAGACGTGTGAACACGTGGTTTTAAAAATACGCTGATGGGATATGATTAAACAGCGATTATTGATCTCTCTGCCCCCTCCCCTCAGCCAGTGTTTTGGAACGAAGTTCAAGGCGAATAAACCTAATCTTTCTTCTACAGTTTTGTCTTTTTTCGAAATAAGAAATAACTTATTTGCAGGCGGCGTTTCCTCAGTCTGGAAATATCGCAGAATGGCGCGCACAAGAGTAAGCAGCAACAAACGTAGGAGCTTTAATGTGTTCTTGAAATAAAGACGAGTAAATCCACTAGTATATAAAATGGTTAGTTGAGAATAACAGAAAATGGAAGGTTAGCCGGGGTAAACTTGCTGATTTCGAAGCGAGGATTACTAGACTGTAGGAATTAGTAGAAACAGATATGAAGTCACGTGGCTTAAAGAGAGAGTTGGAGAGAAAAGGCGACAATACGTTTGGAAGCATGCAACGCGCGAACGTGAAAATTGAGATGGACTGACAAAATATGATTAAACAGTGATTATATCTATCTATCTATCTATCTCTCTCTCTATCTCTCTCTCGCTCTCTCTTTCTCTCTCTCTCTCTCTCTCTCTCTCTCTCTCTCTCTATATATATATATATATATATATATATATATATATATATATATATATATACTTTCCCCCGCCCCTACTGGTCAGTGATTTTGAACGAAGACTAAATTGAATTAATCTCTTCTGCCTCCCATCAGTTTTGGATCGACTTAGTTCTTTTTGAAAATATAAATAAGAAGCCTTGATTTCAAGCAGCAAGTCTTCAGTCTGAAATCGGCTCGTAGGACCCTGGAGCACGATATTAATAACAGAACACGGGGGTATGGAGATTCTCCAGTTCAAGACATCACATAGAAATAAGGAACAAAGCGAACAGGCAAAAGACAACTCGAAACACCAAGTTAACTTTTAAAACAGATATTTATTTACATGAGGATTAAAAAAAGCGGTAAACACGCATAGAACAAAAAAACAGAGTGATATCATAAGGGAATGGGATTTTAGTTGACTTTTTGCGTGTGTGATACAAGGTTGAAACGCAACAATACCTCGGACCAGTGCCTCTGAACAATCATAACTTACCTGTTGGAGAGAGTGCACGATCCATTAAAATAAATGCACGCGTGAAAGTTTATCTAATAATTTCAGACTGATCCTTGTACGCGAAAACTGGCTTCTCTTTTTTGTTTTACTAATATTTTGCGGGCATCATTTAATAACTTTCCCAACTCTTGGTAATTATAGCTTTCCACTTTAGTTTTTTATGAAAACAAATGTCAAAAAGTGTTCAGTAATTATTTGTAACTAGCAGGGCTACCTGGAGTTGCCCGGGAGAGTAGTAAGTTATTTATTTGTATCAATGATTATTGAGTTCCTACTGTTGTCACACGCGAGGTAAATTTCACTGTAAAAACCGAAACAACTCATCAAAGTTAAACTTATAAAAAAATAAAACCAAATACGTGAGTTAAATCTTATTTAAAGAACAAATACGTGAGTAAAGTTTTACAAAAAGTAAATGATAAATAAATACGCGAGATAAGTTTTACTTAAAAAAATTAATCTAGTCTGTCTGTCTGTCTGTCTGTCTGTCTGTCTGTCTGTCTGTCTGTCTGTCTCTCTCTCTCTCTCTCTCTCTCTCTCTCTCTCTCTCTCTCTCTCTCTGCTGAATCTGTAAATAAAGTATCAGTGTTCCCGTAGATGCATTCCTATTTTCGCTATAAAAATATTAAAAACAATGGAATATTTTTGGTGTCTATTATTAGTGAAAGAAATTGTTTCCTTTATATTTTTATTATCAGTTATCAAGATTGAGCCTTCTCTTCTTTGCTCATAAAATTAACTTTGCATACATCATTATGTTTTCTTTTATTTATTATTATCAGTTATTATTAAGATTAAGCATCTTTTTTCGTTGCTCATAAAAATACATTTCCATATATGATTATAGAAGCGAGTCGGAATGACTGCCGTCCACTTGTATTCTTTGTAATTTCTCTCTCTCTCTCTCTCTCTCTCTCTATCTCTCTATATCTCTCTATCTCTCTCGTTCTCTCTCTCTCGTCCTCTCTCTCTCTCTCGTTCTCTCTCTCTCTCGTTCTCTCTCTCTCTCTCGTTCTCTCTCTCTCCCTCTCTCTCTGTCGTTCTCTCTTTCTCTCTCGTTCTCTCTCTCTCTCGCGCGTTCTCTCTCTCTTTCACACACTCACTATTAAAACAGACGTATATCAAGTTATTACCTAGTAATAAGCCTAAACTCATTCTAATGTATAAACCGCGAATCTAGAAATATTATTCACCATATGAAGATTGCAATGAGTCATGAATTGTATTTATTTTTTTAAAGAAAATAATTCCCGATAAATTAAAAATAATTCTACCTTTTAATCAGGCGGAATTTTTCTTTGTTAGGGCTTCCCGCCTGTGAAACACATTGCCGCAAGGCTGTTTCCCTGATGATTATCCCATAGTGTTTCTCATACATCGGCTGGCATTCATTACCGTTTCATAAACTCTTATCTTCGAGTGGCTCTTGGCCTTGATAAGTGGTGACCTCGAAAGTAGAAAAAATCTAAATAAAAAAAATAAAAATTTTAATCTCTCCAACTCTCCCCCCTCTCCCCTCTCCCTCTCTCTCTCTCTCTCTCTCTCTCTCTCTCTCTCTCTCTCTCTCTGTATCTCTCCCCCATCTCTCTCTCTATTACTAATATTAAAAATTCTCTTTTTTATTATTTTTATAGAATAATGATTCAATCTTCATAGTAATATTAAATAAATGTTTGGTAATCGCAACAATGTGATCCAATACGCGAAGACCGGAATGCGTTTCAACTGGTTGTTCTGACAATCGTTCTACTCTCTTCCCCCACGATCTGTTTAAAAGATGCGCAGAACTTTAGGTGTTTCCGCAACTTAGTCAGGAACTTGGGTAAGTGGGCGATTATGTCGGCAAACCAAAAACAAGAAAAAACTCGTGAACATTAACAAATATTTATGGGAACAATGGTCCAATATTTAAAAAAAAGTTGTGTAACAATAATAAAAACGAAAAGTTATCATTTTCTCATTGAGGGATAATTTGAAGAATTTTACTTGTGTTAAGTTATCATTGGAGAACAATGAAATTTAATTCGGGTTTTTGTTTTGTCTTTTTGAGGAGGTCGAATTTGGAAAGAATTCTTTTTAGTCTTTTGCATTCCTGTTTTCGATCGGTCGTTGACTTCGGTCCCTCTCTCGTTCTATCTCTTTCTTTCAGACCGACATCTGATGAGTTCTTGAAGCGTGAGTCTTTATATTGAGAACTTCCACTTAAGAAGAGTTTTGTGATTCTGTAGGGAAACGCGGGACTTACCTAACTAGCATGTGTGCATAGTTCAATGGGTCGGTCGTGGAAGTAAATGAATGAAGAAGAAAGAAACAAAAATGGCTGCCTTGTCTCTTTATATGCCTGCAATGTGACCACCTGATATGTAAATGAGATGCTCCTGGTTGGAGATAAAAAGAGGGTTGATTTGTTGTTTTGGACGTTCACTTGGAAGTTGGATTTCAAAGAGATATACAGAGGTTGGAAGTTATAAGCTATCTCGGCTCTCGGTGTGCGGTGACTCGAAAGGCAGAAAATGGACAAATTCGATTTTCGCTTGATACCTGAGTTTGATGGATCTACCACAGGACCGTCTGTTGTTGAATGGGTTGAAAAGGCTGAGAAGATCTGTACACTGTGCAGAATTAAAGAACCAGCCACAGTCATTCCTCTGAGGTTAATCGGAGGGGCCTATGCAGTCTACCAGCAACTCGGGGATGAACCAGACTGGGATACAATCAAACATGGCCTGTATACAGCATTTGGTACAGATCCGTTTGTTGCATGGCAACAGTTTACGAGCCGGCGACTTCAGGCCAAGGAAATGGTTGACGCAAGTTCACTGGCTACAGGTGTCGTGTTGGAACAATTAGGAGCTGTCGTGGAAGATGCGTGCTGGCTTCGTCCGAAAAATGATGCCCAGCATATAAATTTGGCAGAGCTCGATGCCACGTTAAAAGGGCTTAATCTTGCATTGCAATGGCAGGCCAAGGTTGTGCATCTTCACACTGACTCATTGTGTGTTTACCACTGGTTGACCGACACCTTAACTGGGAAGGCCCGGGTTAAGACTAGAGCGGCAAGTGAGATGTTAGTACGTAGGAGACTGGAAATAATAAAGCGTCTAGTTGACGAATACAGCTTGCAGGTGGACATCACTTTAGTTTTGTCAATGCAGAATTTGGCTGATAGCCTGACGAGAGTACCAAAGAGGTGGATTGATGTAATGAGGCAGGGATCTGATCCTCCACAACAGACGTGCGCGACCGTAACAGATCAATTGACACCTGACCAGATCCGTACGATCCATCAGCAGAGTGGACATCCCGGAATTCGGAGGACAACATATTTTGTCCGAAGAGTGTGTCCTTCAACTACAAGAGCATCAATCAAGGCAGCTATACGCTCGTGTGAAGAGTGTCAGCGAATTGATCCGGCACCATCCCAATGGCAAAAAGGAAAGCTTGAGGTGGAGGACAACTGGTATCGAGTAGGAATGGACATAACGCATTATGAGGGCAAGCACTTTTTGACCATGACAGATTGTGGACCAACACGTTTCACAATATGGCGCCTGTTGACACGACAGGATGCATTTAGCATTATACGACAGTTGAGAGCTGTCTTTTTTGAACGTGGTGCCCCGCTTGAAATTCTGACTGATAACGCCACTACATTTCGATGTCAAGAATTTCAGAAATTCACGCAGGAATGGGGGATTAGAATGCGTTACCGATGCGCATATTTTCCCGAAGGTAACGGTATAGCGGAGCGGTGTCACCGCACCATTAAAAGAATTGCGGCCAGGACACAGTGTTCTATTCCAGAAGCGGTGTACTGGTATAATATGACACCAAAGGACGATGCAACACCAGAAACTGCCCCAGCTAATGGGATTTACCGCTATGAACAGCGTATAAAAGGTATTGATGTCACGCCATCAGAGGTTGGCGTTGTCAATACACCATATCAAGTGGGAGACAGTGTTTGGGTGAAACCCCCAAATGCTAGGTGCACTGAAAAATTTTGCAGAGGAAAAATAGATAAAATCATAAGTCCTCAGACCATGTTGATTGATGGTGTACCACGGCATGTAAAAGATATCCGCCCCTGTTATACCTCTCCTGGTTCTGAGGATAACGAGGAATATCACATACAGTTCAGGGATGATCCTGACTGCCTACTACCCCTACCGGTGAGCGTAGAAACACTACCTACAGAACCAGATGAGGGAATGATGGAACATACTGAGGAAGATGGGACCGAGGAAGTGATGCCTCCGGTTCTTCGAAGGAGTACCCGACAAAGACGGATACTGCCCCCATGCCCTGATTGTGAAACACCGCATAGGGAACCACGAGAGGAGATAATGGCACAGATTGGTGGCAATAACGGTGGTAATGAGGAAGATGGCAATGAGGAAGTGCTGCCCCCGATTCTTCGAAGGAGTACCCGACAAAGACGGATACTGCCCCCATGCCCTGATTGTGAAACACCGCATAGGGAACCACGAGAGGAGATAATGGAACAGATTGGTGGCAATAACGGTGGTAATGAGGAAGATGGCAATGAGGAAGTGCTGCCCCCGATTCTTCGAAGAAGTACTCGACAACGACGGCCACCCCCCTGCCCTGTGTGTGATCATGAGATCAGGGGGGAGTGTAGGGAAACGCGGGACTTACCTAACTAGCATGTGTGCATAGTTCAATGGGTCGGTCGTGGAAGTAAATGAATGAAGAAGAAAGAAACAAAAATGGCTGCCTTGTCTCTTTATATGCCTGCAATGTGACCACCTGATATGTAAATGAGATGCTCCTGGTTGGAGATAAAAAGAGGGTTGATTTGTTGTTTTGGACGTTCACTTGGAAGTTGGATTTCAAAGAGATATACAGAGGTTGGAAGTTATAGATTCGCTAATCAATCAAAAACAGTGTCGCATTTTCTGCTCTCCTACGTTTGGTCTGTCAATAAGAGCCTTTGTTTTACATAAAAATGGAGATCCTAAAAGCAATCTAAAATACGTATGCTGGGTTTTATTTTAAGGATTGAATGCCTTACAATTTGTTAACATGTAAATATATTTATCAGCTATGGCTGGTGCACACCTTAACCTTTCAAATCGTAAACACAATTTCGTTGAATAGTATTTTTTACCTTTTCAATTCCTGATTGAAATTTATTGTTCCGATATTATCGTTACATTTTCCAGCCTTCAAATCAAGTGTGGCAGATACATTCTTATGACTTTTTTAATTTGCAAACAAAAGTTTTAACTTAAAACAAATTGTTTTTAATAACCAATCCAACGATTTCTTGATAATTTGGTTAAGTCAAAACGATATAATTTTCTACAAGTGTATATTTAACGAGAAAAAATTAACCTTTTAATTTAAAATTTCAAACATTACAAAATTATGATCTTTTTAACTTTCGCTATTAATCAGACTTTTCGGATTGTAATTCAAACACAAAGAATATTAACCTTTGAATTAAATCATTTGTTTATTAAGATTCCGAGGCTGCTTGTCAGCTCAAAATTGTTCTGGCCCAAATTTATTTTAAATTAATTATTTAGTTTAAATAATCAATTAATCTTGCGCCGGTAAAGTTCCTCATTGTGCCACAACAATCTATATAACAAAATAAAAAAACGTAATACTTTCTGGTTGTTTATTTTAAATAGTGTTGTTATAGCAGTTTTTATATAATGCTAGAGTACCTGTTCCGCAAAAAATGACGAAGAGAAATGTTGTTGTTTTTCGAACAAATAAATCCTGTATTGAAAAGATATACAACATTTTAGATCATTTCCTAATTTACAGTCAGAATATGTTGTTAACGTTGGTATTAGTTTTAAGCAATCTATCTCCGCCAAAGTGCAGGCTATGTTTTCGGCCGAGTGTGTTTGTTTGTGTACAGTCTAGCGTCCACATCGCTCGACTAATCACCACCAAACTTGGTCAAAATATTGAAATGGTTCAACTTAAAAGGATATCTAGGTCAAAAGTAAAGTTCACGGTCACGGAAAAGATAAAAGTCACATTTTTTGCGAAAACCTCTGTTCATCGTAGAGACTCGCTGTTTGGCCCATAGTGTAGCCAATGAAGTCCCGAATCTTATATAACTTTGACTGAAAAATTCGGTCATGGTTGAAATTTTAAGGAATTTTAACTTTAGATTTTTCCAAATTTGATGTGTAGATCTTATGCTCTTTGGTAGCAATAACCACCCTGCAAAATTTCAGCCTGCTCAGATCAATAGTTTTTTTTTTTAATTATCAACGTTTCCATGGCATAACTTCCGGAATACTTCATAGAATATGAAGAAGTAAGGCTCAAATAAGACTTTTACCCATCCTTACGTTGTCAGGCGAAGGTATACAGTCTCACAACTGACTCATCTACTTGCTTTATAATAAAATCAAGATTTATAAAGTTATTGTTGAGTTATGTATTATTAATTTAATCAATAAGAATTATTCATTCAAAAATAATACATAATATACCATTAATCGATTTTCATGCAATATTTACCTGATTGTGCAAATTTGTTTTCATTTTTATATATATTCAAAAGAAATGGTGCGTTCTGATTTTATAATTGGGAAAATAATTTTTAAATACAAACAATATGTAAGATAAGAATAAATATATAAAAACATG
Source organism: Sepiola atlantica (assembly GCA_963556195.1). Classification (NCBI taxonomy): domain Eukaryota; kingdom Metazoa; phylum Mollusca; class Cephalopoda; order Sepiida; family Sepiolidae; genus Sepiola; species Sepiola atlantica. The sequence goes on along the minus strand of OY744522.1, from coordinate 158,519,923 downwards.
ATTTTATTACCTGCACGATGTTGCACGGGCGTAAAAGAAAAAAATGGCTGAGGTGTTTACTAAGAAACGGAAATTAACTTTGATTCGGATTTTTTAATGTGTGCTAAACGTGATAACGTACGTACGAATATCAGACTATGTATGAAGTACTCTTGTCATATTTGCGCTGGTGAATCTCTGTCCCATTTGGGGGTTCTTGATAAGGTGCAGAAACGTATCTGTAATTTGATTGGCTCTGCCCTTTCTTTTTCTCTGCATCCTCTCTCTCACAGACGTGATGTTGCTAGTCTCAGTCTTTTCTATAAATACTATTTGTTCTTCAGAATTGTCTGATCTATTCCTTGCTTCCTTTGTTTCAGCTCGTTTGACTCGTTGGTCTTGTGGTCTCCATCTGTTCGCTGTTTTGATACCTCATTGTAATACAGCTTCCTATTCTAGTAGCTTCATTCCAAGAATTGCAGGCTTGTGGAACTCTCTTCTTCTTGACTGTTTTCCTCTTATCTGTGGCCTTTGTCATATAAAGACTAAGACCAATAGGCATCTCCTGCCTTTGTGATAATCTTCTTTGCTCATTACATCAAGTGGCTTCATGCCTTGTCTGGAGCAATTTCCATTAACAAAATATAATTTGTATATCTATCCTGTCTTTGTGATAATCTTCTTTCGTTCTTGTTAGCTCATTACATCAAGTGGCTTCATGCCTTGTCTGGAACAATTTCCATTCATAAAATATAATTTATTTTAGGCTAATCTATTAATAATGAAGAACAAACAAGAACAACAACAATAATAACAATAATAGTAATAATAATGTCTACTTAATGTGGATTTGAAGAAAAACATACATAAACACACACACAGACACGATTAAAGTTGGATAATTTAATTAATATATATTTTAAGAACCTAAGGGAGAGACCAGTAATTGCACACGATAACTTCCTAGTTCAATGAGTAAGAGAAAATGTATCCACTCTAACACTTTTCTTAGAAGAAATAAGTATTTTCAGGAAAATCAGTAGCGAAATAAAATATATTTGTGCAAATAACATACTGGGAGTAAAATACGAAAAAATGGACTAGTCCGAATAAAGTCTCGATGTCAGATGGATTGCTATTTAGGTCTGACTTTGAAAATTCTACACGGTAACTTTACATGTTAGATAATCTGTTTTGAACTAATCCTCAACATTAATAAACATACCCGACCGTAATATATATAAACTAGGAACTTACTATTAGATCATAATAAAATGTATTTGCACCCCTTTCTTCTTGGATATTATTTAGTGACATTTATTTTGGGGTGTGGTTCAAGAGAAAATGAAAGTCTACTGTCCTGTATGCGGATTGAACTCACAGCTTTCAGATTGTTCGCCCTTCATTGTCACGAGTTACATCTTTTTCGGTAGTGATCAGATGGAATAAGAGAAATGCATATCGTCACTATAGTTATTGATAGTTATTAACCGATGAAACTGACAAACTGGATTTTAAATTAATAAATTATTCACTTGTCACGTAGAACGTGTAGTCAAATTATAATTATAATAAATAAAACTATATTTTATTAATATCGCCCGAGACAAGCAGAGTTTATCCTGTTATATTATTATTTGCATTTCCTTTTGACCCAGACAGTCTTAAAAGAAAGCTAAACGCTATATCCTGTTAACCGACGTTCCCCTTGCCCTAACCTTCATCCGAGACGACGCATGGCCTTACCTTACGTAAAAGTGTATGTCACCTTTGCAAGATAATTAAAAAAAAAAACGCCCATACAAAAATCACCTACGTGCGAACACGTGGCCAACGTTTATACATACGGAAATGCAGCGCATGTTACCGCCGGTGATTAAGGGTCTGTCAGTCGGAAACTGTCGCTTGACACTCTCGCTGCCCAGTCGCGGTGACTAATAAAGAAGAAGAAAAAGAAGAAGCGAAGAATACAGACAGTGATGAGAAAAGGCTTTTCAGACGAACTCCATCCACCACCAATCCGTCGCTGTCGACGACATTTTAAATTCTCACCGAGAGGTGTGATTCTTATAACCTATGTAAGGATTATGTAGCGCCGACCGTTACCTAGAACTCAACCGCCTACCCATGTGTATGATATCTGCTGGACTCGTATTTTGTTGCCATTTTTTACTTTCTCAGCGCAAGAATATCATGGATCTTAGATTCTTGAACGTTTCTACTCCCTTGATGAGCGCAATTGTAATTCTTGAACTTTCTTACTCCCGTGGGGAGCGCATGTTGTGCCACTCATCAATGTATGGAAGTTGTAACTAATTTTCTATCTTGGATTATCTGGATATGGTTTTGTTATAAACTTTGCTCGTCGTTAGATAACTCTAAGTATAATACCATTCCCTTATGATATCACCCTGTCCTTTTTGTTATCGCGTTCTATGCATGTTTACCCCTTTTAATCCTTATGTAAATAAATATCTGTTTTAAAACTTAACTTGGTGTTTCGAGTTGTCTTTTGCCTGTTCGTTTTGTTCCTTATTTCTATGTGATGTCTCGAACTGTAGAATCTTCTCCCCCCCCCACGTGTTCAGTTATTAATATCGTGCCCCAGGGACCTACGAGCCAATTCCAGACTTATATATCTTTTTTATTTATCATCCTCACATGCACGCAGCCGTGGTCCAGACGAAGGTTGTACGTTACACACTACACACATCTAACACTATTGTAATTATTCATTGATATTTTTAAGACGAGGTTAACTGTTCCAATGTATGTAAAGTTTTGTATGTGTACGTGTGCGTGTGGTGTAGGTATGTTATTAGGGAGTCACCAAATAAGAAGGCAGTTGCTCGGATGTATAACCTTGTAGAGATATATCACACACAATTGAATACACAAAAAATAAAGGAATACGAAAAGCAGATATGAACAAAGCAAAAATTATATATATATATACTTTGAAAAGTCACACAATTTGAAGCGCTGGGTGGGTGGCAATAATAACGAAGATATTTTTTTTATAAAATATTTAGAAAACCTTGCACAACGCATATTATTTGTTTTTAAAAATAAATTATTTATTCATCTTAAAAACGTTTTTTTTTATATAAACTTGAGTACTTTCGGTAAATCTACCATCTTCAGAAGAATATTTCTTCTTTTTCTTTTTTTTTCTTTTTTCCTTTTTTCCTCTTGGTTGAGACATTCTCGTGGCCAAGTTGAAAATCTTCCACGCCGACCACGTGACACACAGCCATATCAACACTTTTCTTTCTTCGTCAAAACACCTAGACGGATTTTCTACTTGGCCACGAGAATGTCTCAACCAAGAGGAAAAAAGAAAAAAAAGAAAAAGAAGAAATATTCTTCTGAAGATGGTAGATTTACCGAAAGTACTCAAGTTTATAAAAAAAACGTTTTTAAGATGAATAAATAATTTATTTTTAAAAACAAATAATCTGCGTTGTGCAAGGTTTTCTAAATATTTTATAAAAAAAATATCTATATGGAAATGGTAAGTATGAAGGTGAGAATGCCGAGGCAGGAGCAATGCAATGTTGAAATCGGAAGGTGGAAGATGGGATGAACAAAAATAAATGACATGAGACAGTATAAGTGTATAAATATCGGATCAATTTATTTATATTTCAAAAAACTTTAAATATAAAGACAGTAAATTCTTAAATTGGGGACTTATTGCTAAATATTTAAAGGTCCGGAATGGTAAACACTTTAATCATTTCGATAGTAACAACCTCTCTTTTTCAAAAAGAAAACAAAAATTGTACCGGGGGGTCGGGTGAAGATAACCAAGATGGACGCCGATATTCAAAACATGAACTTCGCAGGAAGAAAGAGAAGGCTCGCAGACAATTGTGTGACAGGGAGAAAGAAAAAGGAAGATGAAATACAATTAGTATGTTATGCTATAAATTATCGAGATTAATTAATTTAGTTAATCTTTGAAATTTTAATAGATAGATTTTTTTATTATTTTTTATATTATTTGATATTTAAGTTTAAGTGTTGCTATTGTAAATATAGGTTCGAATCAACAGATGATCAGAAGGGAAAAGCGAAGTCAAAATAATTATGATTAAAATGGGGTAAATTCAGATAGTTAAGAGATCAGCTCAAAGATGGCTGGAGTTAGTGACGGTCAAAGGGAGATAATTAAGTAAAATGAATTATGTAAATGTAAAGCATGGTCGGATAGCATGTCTATCCATTCTCTTCTTATTATTCCATTTCACTTAAAGACCTGGAGTGTGGGAATGGACACTTGTTAAAAAGAGAAAGGACAGAGAAAATGTATATATGATTAAAAACAACATGTAATTTCAAGGTTATTTAATATATTATTGCATAGTGAAAGAAACTAATTAAGTGTATGAATTTGTAGACGTTGTGGAGAAGTGTATCAAGAAGAAAGGTGCATAAGGAAATATAGGTAGGGGAAGATGGGCGAGGGTGAAGGGGGAGGGAGAGAGCGAAAAGGATGCCTGGATGAAAGGACATAAGAAAAATAAGGGAAAGAACGTGGAGAAGCGAAATCAATTGGGGTTATGCAGATAAATGGTTGTGATCATTAGGATTGGGCAGAGACAAAGAAGCAAAGAGTATAAGTATGGTCCAAGGTAAGTGGAGGTGACATAAGGTAGGAGGAGGAATTGGGTTAAAGAATGAAGGGGGAACAAAGTTCGGCTCTGTTATTAACAGAGGGGCTGTGTTAAGAGATCAGAATAGTCTCATATATTCTTAAGTTAAGTATATTTCTAAGTGAGGCGGGGATACAAACATGGATAATGCGTGGTGTGTTACCACATGATAAGATGTGTTTGTAGAAAAGACGAAATGTGAGTAAGCAATACGTAGCAAGAACCTTGACATACAACTCACCCACACAGGTACCACCCTCCGACAACACTTAGCTGAAAACGCAGTAACCACCACACTGAACCCTGCTCCCTAGCCAATTGCCCCATTCCCAACTCTGGGTTCTGTCTTCGCACTTATACAGTTTACAGCCTGCAATGTAGCTAAGTGGCAGCATTTCTATATCAATAGCGCTGTCAAGTCCTGCACCAGCGCATTAAGGAACACTTGAACACCCGCATTTCGTTTTTCTTACTTTGTCTGGCATAAGTCGCATCTCATGGCCACAGATGCAGGTCTCCGCACCTTAAATAAGTCTGTTCGCTTGCAAAAAGTCTATTAATTTTGCCTTATCTTTGGTTAAAAATAAAATGTCTTGTAAATTTAGCGTTTAGATCCATTTTAGGAGAAATCCTAATTGAGGAAACAATTTTAATAATCTCCCCTTTCAACTGACTCTTCTAAATTAAAGATCAAAATTTAATATGTCCCCAATAATACAGAAGCATCCTAATTACTTATATTTTGTCTGGTGTATCTTGTTACATGAAATAAGAAGAGCCAACATTCGCAGGATGCCTACTTGGTACCCCATGTTTGCTATCAAAGGTGCCCCTGTCAATCATGACGTTTAGATATTTCTTCTGGGCTCCATCGCTTTCATATTTGTTTGGTGTCATTTTGTTTCATGATTTTGTTGGTGCATGTAGCAATGCATAACAAATATAAAATCGTTGGGGTTCAGATGAAAGATGTGAGTGTCATGATCGACAGGGGCACCTTTGATAGCTAATATGGTGTAATCGGTCGGCATCCATATACCTCTGATTTTTGTGAAATTTTAACAATAGGTATTAGACATTAATTAATAAATATTTCTCAAATTTCAGTTTCTTGAATGTATTTTAAAGAGTTTTAGGGGGTATAAAATAGGCACCACCCACCATTTCAAAATTCAAATATTTCAGATTTGCATTAAAATTTATCTATAGTACTTAAACACCAATTAAGCAAGCTTCCTTGAATTCCAATATTTCTTAAAACTCCAAGTGCTTACGCCTTAAATTCTAGACATTTCTAAGAATCAAAATCATGTCATGAATTTTTATCAAAATTGAAATAAGTATTCTAGACATAAGGTTTAGTATCATTGTATCTTGATTTTAATCTTCGTAAGAGTACATAAAAGTGGTGCAAAACTGTCCTGTTCGGGGAGATAATTTTTCCCGTCCGAGAGCGGGTATTCTTCTAGTTACATATAAAGATGACGTATATGAGCAATATAAATACATTGATCTATAATGTGTTTATCTAAAAAAAAAAATGAACCAATGCTTAAGAAAAAGAAATAGCTTTTCAAAATTATATGTATTTAGGTCTAACGGCAAATTCCGACCAACTTAATTTTATATATTATATATATTATTTTTAACTTTGAGATTGGTTGATTTTATGAGGATTACAAAGTCAAAGAATTTCACATAGTCAGCATATATTGTGACGTCATCATAGAAACTCTCTCCCCTCGCCACCCCTCTCTATATCTTTATCTCTCTTCTCTTCCTCTTTTTCCCCTCTTTCTCTCTTTCTCCTCTTTCACTTTTAGTTATTTACATCATTTCATTCCTCTCACCACGTCTCCTATCATTCATCTGTTATTAATTTTATTCGTCCTTCCTCTCACCACCTAAAACATTCATTTACAGATGAGGTGTGTACGGTGACAAGAAAGCAATATAGTAAACAACATCATCATAGTTTAGTAGTGTGTAGATAAAGAATAAAAGTTTTCAAATGTGACATTATAACGATTTTCAAGCGTGGCTGCTTAACGAAATTTACATACGAAACTCAAATGCTTAGGCGTGACGCTGTTTATTATAGTTATGTTTCACGGTGGCAATATCCCTGTCGAGGATGTGGCATTACATAAGCTTAAAAAGAAACACTTGCTTATCGTTCTTCAGTTGGTGAATTCTCCTAGAATTTCCCGGAGCATCTTCTTCCGCATAAAATGAAGACTCGAAAACACAAAAAGGATTTATCATTGTTTACTTTTATTATTGGTATAATGTCGATATTATCTCACTAGTTTCTGTATTACCGTAGGTGCCTCACCGGCCCCACCAGGAGAGTGGGCGCACAGGACGTCTTTACGACTTGGTGACAGTTTTCGCTCTCACGTTTTTCGATTCCCAATCGCATTTTTCATAATTGTTATGTTTTCACGCATTCCTTATTCCAACCAACGGATCACAAATGTTTATGTTTCAAATCAACTCTTATTTCATGATCTATCAAAATAACATCCGAATTCCAAAAGCGTATTCTGATCCACATTCCAATTCCAACCTACATATTATCAGCCAACTTTTACGACCCCAGTTCTCGTCATTGTAATAGTTATGAACAATTATCATTATTATAAAAATAAATATTACCACCACCTATCCCCAGAGGTAATCTCGTTACATAGTAACGTCTTTTGCTATTATTTAATTATTTATTTTATTATTATTTTGTTATTGTTGAAAGCTGCTTTATATTTTTCCAATAATATTTTAAGCAAGAGAATAAACAATAAAATTAAAGAGGCTTCTGAAGCGCTGCTGAAGCCTTTCGGTATTCGGCAGTAGGAAGTAACATCGTCTCTGTCCTCGTCCTTCACGTATTTAAAAAAAAAGTAGAATACAGAATTCGCTCATAAATAACCGCCATTATGTGTACACCGCTGTTGTCTTTCGATAGTTTTCTAATTAATTGCAATATTATTCCCCATTTCCTGACGTTTCTATCGGAAATAGGCTTTCGCATTTAAACCAGCCCACCATGTTGAAAAAATGACGTCACTGAGCGCCATTGGCTGGCTGGCGCCAATAAAAGGTAACATTTTACCAAAACGAAAATGCTTAAAAGTAAAAGAAAGAAAAATGACAGAATAAAACAATTAAATAATATCTGCACTTTAAGATTACAAAAACACAAAAAGAAACATGGTGGAATATTCCTTTCTGAGGCTGCATAATTAATACTATAGCTGTTAATTTAATTAACTTTTGCTGTTATTATTTAGTATTTTATTACTGTGTGCCTAAATAATCATTTCTAAGCTTTCACAGCTGCTCTATAATACCATAAATATAACAAATAATAACCCCCTAGTGATAATAATAATAATAATAATAATAATAATAATAATAATAATAATAATAATAATAATAATAATAATAATAATAATAATAATAATAATAATAATAATAATAATTAATAAAGAGAATCACAAAAACACCTGGATATGGTTAAGAAAAGGACACTTGAACAGAGAAACGGAATCGCTACTGATAGCTGCACAGAACAATACGATTAGAACTAATTACATTAAAGCTAATCATCGGTATGGGAGGATACAATCTCTGCTGGTCACACGGTTCGAACCTCAATATAAAAGTCATATTTGACTCAGTAGTCCGAGCGCGTACCGATGTATCAACCATGCACACACACACACACACACATATATATATATATATATATATATATATATATATATATATATATATATATATATATATATATTTATATATATATATATATATATATATATATATATATATATATATATATATATATATATATATATATATATATATATATATAAAGTAATAAAAAGTAAAGACACACACCTTTACTTTTCATTACTTTATATTGTTTCTTAAATTTTTTAAAGTTTTGAATGTTGGCTTTTCCCCTGCCAACATATCCATCTATGTAATTACTCTGATGATAAGATTTTAATCTTTGAAAAGGCTGGCTTAAAGAAAAGAAAAATAAACATGTTTTTATCGTGTACACCTTGCATTGAACAATCGAAGATAAAATAGATTTGTCATTCGCATATCTTTATCTCTCTTCTTTCATTTATCTTTATAATTTCTTTATCTCGTATATCGAGCTCAAATCATTTCACTATAGGTTACCTTCTCTAAAAGTATACTTTTAGTCCCATATTTTATTTTACATATATATATATATATATATATATATATATATATATATATATATATATATATATATATATATATATATGGAGAGAGAGAGAGAGAGAGAGAAAGAAAGAGAGAGAGAGTTGAGATCAACAAAATTAGAACATTATTCATATTAGTTCAGATATCATTTGGCGTACGATCGTTTCTAAGACAATTTGGAGAATTTTTCATCTGTATTATACTTTATATGTTTTCAAACCGTCTTCATCAGCATCACATACAGGAGTCATTAAAGAAAAAACATCAAATTTCAGTATTATTTGAAAAAACATATATTCAGACAATATTGGAGACATAACCACTCATCCTGCAACCATATATATGTATATATGTATGTGTGTGTGTATGTAAATATATTCATATATTATACATGTATATATATGAAAATATATTCATATGTATATATATGTATATATATACATATATTTATACATATATATGTGTGTATTTATATATAGGTATTTATATATATATATGTATATATATACATATATTTTAATATATATATTAGTACGCTTTTCATATAAGTCAATGAGAATTGAAACGTCCCTCTCCCTCTCCCTCTCTCTCTCTCTCTCTCTCTCTCTCTCTCTCTCTCTCTCTCTCTCTCTCTCTCTTTCTCTAAAAAAAATACATACACGATGAAACACTGAAACAATGTAATAATATGGACGCTTGGAGATGCAGAATGTAAAAGTAGCCATTTTCGATGACAAAAATGCACGCATGCGCACAACACTAAGTCTCACACAGACGCGCAATGTTTTTATATTGTTTTCGATTTCGTCGTAGGGTTTTCCCGCGTCTAGTTCAGAAACAACATCGCGTCGCGCCCGTACTGACGTGCATTGTACACGAGTCGGTGGGAGGTTTTCCGGAGGCGGTAGTCACTTGAAATCTTTCCTCAGAGAAGAATCCATTAACTTGAAATAACCGAGTTTACAAATACGAAACGAAAATTATCTGAGAACCTGAGAAGACATCCAGCAGAAACAGGATCTCGGTAAGCAGTTTATTGACTTTAGTTTTCACCCTTCACTCTATAATAAAGAGTAATGTATATTTATTTGTGTGTGTGCGTATATATATATATATATATATATATATATATATATATATATATATATATATATATATATATATTCACACAAAAGTTAGGGAATAAAACCTACAAGAAAAATTAATTCTAAGTATTTAAGGGAATCTGTTTTCATAAGTGTATTTCTATTTTTCTTTCCTCTTTATATACCACCTTATACGGGTTTTCTTGTTCTTTTTTCCCTTTTTACAACTTTACTTTCTCTTTTTCTTTTTTAAATTCACTGATCCGTTATTTTATATGAATATGAATATTAGTGCGAACACTGGCGAAGGATAATTATTCTCGTTATGTTTGACGAAGGGCGTACACACGTACAGCAATATATATATATATATATATATATATATATATATATATATATATATATATATATATATATATATATATATATATACTAGGTGTACCAGTGAGCCATTGGGACACAACCACTATTGATTCTATTGTAATTTAATTCGAAAATTTATACACTGTGACATATCGTTGAAAACATCCTACTTTTATAAGTAAAAATTACAAATTCTTTACTCCTATGTTGTTATTATTATTTACTCACTAGGAGTTATCACACTGGTCATCGTCAGTGGTCGCCCACTGCCGACAACCTGTGGTATTCCCTGGAGTCCGAGTGACAACAAGTCTCCTCAGGCCTCCAGTATGCTTCACCTCTTTTCGTTCATCACCGCTGATGACCTTGCGGTAATCGCAACAGCCACCTACCAACGATTTCCCGCTGATAAGGGCCATCGGTCCCCTCTGGGGCCCGAGTGGCAACAAACCTTCCCAAGGTCCCAGAGCTGTCCGCGCTCTTCCAGTGGAGGTCTGGTTTGCGCTTTCCCTCCTCGACCCTCTGTCCATAATTTTTGTGGCGTCAGCCTATGCTTGCGCCTCATTATTATTATTATTATTATTATTATTATTATTATTATTATTATTATTATTATTATTTGTACTCACTAGGAGTTCTCACACTGGTCATCATCAGTGACTGCTCGCCGACAACAACCGGTGGTATTCCCTAGAGTCTGAGTGACAACAAGCCTCCCCAGATTTCCAGTATTCTCTACTTCTTTTCGATAACCACCGCAAATAACCTTGCGGTATCGACACAGCCGCTTACCATTGATTTCTTGCTGGTAAGGACCATTGCTATTCTCTGGGATTTGGGTGGCAATAAGCCTCCCCAAGGTCCCAGGACTGTCCGCATTCTTCCAGTGGAGGTCTGGTTTATGCTGTCTCCCCTCAGTCTTCTTATCCTCTTTGACCCTCTACAAATATTTTGTCTGGTGTTTTTTTTTTTAATTTAATTTTATTTTATTTATTAATTTATTTATTATTATTATTATTATTATTATTATTATTATTATTATTATTATTATTATTATTATTTCGCAGTAAAGTGACTTATCAATTTGCCATCTAATTTTCATACGTGTGCGTGGTGTATACGGACGCACGTATGTAAATTAAGTAGCCACATTCTGTAAATGCTTACAGAGATATCAATAAATATCAGAGAGCGGTTGAATCAACGTTGATTAAGTGCGGGCGAGAGAAATACATACATAGCTAAGACAGATATGGATGACTTATTCGGTTAATTATAAATTACGGCGAAATAAAACAATTAAAACAGATTTTTTAAAAACATAATCCAATATCAGAACTAAAGTATATTTTAGCATGTGTATTGTGTTATTTAAGTATTTAAAAGAAGCTTTAGCGAAGCAAACATTGATTAACTCACATATAGTATAATAACATATATACATATGTATGCGTCCATATATGTCTATATATCTTTATATATTTGGGCAGAATTATTTCATTGATACAAGTTTGATTAAACAGAAGTGAAAGCTTCTGTTCATCCCTTGTATCCATTCTTTCTAATTGCACACTAGCGATCTGATGTTATGTTCCCGTGTAAAAAAACAACTCGTCATAAATGCAAGTACTTTCGACTCGCATGAATCGTCCCCAGACATGTGATGATGTTAGGTACAAATTAAAATTGATGAATATATTAAGAAAGGTCGATTTAAAATAAAATATTTAAAAAAAAACGTTTTTAAAAACATTTTAATATTCCTTCCCCACCCTCGTACCGAGCTTGGTTGATAGTAGGTTTGTGCGTTCGACTGAATAATGCTTCGAGAATGGGGAGACGGAGGCTACAGTTTGAAACAGCGAGGATGGCCGTGTTTTGAATTAGTGTATTACGGAAGTCTTTTTTTGGAAATTGTGTGTGCTAGTAGAAGTTGGTGGATGAAGCTTTAAGGGGAGGGGAAATGGCATATCTTATTATATGTACATGTATATATATATATATATATATATATATATATATATATATATATATATATGCCACCTTCTCATTTATTATTGTTATAAAGCTCTATGTAAAAGGGTATCGATACCTTTTGTGTGTCTGGATTCGGCTTTGTTCCGAGTTTGAGAAATTAATGTTCACGTTATGTCTATCTATATGTACAGGATACACTCCTGAACTAATTAACCGATCATTATCAATTTGGGAACACAGTCGCTAGGCGTAAGAGGTCGTAATGTGGGCTATATTTAGTTTAATTTAAATTTTATGGAAACAGAGCAAAGAGAAGGTGGAAGCTCTTTCCGAAAATTCAGATGTTTCCGATTCTTGTGAAATTTTAGCAATAGGTATTAAATATCAATCAATAAATATTTCCTAAATTTCAGTTTTTTTAGAGTAGTTTAAAGAATGTTTAGGGTGCATAACATGGGAACAAACTCCCATCTGAAAATTCTTATATTTCAGATTTGCATTAAATTTGATCCATAGTCATTAGACACTAATTAAGCAAAATTCCCTGAATTTCAATTTCTCCTTATAACTCATTAATTTTAGTCATTTTCTAGAATCAAAATCATGTAATGGATTTTGATCAAAATTGATATAAGGATTCTAGACATAAAGTTTAATATCATTATGTCTAGATTAAAATCATTGAAAGAGGGTATAAAAGTGGTGCAAAACATCTCTGTCCTGGGTATTCATTTTACCCGTCCTCGTACGGATATTCTTCTAGTTATATATTTATATATGCACTGTATTATTCATGTGAAATATATATGGTTATAGATGATCATTCGACGATGAGTCCAAGACGACTGAATGTACGGCCTGTATAAGCAGAGACCGACTGATCTTATTTCGGAGTTTCACTTTTCCTAAACTAGTTACACACATAAGGCTATCCTACCAATCAATTCAAAGCTATATATATATATATATATATATATATATATATATATATATATATATATATATATATATATATATATTTAAATGTTTAATCAAATTAACGATAATTGAATTATCGTTTAATAATAATCTATCGTGATAATATAAAGCTCAATATATTGAATAGAGCAATCAATTTTGAAGATGAAAGATGAGAATAAAAATCGTAAAATACAATATTTATTAGAACATGAAAAGTTCAGAGCAAGGAGCTTAAAATCCTTAATCCATTGCTTTGAACTTTTGATGTTCTAATAAATATTGTATCTTTATGATTTTTTATACTCATCTTTCATCTCTAATATATATATATATATATATATATATATATATATATATATATATATAAACTATGAATATATTCTTAAATATTAAAGTGTTCTCACCTACAGACGACGTCGTTTCAGGCTCTCTTACCCTCATCGGTGTAGGAGTGGCGGTTGCAGGCGGTCTCATGGGATCGAACGCAGTTCGTAGATTCAGGCTAGATCACGAGACAAATGTTCAGGACCACGCGATCGCGAGAAATCAACACAGACAGTAATTAAAATTAAGATACACTTACCCGGGGCCAGGGGAAGTGTCATTGCTATCTACAGTGTTCAACGCTCGAGTGGAACTAGCTTAAATATATATATATATATATATATATATATATATATATATATATAAATGCTCTGTACTCTGTAATCGAGTATCATCGAGCTTGTTTTTATTGGAATAACCCCGGTCTTCACTGAATGATCTATTTTATAAGTGAAAAATCTAAATCTATCTATCTATCTATCTATATCTCTCTCTCTCTCTCTCTCTCTCTCTATATATATATATATATATATATATATATATATATATATATATTGATTCATTGCAATGACCATGCAAAAATCAATCCAAAGTTCCTTCAATTTTTTATATTTTTATTTTTTTTAATTTGTATTTATTTGAACACCTCGGTGGATGCTTATCATTTACATCTTATATATAAAAAAAACGATGTTTTAATCTTTCGCATTCTTACACGTTTTTCTTGGCAGATTGGGACAAAAATTACAGTTCAATAGTCCATCTGCTAATCTTCAGAGAATTGTAAAATGTGTATCTTATAACGTCACAAACAAGAAGAAAAAAAAACGAAGGAAATAGGAGAGGAGATTGGAAATGAGTGTTCCGATCAAAGCTTGGTACTTTGGAGTTATATGGAAAAGAAACTCACGTGATGGAAAAGGCATCAAGAACAAATGGCCTCATCTTCCTCGAAACAACCTACAGATTTCGAAAGCCGCCTCACCTACGGTGATTTTAAGACTATATATATATATATATATATATATATATATATATATATATATATATATATATATATATATATATATATATATATATATATATATATATGGGGGTGTTTGTGTGTGTATTTATAGATCATGTTTGCATTTAGGAAAATGTTATTAAATAACACAGTTTTTTTTGTTTTATGAGAATTCTTTTTGGTTTTGACTTTTTGAAATTTTCAAAATAGTCCATTTAGTATTTCGGTCAAATTGGTGTAGATAAGTTCCGTGGTTTTCTTGGTTTATTCTTTTCTGTCTTGTTTTTTTCGCCTGTACTTTCGGTTTGATTCATCAAATAATCATCAAGCAAGGTTAGTCTTGATGTGTTTACGCTGATTTCTTTTTTAATGTTTAGTTTTTAACGGCTAATAATTTACGACTTTGCGTCTATAGTGATTATGTGCAATCTAAACGGGTCGTCTAATATCTAAGATTTTGTTAATGTTAATTATTATGCTAGACACGTTAAAATTTTACGACTAGTTTCGTAATTACTGTTATAAATGGTGGGTGTATAGTTTTAATGTAAATGGTTTCAAAAAATTTTAATACAATTATAAAAAAGCTTAAAAATTCTAGAATTCATTTGCATTAAAACTAGACACCCAGTAATTACGAAGCTAGTCACAAGTGCCTAGCATAGTAATTCGACAGTTTAAATGCTTCCTTTAAAATTTTGAAGGGTCATGAAGTAAATCGTTACTTTTTTGTTCAACTATTAACAAAACTTTAAAAATAAGGTGACGTATTTACGAATAAACCCAAATGCATTCCGGTTGATTTAATTATGTAATTTTTTACATATGATTTTAAAAGTTTTGATTTTGAAGAATTGCAATAAATATTTCAATAAATATTCGATCCATAATAAATAAAATGTAAGTCATGTATAGGTGAGTAACATACAATCACACACAGATAGATACACCCAAGAAGTTATCACGCCATTTTTATTCATATAAAGATGACCATGTTCTATAATTTAAGAAGAAAATGTTTTTATCTATTTTTATTTCTTGCCACTACTACCAGGAGACACTTATGTTTAATATAGTAAAAAATGAAATTGAAAATTGAAATACTTCATGAAATAATTATGCAAGTAAACATATTCATTTAAATTGTTTTGTGGATAACTGAATGAAATGATATTTTGTTATATATAATTAAATGCTTACCAATTGATAATAGGTTGGCTTAACAATGTGGTATGCTCATATCAAATGCCGGATGGCCCTCTACTCCAATAGCTTCTTTCCTCGAGCTGCCAGCTGTTGGAACTCCCTCCCTGTTCCCCGTTTCCCCGACTGTATCGACATGCAGAAATTTAAAACTAATGTGAACAAGCATCTCGCTGTACAGCTCCCAATTTAGGATGACCCCCTAAACGTTCACCCTAATTCTCAGTAGCCCTTACGTCTACAATCGCAACTTGCTTTGTTTGGGGTGAACTAAGTTTTTAAAAATATATGTATAAAACACTAATTCAGAGGGTTTTCCAACAAATCAGCTTTTTCTGATTATATTAGAGGGCGAAACGGGAGGAAGGGGGCAGCAACAACAAAGAAAGTAATATGGTGTTATGAACATAGTGAAAAAGTACATAGTAATGATCTTCATTCAATCCCGAGCAACGTCGGGTGTTCCCGCTAGTATATATATATATATATATATATATATATATATATATATATATATATATATATATATATATATATATATATAACGGATACTCGTGCCATTTGGGGTCAGATCATAATATTTTTCTACATGTCTATTCTGGTAGTTACATTCTCCTTCGTTTTGTATAATGTTCTTTATATAATTTCTATTTTCGTATTTTAACTTATCTGTGGTGGGTAGGTGTTACCTGTTTGTTATCTGTGGTTGGTAGGTGTTACCTGTTTGTTATCTGTGGTTGGTAGGTGTTACCTGTTTGTTATCTGTGGTTGGTAGGTGTTACCTGTTTGTTATCTGTGGTTGGTAGGTGTTACCTGTTTGTTATCTGTGGTGGGTAGGTGTTACCTGTTTGTTATCTGTGGTTGGTAGGTGTTACCTGTTTGTTATCTGTGGTTGGTAGGTGTTACCTGCTTGTTACTTCGCACTCGGTGATTTTTCTTTACATGTCAACTGTTCTCTCATTCGGCTCTCTGTTTCGTATCGTGTCAATCCTCCTTCTGATTTCAAATTTATTCTAGTCTTTTATTCTAGATTTTTCGGAATTGTTCCCAGTGTTCTTACAACTATTGGTATTATTGTAGTTTCATTCATGTGCATTTCAGCTAGCTATATATTTGCTTAGTTTTCCCGCCTCCTTGATTTTCACTGTATGACTACTGGGACGTCTAAATCTACTATTTGGAAGGTTGTTTCCTTCTTGTTGGCTATTATCACGCCCGGTCTTCTTGCTTGGATAAGTTCGTAATTTTATATTTTCATACCCCATAGGATTTTGTGCCTTTCATTTTACTATAATTTCTCCGGTTCGTGTCTGTATCATTTGTCTGTGTGTCAAAAATACAGTCGTTTTCACAGTTACCAATGGATTATCTTCCCGAAGTAATCCCACACTTAATAATACAACGGTTATGATAAAGAATATTGAGACTAAGGCCATAAATTCGTTGTTTATGTAAAGCGAGACATTTAGAATATCTTGAAATAATACTTGTTTATGATTATTTGCAAGGGAGATAATTTCGATTCTTACTATCATTTGTCTGTTGGAAATAGTTTCCCTTTGACTTGCGTTCTTTGGGTGTTGTAGGTACGGTTAAGAATAATAAGCAAACCAAAGTCTATCGTTAATTGTGATTGTCGGAATCCACTTTTACGTCCAGAAATATTTTTTTTGTTTTCGACAGGAAAAAACAATGCTGTTTCTTTACAAATTCTCTCACCTTTAAAATAAAATAAACATGCTTCTAATTTTATGTCGGCCATGAGTTTAGAACAAACAATGCCGTTTGTTTATAAATGTGTGTTTTGAAAGACAGATCATGACACGAAAAAGCTTTGGCGATAAAATGTAAATGTTTTTTGCTCGGCAAGTTCTTTTCATAATCATGGAATTGATAGTGACTTAAATATTTAACCTATACTGCCCTGTCCGTGTATGCGATTACACAAATGTTGATTACCACGTCTTTACAGAAGAAATCCATCTGTACATGCCCGGTTGTGGGCGCACAGATAGCTCAGCAGCCCCGATTTATTTTTTCAAATCCTGTTTTATACTACTTTTAGACTAGTTTGCTTTATTCGCCCATGATTCTGTTTATCGTTTCGTCTCTTTGTCTACAGAATCTACATTTCCTGTGTATTTTCTATCTTGGCTTTCATGTAGTTCATTCTGATCGCTTTGTTTTTGTGCGGCTATCAGTAACGATTTTGTTCCTTTGTTCAAGTGATCTTTCAGTCGTTGTATCCATGTGTTTTCGTACGCTACTTTTTTTGTTAGTTTTATAAATTATTCATGCATCTGAGTTTCTTCCCGTTTTGCTTTCCGCGCCTTTTTGTTTCCAGTTTCGCTGCTCTCCGCGTTGTCCAATTATGTAGTGCTTTTAGTGGGGTAAGCAGCCTCTCTGTATTCTGTGTTATATACTTTTGTAATCCTTTTATCGCATCGTCTAGGCAGAATTTAATACTTACTAGTCCTTTTCCACCTTCTTTTCTTTTTACACCAAGTCGGCCAGTATCACCCTTCGGACACGGTGCGTGGCACATGGTTATTAGTTTGATTTTTTTTTTATCCATGTAGCTTAGTTTTTTTGTACAGTTTAAGAAGGGTCCTGAGTATTTTACTAGAAATACTACCCAAGTATTTAATTATTTTACTAAGTTTCTACTATGTAATTTAGTTTCAATAAGCTTTCTTGTTCTCAGGTGTTCTTTTTTAATGATCTCTTCTATTTCTGTTCATTTGATAATGTCCGCTTCGAGAATCCCAGGTATTTATAGATCTCGCATTCAACAAGTGCTCTGATTACCTCTCGATTAGATGATTCTATGCCTTCCGTTGCTATTAGTTTTCCCTTATTTATCTCAAGCAATGCACTTTTTTTCATAAAAATTTTCACTCTTAGATCCTGACTAAAGTTTGTAGTTGTGTTTACTATTTCGTCTCTTCGTCTATAGAATCTATTTTATTATTCACCCCAAATAAGTCATATTACCATCGAGGCGTAAGGAGATAAAGTGGTAGGGGTCATATTTATAAGAGCAACCTGAATGTGGAGTTGGACAGCAAGATGTTAGTTTACATTGCATTTAAATTTCTTCATGTTGGTATGGTTGGAGAAACAGTGAGTGTGAATGAAAGAGTTTTTTATGTTAGCCGGTAAAAATTCAGGAAGGGGACATTTTGTTTTCAGCACCGTCCTCTTTCGGAAGACATGCGCACGAGGAACTGTCTTGCCTCAACACCGCCTGCTTGCTCAGAAGCGGTCTTTTTAAATCAGCCAGCATGGGATTCGGACGTCCGATGAGCTTGCGTTTAGCTGTTGGTCATTCTGGGACAAGTAGTTTGGTAAAATAGAGTTTTACGGTGAGAAAAAAGGTGTTATATTCAGCGTTGGCCACGTGCGCGCATAATAAATACATTCGCCTGTATTACCTGTCTTCCGAGATTTTTTGCCCCAGATTGTTTGCTGTTACAGTGAGTAAGAAGGGAATTCCGAGGGCATGCAGTTCGAAGAAAGAACTTATTAGAGTAGAAAATCTTCCAGCATCTCGGAACCTCTACAGTGAAGGGACAGGATGTTGCTGCTAGTTGAGTGCGTCAAGGATATCTTCGTTTATGGAGTACAAGTACAGTAAGTTAATCTGTTCATTCTGTGGACCTTGTTTATCTTAGA
Organism: Sepiola atlantica; assembly: GCA_963556195.1. NCBI lineage: Eukaryota > Metazoa > Mollusca > Cephalopoda > Sepiida > Sepiolidae > Sepiola > Sepiola atlantica. The sequence continues at coordinate 158,500,451 of OY744522.1, read as the reverse complement.
TTTCTAGCTATTCTTGTTTTTTTTGTTTTTTATTCATGAGGTGATTTAAATTTTCCTTTGTGTCTGTAAATCTATTACCTGCATAGTTGAGTGAGTATCTAGGCGAGTGATATCATTGCTATGACAAACAGTAGTGGAGATAGAGAATATTAGAAAATATCTCTCTCTCTCTCTCTCTCTCTCTCTCTCTCTCTCTCTCTCTCTCTCTCTCTCTCTCTCTCTCTCTCTCTCTCTAGCAGATCATTTGTTTCTCTTATCGCTTTTCATCATCCTTTTTGTTCTGCAAGGAGTAGTCTGTGTCTATTAAGGAAATGGTATATCCTTTCAGTCGGTTATACCTTTAAGATTGTCCATATGATTGGTAGGTAGGTTATTTATTTATTTTTAACATACTTCACCCCAAACAAGGCAGGCCGCCACTGTAGACGTAAGGGGCTACTGAGAAAAAGGGTGAAAGTTTGGCCCCCAAACTTAAATTGGTCAACTTAAATTGAGAGCTGCGCAGCAAGATGTATGTTTACATTAGTTTTAAATTTCTGCATGGCAGTATCGTCAGGAAAACAATGATCAGGGAGAGAGTTCTAGAGTCCAGCAGCACAAGGAAAGAAAATTTTGGAGTAGAAAGCTCTTCGGCATCCTGGGACCTCCACAGTGAATGGATGGGATTTGGCAGATTGTTGGGTTGGTCTAGTGAATTTACGTCGTGGGGGTACCAGAGCAGCAAGCGCATCAGAGCACAATCCATTGAAGTGCTTGTTAAACAGGCACAAGGAAGCAACATTGCGGCGATGGGACAGGGGCTGGAGCTTGGTGAATAGTGAGGGACTTATTAAGTTGGTGACTCTTTTTCGGACCTTGTCTAAGAGGGGGAGACTAGTGGATGATGCCCCAGCCCAGATGGGGCAACACTACTCCATGCATGAGCGGATGGTGGCTTTGTAGAGATATAGGATAATGTCAGGTGTGACAAGTTTACTAGCCCACCTTATTTGCAGCAGCCCTGGCATGTCTTTAATGTATTTATTCCAATTCATGTTATCTGTGAAAGTTAGGCCGAGGAGTTTGAATGATGAACTCTCAGGTAGGGTGTTATTTGCCATGACAATCGGTGGTTGAAGAGATTTCTTGTGGTTATGTAAGGAAAGTAGCTTTGTCTTTGCGGCATTAAAAGTTACCATCAATTCTTGACCCCAATCCACTACAGACTGGAGGTCATTTTCTAAGGATTCAGCCATTGCCTCAGATATGTGCGCGTCGGTTTTGCCCACATGACGAGAGTAGAGCGTGGTGTTGTCAACAAATATTCCTACTTCAGTCTCAATGACACCAGGGAGGTTATTTATGAAAATCAGGAACAGTAGAGGTCCATGATGGATCCCTGGAGTACACCAGCATTTATGTCATGTTGCTTAGATGAACGGCCATCGAGGACAACCTGGATCTTTCTTTTTATTAGGAAGGATCTAATTATATTAAATAGTTGTCCAGTAATACCATATGAGTGCAGTTTTAGGAGAAGCCCTTCATGCCAGACCTTGTCAAAGGCCTTGGATGATATATCAAGTGCTACCGCCCTAGCTTCACCTGCCTCGTCCAATGTATGATATATGCGTTCAGAGATGACCGTTAAGATATCTGCGGTATATCGTGCTTGTCTAAATCCGTATTGATGATCAGAAAGAAGTTTATTGGTCTGTAGTTGTTTGGGACCGTTCCCTTGTCTCTGTCTTTTTGAATTAATGTGGTTCTCTTTTTGGTCATCCACTCCGCTATGTCTGCGTTGCTTATAAATCTCCTTAGGTTTTGTGCTAGTTTTTCATGTATGGCACTGAATCTCATAAACTGGAATCTGTGTATTCCGCCATTGCCAGGTGTTTTCCATGTATTTCATTTTGGCTAGATATTATTATCATAATTATTCTTCTTATTCTTCTTCTTCTTCTTCTTCTTCTTCTTCTTCTTATTATTATTATTATTATTATTATTATTATTATTATTGTTGTTGCTGTTGTTGTTGTTGTTGTTGTTGTTGTTGTTGTTGTTGTTGTTTACTCACTAGGAGTTTTCACACGAATCATTATCAGTCATTGCTCCTTGGTAGTAATTAGTGTTCCTTGGAGTCTAAGTGACAACAAGTCACTTCAGGGTTTCAGCACTCTCAGCTTCTTTCGATAACCATTGCAAAACGTTTTGCGTTACCACAATAACTGTTTACTATTGATTTATCGCTGTGACCACCGTTAGCTTTTTCCTGGAAATTGAGATTCCAGTAATTTCCGCTCCCTTCCAGTGGAGGTCTGGATTGTTCTCTCTCTCTCTCTCTCTCTCTCTCTCTCTCTCTTATTCTTCTTCTTCTTCATTACTTTCTCGCTGATAACGGCCGTTGGTTTTCTCTAGAATTTGAGTGGCAACAAGGCTCCTCGGGATTCCTGTACTCTCCGTGTCATTCTCGTTTAGGTCTGGGTGGTGCTCTCCCTTCGCGGTCTTTCTATCCTCCTTAGCCCTTCACGACCATTTTGTACTGAGCTAGCTGGTGCCACCACTTTTTCTTTGGAGGGGGTCAGATTATGGATTTTTATCAGTTTCAGTGTGTAAACATTTGAAATACCTTGTAAACGTAAAAAAAAAAAACAATGTAAACACAAAAGATCAACTATGTATATAATATCTGTTTCTAAAATTAATTCAGCATATGTTGCTTTATGTACACAAGCGCATGCACGTGTGCACACACGCATACACGTATATATGTGTAATATATAACTCCCACATGGCTCCTATTCATGTTAGTGGGTATTATGAGAACGGTAGACGCTTTTTTTTTTATTTACGCACTGGTAGGTGAGATGGCGTGGGGAGCGTTTATCAAGCTGCAAGTATACTATTTTCGCAACTGTATATTCTTCAAATAATTTTCAGGATATATTTCATTTATTTCTATTTTATTTTATTTATTCTGTTGTGTTCTTTTTATTTCGTTTATTTATATATATATATTTTTTAATTCAATCAAATGGTCTGCATATTCCACTGTCAACCAAAACTTCATCAATAAAATAGCCATAACATAGTATTTTTAAATTTATACATAACATATAAAGTTATCTCGTCGAATTTTCAAAGTTAAACCGAAATAACAATCTGTCTTACATATCGACATTTGATTCGGACTAGCCTATTTTTTCGCATTTATTTGTTCCATTGTGTTATTGAAACAAATATAATTCTTTCCACATTAGTTTTTTTCCCCCTGAAAATACTTATTCTGGCTAAAAATACCTTAGAGCTCGAATTGTTTTTTACCTAATGAGCAATGGCTTAAAAGCCAGTGGTACTTTGTGATTTTCTTACGAGAGCTCTATCCAAGAAGAGGAACATATAGTCATCCACATACAGACTGTTTTGCTGCATCACAGCTCTTCAAGTGCCTGAAGCCGGGATCGAAACTCGACTGTTAAGCTGACAGTCAGTCATCCACAGACAGACTGTTTTGCTGCAACACAAGCCGAGATCGAACTTACAACCATCTACTTGGTAGTCATTCAATCACGTGGCGTGCGCTGTTAACACGTGACATCTCAATGATTTATATAAACATTGACAATTACCAGAGAGTGCTCCGTTCGTTTACAAAGAGCAATGCATTGTCACTAATAATAGTTTATGATATCACTTACCACAGTGCTCAACCCAAAAATTCTAGCGACTATTTCTTGGCTGAAGATAAGTATCATCTCACACAGCTAAAAAAATGAGTTTTACTTAAATACATATACATATTTCTAGCGACTGTTTATGGCAGGAGAGAAATGAGGGGATCAGTTCACAGGTGGCAATCTGAAAATTTATAAAAACAGCCGTAATCTGAATCGTCGGCATTTCCCGGTGTCGTAAATAATGAATAAATGTCGATATATCTAGCGATTTCCAGCGACCATTTCTTTTGAATGAAAAATGTAAAGATCCGAAAAAAGTTTTCTACGTACTCACCGAAGGAATTTTGTACGCCATTTGTGAAAAATCAGTAAGCAAACATAGCGGGAAACATTTGCTTTTGATACTGCGTGACGTCACATGTTATAGTATTTAATTCGGAAATCTTCACGAGAATCACGATTTTCTGCAAGTGTTTTTCTATACAAAAATAATATTATATTATGTAAGCATTATATTTTTATGATGCACTAATATCAGTAATTAGTATTGATAGTAACCTTTGCTGATGATAACGAAATCGGTGACCATTTTAATGCCACCTTGTTGATCATGAAAAAGATGGATTCCAACAAAAAATAGACCGGGCAGGATAAAGAACACGAGCAAAGAAAGTAACTCGAATTCCATTTTTCTCTTCTTAATAACATGAGCCAACGCTAAAAAAAGGAAAATTGCTACTTAGAATGAAATATGGATATTTTAGGACATAAGCTATTTAGATTAAATTAGAAAATCCGACCGGCATATATTAGATATATATTTTTCGTTTTCAGGTGTTATGTTACTATCGAGTGTGCAGGCGGTCGATATAAAAAAACGAAACATGTATAAACAATGTATACATGTGTCTTGTATGATATTTTAATTTACATTAGAATATCAGTTTTATGTAAAGATTTTGCACGTAAAACTGACACTCACATACGTGTAAAATAGCTTCCTATATGTCGGAAATTATATTTTTATTACTCGTTATTGATGAATATATACATACATACATATTTATATATGTGTGTGTGTGTGTGAAAATATATATTTGTGTACATTTTCTTTTGATTTACAAAATCTGTTCAATGTAAAAGCTCGATTAATGTTAACATTAAACAACAGAGCATATCTAAATACAAAATCGCTGATTGTCTATAAAGGAATTCTTGGTTTCTTTAAGGAACCGGTTTCTATGTGAAATACATAGAAACAGTTTGTTGTTTTTTTTGCTTGAGGATTTCCTTCCGGGAATTATCGGTTGGTCTTCTTATTCAGACAGATCCAAAGCAGTGTCAAGACTGATTGTGAATATTATTTATATATATATATATATATATATATATATATATATATATATATATATATATTCTTATATATATATATTCTTATATATATATATATATATTTATATATATATATTCTTATATATATATATATTCTTATATATACATATATATATTCTTATATATATTTTCTTATATATATATATTCTTATATATATATATATATATTCTTATATATATATATATTCTTATATATATATATTCTTATATATATATATATTCTTATATATATATATATTCTTATATATATATATTCTTATATATATATATTCTTATATATATATTCTTATATATATATATTCTTATATATATATATATATATATTCTTATATATATTCTTATATATATATATATATTCTTATATATATATTCTTATATATATATATTCTTATATATATATATATATTCTTATATATATTCTTATATATATATATATATATATATTCTTATGTATATTCTTATATATATATTCTTATATATATATTTATATATATATATATATATATATATTTATATATAAATATATATATATCTATTTATTTATTCCTATATATATTTATATATATATTTATATATATATATTTATATATATATATTTATTCCTATATATATATTTATTTATTTATATATATATATCTATATATATATATATATTTATATATATGTATCTATTTATTTATTTATATATATATTTATATATATGTATTTATATATATATATGTTTATATATATATGTATATTTATATATATATTTATATATATATATATATTTTATATATATATATGTATATATATATTTATATATATATATTTTTATATATATATATATATATTTGACACCTGAGGATGATTCGACGAAGAATCGAAAAGGTTCGTGAAACCTGTTAAACCTTTAGAACATTTTTTTTTTAATACAAAAAAGAACCATCAGAAAAATTCATAAAATAAAAAAGGTATAATTAAACAAACGAATTCTTTCAAATAGACCCATATACACATGTTTGATGCCAAACCTGCAATCAACAGTATGGGAGGAGGCAATCCCTGCAGGTCGCACGATTCGAACTCCAATACGAAAGTCATTCGTGACTCAGTAGTCGAAGTGTTAACCGTTGCGGCCAACACGCATTGTCGTAGAAAATAAAAGAGTAAATTAACGTCCAAATGTCAGGTTCAGCGGGCATGTTAGCAAGCTGTCAAACAGAACGCAATAGGCGAAGCCTAGAGTATTGCATTACGCTATAACCTACTTAAAGTGCTCCATCTGGTGAGAGCTTTGAACAATTATTTATAAATAAATATTATTTCAAAATAGAACCATGCCAAACCTATAATCATCAGTATGGGAGGAGACAATCCTTGCCGGTCGCACAATTCTAACCCGAATACGAAAGTTATTCTTAACTATTTCTTTAACATCATACCTTTTCAACATCATAATTTTTTCAGTATATATATATATATATATATATATATATATATATATATATATATATATATATATATATATATATATATATATGGTGACTGTTTATTCGATTTTTGATATGACCACTTTTGGCGTATCGATGTAATATTAGTGTGAAGGTTCCCGTTGGGAGGCGCGGATGTGGCTCTTCAAGCCTGCCTGACATTTACAGACCATACCACAGATGGGGAGGATGTTGTGATGATCTGAGGAGATGCCATAAATGAAGCCACCTCTTGTCCGTGCTTGATTTTGCAAAACATGCACTCGTTGGTGATTCAACAAACCTGCACGTGACATAGTTACCAAGTTGTACGCTTGGCATCTTAGGTGTTCCATGTTTCCTTCATGTGCTTGAGGTGTCACGCCCCGTCTCTTCATCGCTGCTCTCTTCTGCTGCTGGTGTTTCATCCTATTCTGTTCAAAAAGCTTGTTGCCTTCAAAAATCGCTTCCTTCCACTTTGACCGATCTACAGCCACCCCTTCCCATTCTCCAAGATCAATTCCAAAGCACTTCAAATCGTCTTTGAGACAATTTTTGAATTACTTACGAGGTTTATGCCGTAGGCCAGTATTCCCAGTTAGTTCCCCGTAGATCACCTACTTGGACAGTCTGACATCATTAAGACGAATAAGATGACTAGCCCAACGAAGTCTACGTTTTCTTCTACGAGACTCGATGCTTGGAACAGTAGCTGGTTCCAACACTTCGGTGCCAGGGGTAAAGCTATCCCAACGGATGTTAAGCAAATGCTTAAGGCAATTCTGCTGGAAACGCTCCGGCAAGTGAATATGAGCTCTGTAAGTGGTCCGTGTTTCACACGCATATAACACATTTGATACCACACATGCCTCATACAGAGATCTTAGTTTCCAGCCCGACATCACGTGATGCCCACACCTGCTTCTCCAATGTTCAATATGTCCATCTATCTCAGCATCCAACGATCCGTTCCTAAAAAAAACACTACCCAGATACATAAAACGATCCACTACAGACAGTCTATGGCCCTCAGTAAATATATCCGGTTTCTGATACGGGTTGCCTGGGGCTGGGGCAAACATAGCCTTTGTCTTGCCCAGGCTTATTGTGAGATCCACGTTTCTAATCGCCCATTGTTACATTACGATGTATTTAAGAAGTTAAGAGAACACAAGTGTAGGAGTGAGATAAGACATACTGGACGAAGTCAGGCTTTATTCCGAGAGAGACTAGAAACGGATACTGATGCATGCCAGGAGTAGGCAGGGTAAAGAGGGGGTATAGTCCAATGTACATGGGTGGGGAGCATAATGTAACACCTTCCCTTTTATGGTTGAGAAGTGTCCTTACTCTATGGAGTTACATTGTTTAGCCAGAACTGCCATCAGTTTGTGTAGTCTTTGAGGTATGCTGGCCTTCGTATTCCTCTGCCAGTGCGGGTGTGGGTCCTGACAGGGGATTCGCCTTGGAAAGATTCCTTAGCGTCGGTTGCTTGGTGTGGTGAGCAAGTGTCTTGAGTCCTGTCACTGGAAGTAGAGGGGGATGAATATTTGGTGTGTACCCCATCGCTGTATGTGGTTGTCCTAGCTGACGAGTGGGTGTGCGTCCTGTCATTTATTGTTGCTCCCGGGATCTTCGCAGGTGACGCCTGTTGCGTCGGTAGCTTCCGTTGAGTGTCTCGACCATGTAGGAACGTTCATCTAAGCGTTGGTTCACAACTCCCTTATTCCATACTCTGTCACCTTTCTTGTACGGGCGTATCCTGACGACCTCGCCTTGGGTCAGTGCCGGTAGGTTGTATGTACGACGATTGTAGTACTCTGTTTGCCTGAAAGCATTGCTTACGCTCGATGAGCATTTTATCCTTTTCCCCCTGGTTTGTGGACCTGGGTTTCAGTAGGTTGCTGCTCATGGGCAGAAGTGAGCGTGTACGGCGATTCAGCAGGCGCTGAGAGGGGCTGCTTCCCATGTGTTGTGTAGGGGTATTCCTGAAGTCGAGTAGTGCCAGAAACTGGTCGGTGCCAGTGTATTTGTGCTTCTGCAAGAGGCGTTTTGCACTTTTCACATCGGATTCCGATTTTCCGTTAGCTTGCTGATTTCCGGGGCTTGCCATGAGATGTTCGAAGTCACATTTTTCCGAGAAGTGTTTAAAAGCTGATGAGGTGAACTGGGTTCCAGCGTCGAAGATCACCTGGCAGAGGATTCCATATCTCGCAAAGTGTGCCTTCAACTTGCGGATGATGGTGGAAGTTGTTGTATCTTCTAATCGATCTATCTCCCAAATGTTTGAGAAATAATAGACAGTTATGAGGTACTCCAGTCTCACTTTCAATCAAATCAATGCCAACTTTCTGCCATGGCCGATCAGTCATATCATGTGGCATTAAGGTTTCTTTCGGTTGCTCTGTGGCGAACTTGCAGCAGGTTTTGCAAGTGGAGATGTATTCACATATCTCCGATGACATTCCTGGCCTGAAAAAACATTCTCTAGTGCGGCGTACGCATCCATCTATGCCAATGTGTGAGAAGTGAATTGAGCGCTGGATGTCACTCTGGAGACTGAGTGGAATGAGTACTCGGTCGCCTTTGAAGATAAGTTCATCTTGAAGTGACATCTAATCACGGGTGCAGCACAGCGGGAAGGTCCATTTTCTCGGTTGGCCAACCCTGTATTATTGTCTTCCTGAGTTGGTCGCATACCTCGTCTTGATTCGTTGCTTTTCGGATCTGAGTCAGTCTTTCATCCCTGATGGGTAAGAAGCTAACCATATTGACAAGCTCGAATTCGGCTTGATGGTTTATTTCGGTTGTCATGTATAACCGCTTTAGCATGTCTGCGATATACATGTGTTTTCCTTTGAGGCACACGACGTCGATGTCGTACTTCTGAGTCCAAAATAGAATTCCCTGTAATCGTTTTGGGGCTTTTGCAAAGGTTTTTTTTTTCATTATGGCTACCAGTGGTTTATGAACTGTGTGTATCTCTGTTCGTCTGTCATAAGTATATTGATGGAATTTCTCCAGTGAGAACACAATTGCTAACATTTCCTTTTCGATTTGGGCGTATCTCTGCTCGATATCAGTCAGCGCTCTGCTTGCATATGCTACTGGCTTGCCTTGTTGTAGTAATGCTGCGCCAAGTCCTTCTGAGCTGGCGTCACACTGTATTGTGAGGGCCATTTTTGGATCGTAGTAAGAGAGTACGTGTGCTTCAGTGACTGCTCGCTTCCTTTCTGCATATGCGGTATCTCATGCTTGCGACCATATCCATGGGCATCCTTGTACATCGGTTGCCGTATGGGTTCCATGATGGTCGACAATCTTGGTAGGAACCTTGCTAGATAGTTGACCGTCCCACAGAGTATCTGTATCTCTTCGATCGATGTGGGCCACTTTAGTTTGGTGATCGCGTAAATTTTAGAAGGATCTGGGAGAAGCCCATCATTGGTAATGAGGGGACTCATAGAAGCTTATGGCAGTCTTTTTTACTTCTGCCTTTTCTCGGTTCAGCTTCATTCCTCTTTCTCGACACCGTTGTAGGAGTGTCTTCAGGTTTACATCATTGTTTACTGAGGCTTGTTGTAGGTCATCTCCTGAACCGAATGCAATTATATCGTCGGATGCATGCAACTCTACCTAAACCGTCTATGGCTAATGGAGACGCTTTTGAAATATTTCAGAGCTCACACAAGTTCCGAAGGGGTGCCTCAGCCACCGGTATCGACCGAACCCCGTTTGGAAAGTTGTGAGGAGGCTTGATTCGTCGTCTAGCACTCCATGCCAGTATGCTGATGCAACGTCTACCTTAGTGAAGTATTTTGCATTTGTTAACTTAGATAGTACTTCCTCTATGGTAAGTAGTTGGTATCGCTCGCGTTTCAGTGCTTTGCTTAGCGGTCTTGGATCGATGCAGATTCGGATATCCCCTGACTTCTTTGTGGCGATAATCATTCGACTATTCCAGTCTGTTGGTTCGTCGACAGGGTTGATAATTCCGAAGTTTTCTAACCTTTTTAATTCGTCATTGACTCGAGGAATCATAGATACTAGTATACGTCCAGCTGGGGCAGTATGGGTTGTTATAGGGGAGTCCACTTGTAGGTGCACTTGACCGGGCAGTGACCTTAGTTCGCCGTTAAATACGTCCGAGTACTCTGTCATAAGTTGCTCAAAGACTGGGTCTGAGTGAACATTAGCGATGTTGTCATAATGTACCGTTATTAAGTTAATCTGTTCACTCACCCGTTTTCCTAGCAATGGGGTTAGGTTTTCTTTAACCACCATGAACTCAACAGGGTACTTTTTCGTGTTTTGGGGGTTGCGCAAAGTAATCCTGCATCTGCCGAACGGTACGAGTTCGGTCGCATCCCACATCTGTAATTTTTTAGATACTGGTTGCAGATTTATATCGCGCACATATTTCAGTGGAATTACATTAACAGTAGCACCACAGTCGACTTGGAATTTTACCTGTTTATGGTCTAGCGTCATTCTAGCATAAATGGTTCTGTAGTTTTATTTTACTCTCTCTCTGAGTTGACGCTTAGTACGTAGTCCGTATCGCTAAAAGAGTCAGAATCGGGCACTATTTGATTCACCTCATGTCTTGGTTTAGACGGTCTTGGTTTCTCACCACGCCGCTTCTCCGGGAATTTCAGTGCAAGGTGGTTTTTGTGACTGCAAAGGTTGCATTTCTGTCCCCATGCAGGACATGCTTCTTTTCTTTTGCCATGCCTTCTGCCACAGAAATGGCAGTCTATTTGCCCGTACCTTTGGTTCTCTTTTTTATAACCTGGGTTTTGGACCTTGTTTATCCGTTCTTGTTGGTCAGGATTAATTATTTTTAGCCGTGTCTCCGTTGCTTCACAGCTACGGCATCTGTCAACACTTTGTTGAAATGTTTGTGCCGTATTTTGCAGCAGTCTTTACGGACATGGTTATCTCTTACTACTAGTACGATACGGTCGCGTAGCAGAGAGTCATGTTAACAGTCACAAAGTTTGCACGATTTAGCTGGATTGCCTAGTAGGAGTCGATAGTATCACCTGGTTCTTGGTCTCTTTTGTTGAAGAGGTATCGCTTATAGGTCTTATTTGTCTGTCCTATGAAGTGTTGGTCGAATTTGGCTATCACCGTATCGACGTCATCTTTGTCTTCGGTGGGGGCAAACTGAAACCCGTTGTGGATAGTAAGGGCGTCTAGTCCGACTGCGTGTAGAAACAACGCTGTTTGGTACTGTTTATCCTGGTCTGCAAGTTTAGCGATAATACAGTAGTTTTTCCCCATCTGTTTTCATAACTTCCACGTCCAAACTGCTTGGGGACATTATACTTGTTCAAAAACTTTCCACCATCTTTTTCGCACGAGGGAAGTTGTTGACAGTTTGTACTATCCGTTGCTTGTTGTTCGTTCTGACGATGACTTTGTATTTCGGGTTGTGAGACGTGTTTTACATTCCCGTTGCCACCATGTTACATTACGATGTATTTAAGAAGTTAAGAGAACACAAGTGTAAGAGTGAGATAAGACATACAGCCGAAGCCAGGCTTTATTCCAAGAGAGACAGGAAACGGATGCTGATACATGCCGGGAGTAGGCAAGGAAAAAGAGGGGGTATAGTCCAACGTACATGAGTGGGGAGCATAATGTAATACCCATTCATGAAATCCTGCATATCATTCTGCGAGTGAGTTACGAGATCCACATCATCTGCATGGAGCAAATCTCGAATAACAGTGTAGAATGTCCTTGACAAAGCCTTGAAACGATGTAAGTTATACAGCCGACCTGATGTGCGAAATCGAAAATACACAACTTTGTCGCAGTTAGTGAGAGCCAATGAGTTACAGCAAAATGGGTTCAGTGAGACAACCATTGCAGTTGGCACGTGCTTTTATGTTTTCGTGCAGCTCACGAAGGGGTTTAACAAATTTAGGAGGACATCCAACTTACCCAATACCTTCCACAGTGCATCCCGATTAACTGTATCGAACGCCTTCTTCAGATCAACAAAGACGATGTTCAATACACTTTTTTTGCATTTGACGCGTCGTAAAGATCATATCAGTGGTACCTGTATTTCTTCTAAAGCCACACTGACACTCAGGAAGCATAAACGGACAGTCAGACCATCTAACAGGATTCTGGTAAATACCTTTCATGTCACCTTCAAAAGAGAGATGATTCAATAACTGCCGCACTTATTTTTACTTCGTTTGCTCTTGTACAAGGGGACCATAATGGAGTCACGCCAATCTTAGTAAACATGCCTGTCAAACCACCTGTTGTCAATTAACCCTTTAATCCTTGGATTTTAATGGGGTTACACTAGAATGGCTAAGACCATAGACTATATATGGATGATATACGCCAAAAGTACCAGCACATCTACATGATTATAGTGATCAACGCTTGTGCGACACAACGACCACTCTCTGAGTATCGGCAACTATGAACCCGGTGACAGACAAACAGCCTGATGACTAGTAGTCACTTAAACCGAGTTTTCCTACTCCTAGACGGCTGCTTTAACAAAAGCTACGAAGACCATCCCTCCTAATAGTAATGACATATACCCATGGTTGAAACTTAGGATGCTTGGCACCAGAGTGTGATCCACATGCCGGTGGATCATGCATTCCTCAGCTGACAAAGCCTAAGCTTCTCGGGAGAATTCTGTCAGGGTTTCCTCAATCTTGGCCTTTCTGGCAAAACCTAAACCTACAAGGCAGTGGGGTCCAGTTTTACAGCACTAAGCACTCGCCGTTTAAAAAAAGCGCATACACACACACGCGCGCGCACACCCACACACACACATATATATATATATATATATATATATATATATATATATATATAGTCCAAAGAATTTCAACCGGGCTTATAAAAAGTGCCTAATGTAAAATAGAGATTTTATGTATATGATTATTTTTATTTATACAAACATGTACATAATCTGCGACACTGGCATGTCGATGATATCGATCAACAGTTGTTACAAACTGAGATCTCATCAGGAAGAATGAAAATCTGATCCTTCCCTTAGGTCATATTTGGAAATAACCAAATGTAACCTAAGGGAAATATCAGATTTTCATATTAAGACGATTTTCCCCAGTACCATTTGTCAGAAATAGGAAAATAGCCACATGCATCATAGGCTACTAAACTCGCCACTATATTATTCTTATTCACTTGAGCGTGTTTTAGTAAATTTGTGAATATTTTCTCCAGCTAACACTAAATATAACTTTTGTCCCATCATCTTTGACTCTCCCAAAAATACTACATAGAGGTGGTAGCAAAAACTTTTCCCACTATAACTTTACTACTGACACTCTCCCCATCGACATCAGGAACTAATAAACAACGTCTACTTTTTAAAAACGTGACCCTTATTATTTACTATTCGTCTGCTATTAATTTGCTACATAATACAATACGTAACGCGCACATTTAATGAACGCTCCTTTAAATTCCGCTGATTTTCTAGAATATCGCATTACGTTATTTCTACCTATTACGAATACAGTTATACTCATTCCGGTTTTTAGAGAATATATTTGACGAGCATAGTTCCTTATAGTATTTAATTATTCAACATGGCGGCTACAATTTCTTCAGCGTATCAACTTTAGAATTACGTCAATATACGTATATGTATTTACAATACTTTGACTGTGTGTATGTGTGTATGTGTGTATGTCTAGAAAAGGCTCCCAAGATACTAGACAGACACCTTAAAGTTGCCATTTTCTGTATCCGCCACTTTTCGAACGCATAATATCCAAAAATTGTAAAAAGACATCGATTTATTCGTATAGAAATGACCCAAAACGTGTGACAGGTGGACACTAAATTCGGTCGACTTCTGTTAGATCGTACAATATGTGCGTGCGTGAGTGTGTGCATAAAACTATTGGCAACTTGGTTTTAGTCAACTACTTTTCAAGAAATTGAATACTTGCTTCCATGGTTCATAGGGTATCGACGAACGTCTATGATTGAAAGGTTTAGGGTTCGATCCCAGTCTACTCACATACTTTTTTCTTTTTTAAAAATGACCTAAACATACATCGAATGGGGGACAAGGGGGCGACCGGTGAAAAGACAGCTTTTGCCCCGAGTAACCGAGGAAGAGCTGCATTGTTAAACACTTGCCTACGAGGGGGGGGGGAATGGGTGTTTTTTTTTTAATTCAACGTTCATATGTAGTAACTTGAAAATAAATCAATGTAATATGTAGTAATTTTGCTGAATCATTCCTGCGCACATTCCATCACAGTGACGTCTTCTTCTTCTTAAGTATTGTGAATATCATAATTTCTCTTCGAACACACATGCTTCATTAGTGCTCTGCATGCCTCCTTAATTATATTTGTGTGTTTCACTAGTGCTCAGGATACATACTAATTTTTCTTTTTTCTTTCCTCACAAAAAAAAGGAATTTCTATACAAAGATAACGAGGGGGAATTGGGTTTTAAAGTGTTTTGTAGGCCTCTTTAAGTTTAAAATTGCTCATTATCATAGATAGAGCGGGTGTTTAATCAAAAAGACACATTCTGGGGAAATACCGGTACTGGTAGGTGGGCAGGAAGACTCCTACATCTGCAAAATTGATTTCATTTTTTTCTTATTACACAATATATATTTATCTTACGTGCCTAAACTAAAATGTACATTCGTTACACATGGTCAACTTTCAGTCACATTTCACTACCCACAGAGTTTGACACAATGTAAGTTCTTACTGTGTTGAAAATCCACCAGCATGAATAAACATTTACGCATTCTTCAAGGATTTATTTTCAATTACTTTTTTACCAGTCGCTAATGGCTGATACTTGAAGTGTTTTAGTATTTAGCAATTAAAATACATATTCGTTTCTACAAAAACAATTGAATTAGTTTTCACGTAAAAAAGTTAGTGATTTAAATTTATCTAAATTTATCAGTTTAAGAAATGGCGTTTTGCCTAGTTTTCGATGTCAAGATTCTCGCTTAGTATAGACGTCATTTTTTTTACCCGTCATGGCGTTACGGGCATTTTACTCAACAAAATGTGTATGTTCATAAAAGAAAAACAGTTGAAAGGAAATATGAAAGAAAAACTGAAATATGAATGTTTATATTTATAAATGTAAGTATCATTTTCAGATACGAGGGAATAGATGTCCAAACGGACGATTCAGGTCTACAAAATGGCGGAACAAACAAAACTAAAGGAATTATGAAAAATTAATCGAAGATATAAGTAGGTGTACTTACCCGGCGTTGCCCGTTTAATTCAATATTGTTGTCCAAAGGAATAATCTTTTTTGATTTCAAATTAATATAAGTGTAAAATAAAAGAAATATTTATGTTATAAATGAGTTCGTCTAGATTTTCTGTTTGTATATGATCTAAAGGAAGAATCCGTAAAAATCTATTTGTAATAAATGTGGAATAAAGAGAAAGCTTGCTATGAAGGAAAGTGTAAATGTGTCGAATGTCACCGAAGTTGATGACGACCGCTTAGATTATCTGAGTAAAACAACAATGTAATTAGTTGGTGCAAAAGATGAATTTTCACGAACTATTATGATACACAGATAATTATAAGAAATACATAAGTTAATATTTACTTCAAACAAATATAATTGCTTATCTAATAGCGAACATGCAATGGCGCATTTTTGCTTTTCATTAATGATATTTTTATTTATAGATCATTATAGATAAAGTTCTTTATATTACCATTACTCCTGGTCGGAATGAATATTTAAAGAAAGAAATTGAAACGAAATACGTTATTTTATTGCAAACAACATAGTACAAAAATAACAAATAAAGATTGGCTAGTTAGGAGCAAATATGGTATTTTGTCAGTGCTGAACTATCTATTTTATACAGATTCCTATATAGCTGGGATATTATTCTCTCGGTGTATAAGAATTACTACTGAGAAGGTACAATTCCAACCGTTTTATTTAAACAACGGCAATGCACATGCGTTGAGCAAGTGACCAACACACAATTTAACCAAGTTCGTTGTTGTCTGCCAAAATGTAAGTTTCTAGAATGTTCCGTGACAATTGCCATAAAAGTCAGAATTCGAACATTCCTGTTATATGGAAAACAATGTGGCACACAACGCGTTTCAAAGATCCACACCGTTCGTCCTGCGCGCTCAACACGAGGCAAGCAACAATCTCAAGCTAAACGCGATACAAGCGAATACCGATCTCATGCCGAACAGGGGACAAGCAAACACTGATCTTAACTACAACACGGGCAAAAAAAAAACATCGATCTCAACTCTAGCACAAAGCAAGCTACGATCCCAAGCTCAACACGAAGCGAACAAATGTTGATTTCAAGCCGAACACGAGGCAAAAAATATTGATCTCAAGCCCAATAGACGGCAAGCAAACACCGATCTTAACTATAAAACAAGACAAGAAAACATCGATCTCAACTCCAACAGGAACCCGGCTACGATCTGAAGCTGAACACGGGACAAGAAAACATCGATCTTAACTACAACACGAAGCAAGCAGTGATCTCAAAAGCAAACAGCGATCTCACACCGATTAAGCAACGAAATCTTAAACCAAAAGCAAGTCTACGATCTATCGTAAATACAAGGGAACACCCCTGCAACAATTATCAGCGACAGACCTATGACCGACTATTAAATTTTAAAAGGAAAATAAAATTTGAAGCTATTCCTCCATTTTACAAACTTACGCGAAAGAAAACTTTGACTAAAAAAAATAGCACATTACTTTTTTGCAAAAGTCTTACGCAGACGAACTGAGACAATTCTGAACTTTTTTTTTCTTTTCATTTAGTTATATTTCACATCCAGACTCTTACAAGAAATATTATTTTATACTACACGAATAAATCTTGCTATTTCCGTGGAAGATGCTCGGCTGAGCTCCAGTCTTTTGTTCCTCCTTGTAAGACATTCACAGCAAGAACTCGTCTGCTACCACTACGATTTTTTCCTTTCTTACTTCTTGTGACTACCGTCAGACAGAATTTTCATGAACAAGGATTCTTTGCAAGGACTTTCCGTCTGTGGAACACATTACTGTGGGACTGCTTCCATGCCGATTACAACTTGGTCGTCTTCAAGTTCAATGTCAACAAATTCTTATCACGGACAGCCACATAAACAATAAAACTCAATGTATGCAATTGATCAATATAATTACTCCTATAGTGTTCCTCATTCCCGTTTAATTAACTCTTATCCTCGAGTGGCTCTCGGCCTTGATGAGTGGTGAGCCAATGATAATAATGTAATTTATTTCGTTTAAATTTATTATTCTTTATTGATTTTACTTCTCGAAACAGTGCTCATTATATTCATTACTATCTGTACCTACCCGACGTTGCCCGGGATGCAGTGAAATCATCTTCATTTTTTAATTTTTCTTTGTTCGCACACTTTTACATTTATACAGAAAAAATAAAATTTTACTTGCAAGTTAGACAACTCATATTGTATTCTTCAATGTAAAATATGAGTTATCCCCCTTGTTGATTTCTATTTTCCAGTGATTAGTAAAAATACTTCATATTACCAGTCGTCTGGGCCGAACTAAGTAAATATTTAAATAAATTGTAGCTAAGTACCGTATTATATTGCCAACAACACGGTACAACAATAATAAATTAAACAACTTTTATAAAATCTATAATCCTTTATCTGAAGGCGGACATAGATATAGAAATGTTGAATTTTCTTTTTAGCAATTGCTTAAGCAGCCGGTGCTGGTTAGGTCATAAACGGAAAACTCCCATTTCCTCGACGGCCTAATTGGTCCCCCGATTTATAAAATCGGGAGACCTATGTTTTGAGGCATTTCCGTCCGTCCGTCCGTCCGTCCGTCCGTCCAGATTTTTCTCCGCAACCATCCATTGAATTTCTCTGAAATTTTGCATGAAGTTGTAACTTTGGTCACGTTAGAAAGTGACATTCTCCAATTTAAAAAAAAAAATCTGGTTAGCCCCCCAGGGGGTCAAAAGGCCCCGAAATGGCAAAAAAATGACATTTTTTTGCCCCATAACTTTTCATCCATCCATTCAATTTCTCTGAAACTTGACCAAAATGTGGAGGCAATTGTTCCTAATAGAAAATAAGTATCGCTGACCTTGGAAAAAATCTGGTTCGCGCCCCCAGGGGGTCAAAACAACCCTAAAATGGCAAAAAATGACCATTTCCTCCCATAACGTTTGATCCATGCATTCAATTTTTCTGAAACTTGGCCAAAATGTAGAGGCAATTGTTCTGGATATAAAATGAGTATCCTTGACTTCAGAAAAATTTTGGTTCTCGCCCCCAGAGGGTCAAAGGGGGTCAAAAATGCCCCAAATTGCCCAAATTTATTGCATTTTACACTCGCCACCTCGACTCACATACAGAGGGGGACCATGCATGTGCGGCTTGTTATTATCCGAAAGAAACTTAAGCGTGCTAAATTATATTCGGGCCCATAACATAGTGGAAGAAAAATTAAAAGGCTATTCTGAATCAAGTATCGATTTGTTAGATCCATTGCTATTGGGATTTCATTTTAAAAATGAAGTAAGTTGATGTGTTTGATTATTAAATTTTAAATGGCGATTTTTATTACATCGTTTTGTCTGTGTGGTTTCTAGAAACCACGTCCAAATAATGTACTTAAGCAAATAGACATATAAACCAGCTATATAGGCCAGTCCGCGACAACTGCAAATGTTGTTGGTGAGAAAATTCTCAATTAGAAAGTTAGCAACGCCCAAAAGATTAAGAATTCCCAGCAAGCACAATAACCTACTGGAATAATGATCGAGGACAAATCAATGTCACCCACGCGGTTATTTGAATAAACCTTTTTTTGTCGATTTAAATAATTGGAAAGTTGAAATCTCACACACGAACGGGTATTTTGTTTCATCCTCAAATGGGAAAAACGATGTCGGAAAGTCTTTAACCATATGAGAGAGGAAGACACTTGCTTTCTACAAATCGAGATAAAAAAGCAAATAAATGATAAATACACACTTTAGTGATCAAAACAATGACGTCACTTTTGTGAAGAGCAGTTATAATCATGCAATATAGTTAACAGTCAAGAAATCGAAAAATATATATATACAACAAATAATTTTTACCAAACCCAACAAAATTTTATTTTTAACTCTCTGAATAGTTTTAAAGTTCTAAAACTGTTTTCAAGTTTGTGATTTTATTTCAATATAATATTTCGTCGAAACCTGTCTATCAGATCGAATCAGAATCAAACATGGTCGACACCATCTCTGTCGTTAGTGGTGTTTCATTTCTTAAAAATAGTAAAAATAAAAAATTACTTACCTTACAACTAACCCTAAGTGCGACTGACAAAAAATCTCCCCGGACTTAGAGTTAATGATAGGGTAAGTCATTTTTTCACTATCCTTTAAGTCTGAAATTATCGATCACCTACAAAGAAGATCAACGCCATTTTGATTATCTCGTGCTCAAAAAAGTCAAATCAACGATAGCAAATTCAGAAATAATAAATCTTACAATCAGTTCCCACACTTTAAAATTATACAGTTCGGTAGACATTTTAATTTTAATGCGTTTGGTAAAAGTTATTCACTATATATTTTTTTATCGGCTGTTAACTATACTGCATGATCACTGAACAGTGTGTTAGCAATAACACCATAATTATAATCGTGTTAAAATAAATACAGACTGACCATTATAATTCTCAAAGTCGAATACAAGTTAGGATGTTTTTATGGTCCTCATAAAGTTTAGACTCCTATAGCAGAGCCAATAGGGGAGCAGGGAGACACCGCTCTCCTATTATAGTGTCAATAACAGGCTATAACAATTATTTTGATTTTATTACTAGCTGTACTTACCCGGTGCTGCCCGGGATGCAGTGAAATCATTTTATTTGATTATTTTGCGCATTTTTATAACTTATAGAGAAAAAGACAAAAATAGTTGTACGGCACACACCTCTTTTTATATTCTTCAATTAAACGTGAAAGTTTTTCCCCTTGATGATTTTTATTTTTCGATCATTTTCTCATAATTGAAAAATGTTTCCATTTTATCAGTTGTGCGGGCGGGACTACATAATTTTTGTTTAAATAAACTGTAACGGAGTACGTATTATAGTGTCAATAACATGCTATAACAATTTTTAAAAAATTAACATTCGTAAGAATCAAAGTTTTATATGTCAGTTTAAATGCTATATTTAAAAATCTTACAAGATAACTTTATATGTTAGATGAAAATTATAGGCGTAAAAGGCGTATATTTTGCAATGCTAAGTCGCCACCTTAGAAACACCTGTGTAAAAACTAAAGTAAGGAGTCACTGCTGAAATGAAAGAAAATTTGCTAGGGTAAAAACTGTTGGTCACTTTTGACATCATTTGGGTGATTCTTCCCAGGGGATTGGACGAAGGTTCAACATTTTAGGAAAAATATCAATAACAAGAGCTTGTCTTTGATGTGGCTCACTGGCGAGCACAAACTTTTTAAATTGCGTTTAAGGTTTAGTTACAAAATAAAAATTAGATACTTTAAAATTGTATTTTTCTTGTGTTTCGATTTTAGACATAAAATGAAAATGCATAATATACTAGCTGCCCTGGCTCGACGTTGCCCGAAAATATTTTTACTTGTATTTCTATTGCGCAACAAAATATTATTTTTAAATCTATCGGACGTCTTCGCAAAATTACGTTCGAAGCGGGTTTTTTTTTTTTACTGTTAAATTTATAAATAACTAGCATGGATATCCGAAGAGTTAAAAAGTGCGCTCTCTTTCTCTCTATTTCTATCTCTATCTCTATCTCTCTTTCTTTCATTCTCTCTCTCTCTCTCTCTCTCTCTCTCTCTCTCTCTCTACTTATCTATACCCCTCTTTTCTATCTCTCTCTCTATTATTTTCCCCTTTTCATATCTCTCTCTTCTCCTCTTTCCCATCTCTCTCCCTTCCCTTCTCTCTCCATCCCCCTTCTCTCTCCATCTCCCGTCTCTCTTTCTCTCTCTCACACACACACATACACTTCCATCTATACTCCACTCGCGTCCCTTTGTTGACATAGGAAATCGCATTTATATACCATAAATATTACATTTTCAAATCTCAGGAAAGAGGTACCATTCCACACTACAGGTCGATTAAAAAAATCGCCCTAAATGTCGACCTCATCCCTGACTAATTTTGTACTCGTTGGCCGCCAAAAAGAATGAATATTACAAAAGAAAATGTGTTAATATTCTGTCTGAGGCATTGCTGAAAAAGAATATATCAGCTTTGCGGGTGTGTCTTGTGTAATTGCTGAGTTTTAGGTGGAAACACACACACAGATAACTGCCCGTTATATAAGAGATAAGAGGTTAAGAGCCGCCGTTTCATTGCTGTATTTTTTTATTAAAAAAGAACTTCGGTTACCATTATTGCTGTCAGTATAAAGCTAACGCCGGATTATAAATGACTAGCCGCCATGACTGGGCGTTTCCCGAGAATAATTATACTTTTAGTCTTGATGCACATTTATTTGAAAGTACCGAGTTATGATTGTTATTTAAATAGTTAAAAATATTACTATACTATAGTCACTATAGCGTTATATTTTCTCATTTTCTTTTTGTGTTCTCTCGCGTATTTTATAACTGAATGAAAACCCTACTATTTCACTATACTAAATTGTAGAAAACTTTAAATTAAATGTTGTAATCGCTGGCGAACATTTGTGAATAAGTTTATGGTTTGTTTAAGTCTTGCAATATAATTAATGAGTAGTGAAAAAGTGTTATTAAAAAATGTTATTAATAAATGTTACACCGGCCGTTCTAATAGAAGAGAAACTACACCGGTTCTCACTATAAATAGTGCGAGTAGACAATCACCAGGGAGAAAAGGACAGTATTGTAACTGTCTAGCCGAGTGCTAGTCAGTTTCCTTACCTTTGTACCTTTTATGTTAATACACTTGTTATCTTAACCCAACCTCAACTTGACTTCTTTTTACTGTTGGACTACTTCACAACAATAAATTAAATTATTTTTTTATAATATTCATTTATTCAAAAGTTAAAGTTACAAAATATGTTATGATTTTGTCGGTAATGCATAACTGAATGAAATAGTGTAATAAAATTGTTATTGATTATATTATGGTAATTTAGTTTTAATCACTCCGAAGAGGAATCAGACGAAGATGCATTCCTCTACTCGATAACACGTCACCAATGACAGCATTCGTCGGCGATATCGAGTGGAACTAATCGCGATAAGGTCCGTGAATCTCCACTGAGATGGTACGGTCATATCCTGCGAGCCAACGACAGCCTTGCCAACGTTGCGTACAAGCTGACAGTTGATGGCCAGCAGCCAAAAGGGCCGCCAAAACAGCGTTGGCTCGACACGCTTCACCAGGACTTGAAAAATCGCCGGTGTGCACCCCGATCAGACACACGGCTGAATTAAATAGAGGAACAAATAACATCTGCGGATCGTGCGATATGATGCGGAACCACGCAAGGAAGAAGGAGAATTTAGTTTTAATCTATGTATATAAAAGTATGGGAGATAGAAAGGGTGTCACATCTTTGAAAACATTATTTTCGTAAAGTTATTTGAAGAATTTAGAATACCAATAATAATTTTATATGATTTTTTAATCATTTATTAAATGAATAAAATCATTTACATATCTGAGAATTTCGGCGATATTCATCTTTTTCAAAGAGTACTTTCTTTTTCTTTTTTCATTCTGCTGGTATTAACCGCGAGGGTCACCCACTCGTGGATAGAGCAAAGTGTATGTCCGATATTCTTGACGATTTGGGGAAAGTGAAATCCGATGTGTTATCGCGTGGTTACCGCGTTATTTAATAGAAGAAGTTGTCATATCTTTGAAAACATTATTTTCGTAAAGTTATTTGAAAAATTTAGAATACCAATAAACCCTTCTATTCAAAAACGCGGCAACCACGCGATGACATATCGGATTTCACTTTCCCAAAATCGTCAAAAAGATCGGACGTATACTTTGCTCTATCCACGAGTGAGTGACCCTCGCGGTTAATACCAGCAGAATGAAAAAATGAAAAGAAAGTATTCTTTGAAAAAGGCGAACATCGCCGAAAGTCTCAGATTTGTAAATGATTTTATTAATTTAATAAATAAATTTAAAAAAAATTATATAACATTATTATTGGTATTCTAAAATCTTCAAATCTCAAAACTGTTGTGGTATCGCTCGATCACAAGAAAGAAATCAATATATGTGAATCTTAATTTATGGGGTGTTGTTTTTTATGCTATTGCATTACTGTGTGGTAGGCGGTATTTAAATTACAGTCCGAAGGTGTCGGGTTGACTTTCGAATGGCGAGCGAGTAAAAAAAAGAAGAAAAAAGAAAGAAATCTAAACGAAAAAGAAATGTTTCAATTTACAAACATAAACACGAACACTTTGCAATCAGTTAAGATTTCCATAGAGATAGCAGAATTTTAATTAATTTTAATCAATGACGGAATAACTTCTGGTTAAGTTCGATAACCGTGAGCAAAGAGAAACACGACCAGGTATTATAATAATAACGATCGGGACCTTGTGGAAATTCCATGGTGTTTTTCAATCTGTATAATTTACTTTTATTAATAAAATTCCTTTTGAAATAATAAATGTCTGTCAAATGCAATACTATTAAGGAAAAAATGACTGTTCTTCACAAAAAATAATTGTCATTATTTATAATTGTAACAATTTGATTATTTTTAAAACAATATTCTCTGTCTTATCGTAAAAATAATTCTCAGCTAAATATTCTTCAAATCAATAAAACTATGTCACTTTTGGGGATGTATTTATTTAAAACTGTATTAGTCGACGGGAAGACATAATTTGATTTAGGAACAATTAATTTTAAAACCAGTAAATTCGGAATTTTTACCTTAGCGACATTAAATTAATCATCAATCAACATCTATGCTGATTGGGCGATCTCAGTTTTTTTTAATGTGTGAAAGGTGAAAACGTACGTACGAATATGCAATGCGTTAGCGCATATTTTATAGATAGGAAAAGCCGATTTTTTTATGCAAACGACGAAATGACCTTCGAAATTGTGAGCGAACAAAAATAAGAAGAAAAACAAATATAATAGGTTAAGAATTATTTCAATTTTAATTATGATAATGATAACGATGCCCCGTTTGCGACTCAACACTCCTAAGAAAATCATGTTTTATCTTTCAACAGCTCGGCTCGTGTGGCAGAGATAACCCCAATTTCGTCTATCTGCGCACATCGTCATTTCCGCTGAGCAACCAGGTGTTAACAAAGCGTTCTTATCACCAGGAGCAGCCGACATGGCTGTGTAAAAAAATTTTCTTGACCTTTTGGCTAAGATCAAAGTGTAGTATCTGTTCCGATGGATACTACACCCCATAAACTGGTATTTTCTTGGCCTTCGGGGCTTGATTTACGCCAGTCTATGGGTCGGTCCTGTGCAGTTCTAGGAGGTCCACCCTCCCAGGCTTTGCCTCCTCTCTTTGGGGAGGAGTAAGTTTATTGCTTACTGCCTGAGGCGCCCCTACCGGGGAATGCCGACTTGGTTGCCCAGGCAATTTTTAATGGCCAGAGTGCTCACTTTCTCGGGCGCTGGCTTTTCAAACCCCACTTTCCTGACCCGACCTTGGGTCACATTTTACTTGTGGGAGTAAGATAAAACTGGCCTTGTGCCTAACTCCTGGAGAGGAGTAAATAAATGCGTTTATTTTTCACTCGAGGCGCACTTGGAGCCTTGCCCCCCCCCCCTCACACACACACCCACATACACACACACTCTTTCCACTGACGAAACGGCGACATCGCCGGCAACCTTTTGTCAACCTTTCCTACCGGACGACTCGACATCATCACCACGACTGACCAGACATCTACAGCTATAGTCAACAATGACCACAACAATAGACATGATAAGGCTGTTGCATTTTATCATCTGCCTGTCGCAATATTAATTCCCCTGATCATCTACAGCACTCTTCTGTCCACTATAATTACATCAGTTATGTTATCATACCGATTTTACCATCATCACCACAGAAACTATAGCGACGACCGAGACAGCAGCAGTAATATTCCTCACCGTAAATGGGGAAGTTGTCATATGGTAGTGTCAGAGCTATGCCGTCTGTAACTCCGGTTCGTGGTTTGGCACCAAGCGGTGCGGCTAACAGGACACTGGTGAAAATCCAGGTGTTACATTGGAAATGTAACATACTTTGTAAAGTCGGTGTCGTCGATGAATAGCTCTCGTCCGTTGATCCGAAATGGGGCGATGTGTCGTTTCTTGATTCGGCGAATTCCAACAGCCCGGGAACTATTCGTACTGCCTTGTGCGTTCCTTCTCGCCGTCATTTGTCGCCGCCTGCAGCTATTTGTACTAACCCTACGTCGTTGTCGCGACTATTCGTACTACCTTGTTGTCTGTAGCTTGATATTGTGTCGCCTGCTATCCTCTGTCACTGCCACTGTTAGCCTTCGCCGCCGTCATAATCTCTGTTTCTTCTCACGATCCTGGCGGTTTCTTCGTGGGCTGAAATCAATCTTTTGCTTCAATAAAGTACAACAAAGCTTCTACTGTTTTTTTTTTAATTCGAGCCATTTTTTATTTACTAGCTAATAGACGACAATGAGCGATCGTTGTTTAAGAGAGAGAGAGATAGAGGTTACGCTAGTTAATTTCCAAAGTTAGTCACGTAATCACTTGCGAGGGAGGTAGAGGGGGGATATCGTTTGGTCCTAACTTGGCTCTTATTTTAGGATTCGGAATCCCTTCTTTATAATAGCTACACGATTGTCCGTTGTTCTCGCGTCAGCTTCCAATCGAGAACTAACTAAATCTCAATTTAGCTTTCTCACAGCGAAAAAAACTCTGACGTCACAAAACCTCGTGATCACGCCAGGTGTGACCCAAACAACTGAACCCAAGGTCACCTCACTGTCTCCGCAAACCGTGGGAAACACATCGCCCAGCTTTGCACGGGATAACTCCGCTACAAATCGCGTAAGTCAAGCCCGATCTCCAATAGATGCGTCCATCCTCATAGCCATTATCCAACACAGGAAAAGTCAGCATCAGGAGCAGTCGTTCTCTGGTTGTCTCTGCATCTGGCAAGAAAGGGCGTGTTAGGCACAGAACTGCACCACAAATCAAAGGAGTGAAAGTGGTAATGTTTTCTTCTGTGTTAAACCTTCCACGACTTCGTATGCAACCGCTGAGCTTTGCTACTCTCAGTATCGGGGTAAAAACCTACAAACCTGCAAGTTAATGAATAGTTGCTATCAACGAGAATGACTTCATGCAGATCAGAAAATCCTGGGGTACAACTTTCATTAACTCTGTGCAGAAATCCGAGTCGTTTAATAAACAAACAAATCAGCACCAGCCGACCAGGTTGTATACAAAAGGACTGCGTTTTTTTTTCACTCGAGGCGCATTTAGAGCCTTGTCCGACGAGACAACGACTCTGTCGGCAGTCTCTTGCCACCAGAAACCCTGCCAGACGACTCGGTGTCATCACCATGACCGACCACATTGTTACAGCTGTCGTCAACAATGGCAGCAACAATCGTAGCAGTTGATTGTCTGTTTTCCACAACATATCATCATTACAACAGATCTGTGAGCAGCCGTCAACCAATTTAATCATCATCATCATCATCATCATCATCATCATCATCATCATCATCATCATCATCAGCGTCATCATCATCAGCGTCATCATCATCATTATCATTCGATAACGGCAAATCGTTTCCTGACGATTCACTAAAACCTGATCTTCTTTCTAAAAGATGTATATTTATCACACGTTTTTACACTGACCGACCGACCATCGTCATATGTGTCACTTTATCAACTTCCTTCCCGCGGCAGGAAGATGTGTCACAAGGCCGGAAGGTCGGAGAAAGGCCAGCATCCCAGCGGAAGAGCCAGGCTAACGTCTCAAAATAGCCCGGCCAGCTCCGTCGGAATTCCCCGGTAGAGGTGCCTAAAGCAATTAGCAATAAATCACCCCTTTTCCAAAGAGGGAAGGCAAGGCCTGGGAGGGTGGACCTCTTAGGGCTACCGAAGACATAATACCTCAATCCGACAGATAAATGCCAATTAAATGGTCAGTCTCTGCCGGACTGATTGTCGAGAACGTATTTTGGAACACGGTTGCTAGGCGTAGGGGTTCAAATGTGGACTATATTTAATTTAGTCTTGTACAAGGTAGAAAAAGGGGACGGAATATCTTCATGAAAATTCAAACACCTCCGATTTTTGTGAAGTTTTAACGATAGGTATTAGACATCAATTAATAAATATTACCCTAATTTTCAGGGGGTTTTTTTAGTATGTTAAAGCGGTTTGGGGGTATAATATTGGAACAACCTACCATTTGCAAATTCAAATATTTAAAATTTTCATTTAATTTGATCCATAGTCATTAAACACCAATTAAGAAAAATTCCTTGAGTTTCAATTTCTTCTTAAGACCCCCTAAGCTCAAGTCTTATATTTTAGACATATGTTTACAATCAAAATCATGTAATAAATTTTGATCAAAATTGTAATAAGGATTCGGGAATTTCATTTTTACCTGTCCAGGAACGGGGATTCTTATATATATATATATATATATATATATATATATATATATATATATATATATATATATATATATATATATATATATATATATATATATATATATATATATTAGCTGATTTAACTAACGTTTGTTTCCTTAAGGCTTTGTTTTATACATTTTAATAACACAGAACATGTCAAAATATTCCTTGGTTTTGGGATTTAACTTTTTTATGAAAATCGCTCCCGACAAGGCATGAAGCCACTAAGGAGATAAAAACAATACTAATTCAAGGTCAAAAACTAGCCAACGATAAGTGTTAGATGGATAAATTCCGACCCAGAAAACAGCAATTCATCCCTTTGTTAGAAACATCGCTCATGGAATCTGAGGACTAAAGGACAAAATATAAGAGTTATGAGGCTGCTGAAAGTAAACCCAAGGTCCACTTTCTACTCTCCTTCAAACAATTATGTTTGAAATAAATCTATTTTAATTGTTCTAATTAGCCATAATTTGTTATTTACTCACTGAGTGACCAATTTCTTACTAAGTTCCTGTCTATTATTCTCACCCTCTCTCACTCTATGTTGTTTGACGCCACCCCACCCCCGCTCTTATTTAATACGTTCCCCTCTTTCAATAAAAGTAATAAACCTAACTATAAAACAGAAGGTTGATATAGTTCATTATAAACAATAGGAACAACTACCACAGTATCAATACTATTTCAACCATAGCTCATAGTTGAAGATAAAAAGCGATATACAGAGAGAGAGAGAGAGAGAGAGAGAGAGAGAGAGAGAGGGCGGAAAGAGAGAGAGGGGGGTGTGAGATATAGTGATACATAATTATTATCTGGCTATTCTTGGATTGCCCCGGATTTTCGCCTTTCCGATTTTCTGGTGAAGGGGGGGGGGGGGGAGTCTAACAATGATTGCTACTAACTTCTCCAGAAACATGTGTAAAAGTTATTTTGTTCCGAAATTGTCATTAAATCATCGAATGATGTAACTTTGACTTAATACTTTGACTTAATACTTTTCCATTAAAAATCCAAAAGAATATTTTATTTCGTACAATTTTATGGGTTTATCTTGAAAATAATATTTATTCATAAATAATTATTCAAAGCTCTCGCAAGATAGAGCACTTTAAGCTAAGTTGACAACAATCCGTCATTCTGCGTAATGCATAACTCTGGACCCAGCCTATTGAGTTCTCTTGACTACTCGCTGGATAGCAACCATGTTTGATATTTAGATGTTAATTTACTTCCCATTTCTAGGCGATGCGTGTTAGGGCATTGGTACGCGCGTCAAACATGACTTTCGTATCGGGGTTCAAACCGTGTGACCGGCAGGGATTGTTTCCGCCCATATTGATGGTTTCAGGTTTGGCATGAAACATATTCTGAAAAAAAAAATAAAAAATAAAAAAGTAATATATATATATATATATATATATATATATATATATATATATATATATATTCCGACTCTGTTGTTGAGTACGATAGAATGTTTGCATATTTATGTTCGCCGCTTTCAGTGTAAATATCACTTAATTTCTCCGTTATCACGTGACAATCTCTCGTGGCTTAATAAGACTAAGTGAACGCTTACAGATTCAAGGTGTATCTGTGACCGTGTGAGATTGTTATTTCCATGCTAAAAGCCGTAAGCATTTCTTCATTGATGCATGTTTGATTAAACAACAGAGACTATTCCTGTTTGTTTCTTTTTTATCCATTTTTTCATGGTCTAATGTTCTGTTCGAGTGTGAACAGGAACTCGCCAAAATTGCTAACGTTTTCGACTCCCATGAGTCTTCATCAGGCACGTGAGGAGTTATTGTTGTGGGTGAACCTACCTACCCTTTAATAATAACTAAATGGTAGCAACCGGCTACCATAAATACCGGCTTTTGCCGGGAGAACATTGGTAGGCACATTTAGGCACTAGCACTGCCAACACTGACTTGTGTATAATTTCTCTGTTCAATACAATTCATTATTATTATCTCTAAACCTGTTGTTCTTT
This sequence comes from Sepiola atlantica, assembly GCA_963556195.1. NCBI lineage: Eukaryota > Metazoa > Mollusca > Cephalopoda > Sepiida > Sepiolidae > Sepiola > Sepiola atlantica. The sequence goes on along the minus strand of OY744522.1, from coordinate 158,470,267 downwards.
TATTTCATTGTTGGTACCCCTAAACGGGTTCACAACAACTGGCGGCGAGTGATTCGTAAAGGACTGCGTTGGAAACACCTTGGACCTTGCAACCTGTGAGTGATAAACCAGTGTCTACAACACGGTCTAACTTTCGAAAAAAAAAATTCTACCCCTTTGAAAAAAAAACAAAAAAACCTTGTGCTTTACAATTTTCGGGAAGATATTGGAAACATCGAATACATTCAATTTTGGGACGAGTCTGCCTTACAAGAAATAACCAGTTTAAACAATTACTGGAAGAAAAAAAAGTAAGACAGATTTTACTATTTGTGTTCTTCGTATTTCAATACGGGATTTAACCTCGTGCAACAAATGAAATTGGAGTACCATGTGCTTATAAAACTGAAAGGTTTGAAAAAAAAAACTCCATACTACAAAAACCTTTTTTTCGTGTCTGATATAGTCAAACGTATTTTGCGAACAGACTTGTCACTGTAAAATCGTATAGTCGGAAAAAAAATCTGACAAGTAAAACCAAGTTACTTTCATGAATAACTAGTCAATTTTTAATATAGCCATTACTTGCTATTTTGCATTTTCAGCCTACACTGAAAGGCAAACGGACTTATTGGAAAAAAAAGTTCCAGATGCCAATAAAAATACAAATAATTTGTTAAATTAATTACCCAAGAAGCCGGATTAATAAAATCGTTTTCTTTTTCTCAAGGAACTTTGAAAAAAAAAAGATTAGCAAGTGCCGGTCGAATTCGAGACCCGAATGACGCAGTGATGAGAAAGGGTTGAGTTTGTTATTAAACAGTAAGCATTTGAAAAGAAAAAAATAGTGAAGGACTATTTGTGACTAATTCTTTTTCAAGAATCATGGAAGATTTCTCGAAACAGATATTGGAGATGATTAAATTTCAATCAGAACAACAGAAGGCAAACGATGAAAAACATCTTGCTTAACAGAAGGCAAACGATGAAAAACTTCAGTCTCTACAGAAGGAATTTAAGTCGCAGCGAATAAGTTTGTTGAAATATTTTGAGGAAAAGAATTTAGCACAAAAGCGAGAAGATAGAAAATCTTTAGACGAACAATTGATTGGGATAAAAATTTTACAATTAGAGCAACAGACTCAATCAGAGAGAAAATTTGAACAGCTGGCACAAGCAATGATAAATACGACGAATGACGACAGCGACGTGTTCAACCAAAATGCAATATGGTCAGCTATAGAAACCTTCAACTATGTGCCTGAAGAGGACCTAAACTTCGAATCATGGTACCGTCAGTATCAGGATTTTTTCGACATTGATTGTAGCACATGGTCGGAAAAGAAAAAGGTTCGTTTAGTTCTTCGTAGACTAGGACGGCAGAGCATACAAAATTTGTCGATTATATTCTGCCGAAGAAAACGGGCGAAATATATTTCAATGAAACCATTAAAATGTTAATGGAACTATATTGCTCCAAAACAAGTTTATTCCACAAAATGTGGAAATGTATGACCTTAACGCGAAAAGAAAGCCAGGATTACTCAACGTTTGCTTCGATCGTCACTAAACATTGTGACGACTTTAAGTTATCATCCTTGACAGCGGACAATTTCAAAGTATTAATATTTGTTCAAGGGCTCGTCTCGCAAAACGATGCAGAGTTAAGAAGACGTGCAATAAGCAAACTTGAAACCGAGCCAAATTTAACATTGCAACAACTGGCTGAAAGCTGTCAGCGACATATTTCCGAGAAAAAGGAAGCTAAAGAAATAGAGGAAGCAGTTTCTAATATTAAAAATGTTCGTCGTTTTTCAAAAAAATCATACTCTTCGAAGGAAAAATTCAGGAAGGATTTGCCTCAAAGGTCGGATGAAAAATTGTCAAACCACCCTTGTTGGGGTTGCGGGGACCTACATTGGTAACAGAAGTGTCCTTTTAGACGAAGAATTGTGACAAATGCCATAAAATGGGACACAAAGCTTCACATTGCAGAAGTAACACTAGAAAGAAAGTTACATAAAAACAACCAGAATTAATGGTGGCAACCTAAACATACGAAATTATGTTACGGTAAAAATGAACAATCAAGATGTTAAACTACAGCTTGATTCAGGGTCTGACCTATCAATTATTAATATTAATATCTGGAAAAAGATCGGCAGACCGACTATGCTACGCACAGATAAAGTGGCTCGATCGGTAACCGGAGAGAAAATAAACTTTGAAGGGGAAGTCATTTCAAAAGTGACACTAAAAAATAAGACATTAAAATTACGCATGTTCGTAATGAAAGATACGGGAAATTTGTTCGGTTCAGATTGGATTCAGCACTTCCAGCTCTGGGATTCGCCGATAAGCGCCTATTGTCAACGAATAGAGAACTTTTCTGCTGAAGCAGAAAAATTGAAGAAGGATTTGAAAGAGTCATTCCCCAAGGTGTTTTCTAATGAATTAGGACGCTGTACTAAAATGAAGGCGAGTTTTGAACTAATTGAAAATAAGAATCCCGTTTTTAAGAGAAAACGAAGTGTACCATTTGCCTCTCTTGAAAAAATTAATGCAGAAATAGACCGGTTGGTGGAGAAAGGTATTTTAACACCAGTTGACTACTCGAAATGGGCGGCCCCAACCGTCTACGTGAAGAAAAAATCTGGAGAGATCAGAGTGTACCGATTTCTCAACCGGTTTGAACGATGCGCTGAAAGATTATCACTATCCTCTGCCGACACCAGAAGAGGTTTTCACAAAATTAAACGGTGGAAAACTGTTCTCAAAAATTGACTTGAGTGAAGCCTATCTGCAAATACCTGTAGAGGAAGATAGCTCTAAGCTTCTCTGTATTTCGACACACAGGGGACTACTGAAGCTCAATCGTCTCCCTTTTGGAATTAAAGTGGCCCCGTCGATTTTTCAGCAGGTAATCGACACGATGTTGAGCAAGCTCGATTTTTCGATCGGCTACCTTGACGATATCTTAATGAAAAGTACGAACGTCGGGGAGCACCGTGAGCACGTAAACAAAGTATTCGAAAGGATAAGCGATTTTGGTTTTACACTCAAGGAGTCAAAGTGTGAATTCTTTCTAGAAGAGATCAACTACTTGGAACATGTCATTGATAAGAGTGGAAGACGTCCCGACCCAGAAGGATCTATAGCCATCAAGAATATGCCCGAACCGAACAATGTTACCCAACTACAAAGCTTCCTGGGTCTCGCAAACTATTACGAAAAATTCATTCCTAGTATGCACAAATTGCGAGCCCCCTTAAATGAGTTACTTAAGAAAGATAGTAAATGGGAATGGTCCGCCGACTGTCAATCTGCATTTTACAACCTAAAAACGAAGTTAACTTCAGAATTATTTCTTACTCATTTTAATCCAGAGCTAAAAACTATTGTTGCAAGTGACGCCAGCTCCTACGGCATTGGGGCGTGCATTTTGCATAAAATGCCGGATGGCTCGATGAAACCCATCGCGCACGCTTCAAGAACTTTACTTCCTGCAGAGAAAAATTACTCTCAGATTGAAAAAGAAGCGTTGGGTATTGTGTTCGCAATGACCAAATTTCACAGGTATCTACACGGCCGTCATTTTATCCTACAAACAGACCATAAGCCACTTATCACCATCTTTGGATAAAAAAAAGGCTTGCCAACCTACACAGCAAACCGCCTACAGAGATGGGGTATTATTTTGTTAAATTATGACTTTGAGATGGAATTTTTACCGTCAAAAAGACTAGGACACGCAGATGGTTTATCGCGGCTAATCCCAAAGTACACGGAACCGCTCGAGGATACAGTTATAGCATCCCTTCGGTCTGAATATGACTATAGTAAAGTACTGTGTAACACAATAAAAGAGCTGCCAGTCACACTTGGCGATATACAAAAAGAGGCAAGAGAAGATAATTTTATTATCGAAATTAAAAGTAAATTACAAACAGACGATGAGCAAACGGCAGAAGCTTTTTCAGTCTGTTGCGACACATTATTATACCGGGAGCGAGTAGTAATCCCAGCTACGCTATAAAAAAAATCCTAAAGGATTTCCATAAGGGGCATCCCAGAGCGACACACATGAAGAGCCTAATGAGATCTTATGTGTATTGGAAAAACATGGACATGGACATGGACATGGACATAGAGACGAAGGTGAAGGCCTGTGCGGGATGCGCGTCGGCAGCGAAAGCACCACCTATTCAGTACTGTCCATGGCCAAAGGCAGAGCAACCATGGTCCCGGATTCACATAGATTTTTCGGGGCCATTATAAGGCTTCTACTATTTAATTATAGTCGACAGCTACTCAAAATGGCCAGAAGTTGTTAGATGTAAAAACCCAACAACGGATGTCACGATATGCGCGTTGCATGAACTGTTTGCCCGATTCGGAGTGGTGGACATTGTTGTATCGGACAACGGTACACAATTTACTTCACGAGAGTTCAAAGAATTTTGTGAAGACTTTCAAATTAAACATATCACAACTCCGACTTACCATCCGAGGTCAAACGGACAGGCAGAAAAATTTGTTGATACCTTGAAGAGAGCGTTGAAAAAATCAACGGACACGCCGAGAGAAAAGGCACTCCAGCAGTTCCTTCAAGTGTATAGAATTACACCCAACGAGAACACACCAGCCCAAGTACCACCGGCGGAAGTAATGTTTGGAAGAAAAATAAAGTCGGTATTCGACAAACTTTTACCAAAATAGGTGAAACCGACCAACATTACGGCACCAAAGAAGAGTTACGAGGATGGAGAGAAGGTGTTCTTCCAGGAACACCATGGAAACAAAACCGTGTGGGAAGGGGGAAAGGTACAAAAAAGATTGGGGCGGATGGTGTACATTGTAGAAGGTCCTAGAGACACCTGTAAAAAACACATTAACCAAATGCGTCGTCGCATGTCGGACGACCCAGGGGAAGGACCATCGGATCAGAGTGAGACCATCATGGAAGATCTATACGACGCATTTGAGCTACCAACACCAAAAACGCCTCCGGAACAGAGACGTTCATCAAGAAAACGTAAATTAACCGGGAGTTTCGAGGTGAATCCTAGGAAAAAGATATACCTTGAGATTCCGGGGGAATGAGTTTCGGAAGGGGGGTGTTGTGGGTGAACCTACCTACCCTTTAATAATAACTAAATGGTAGCAACCGGCTACCATAAATACCGGCTTTTGTCGGGAGAACATTGGTAGGCACATTTAGGCACTAGCACTGCCAACACTGACTTGTGTATAATTTCTCTGTTCAATACAATTCATTATTATTATCTCTAAACCTGTTGTTCTTTTATTTCATTGTTGGTACCCCTAAACGGGTCCACAACAGTTATGCAAACTATAACTGGTGAATTTATGGGCATGTATAGGTATATGGGTGGGTATGGAATAATAGATATATGGTACATGTGTGCGTTGTGTGCTTAGGTATGTAATGACTATATATCTCTTATGTATATATGTTTTATGGCTGATGTATGTATATATATATATATATATATATATATATATATATATATATATAAAATCCTTAATCTACAAAGAATTAAATAAATCTTACAAAAGCACATCTTACGATACCCTGGCTAGTATAAACAATGAGGCTAAATCCATACTAACATCTTTGAATGTCCTCAACTACGCAGAAACTTTAACCCCTGCAATACCTAGATTTACCTTGAGGACCATAAAAATAATTTCCAAGAAAACCCTACCATCAGACTAATATGCCCCTCTAAATCCGACCTAGGCATCATAAGCAAGAAAATCTTGGATAGAATTATCCCTACCTTGAAAGAAAAAATTCGTTACACTCTTTGGCAATCCTCAGATGAGGTCACTACCTGGTCCATTAACCTCATTGATAAGTCTAAACCTAACTTGAACTTCATAACATTCGACATTAATAATTATTACCAATCCATTTCCCCTATCTTACTTAACAAAGCATTAATCTTCGCCAAAAATAATTCTGACATTACTGACATAGAGATTAAACTAATAATATTAGCCAGAAGATCCCTACTAGAATTTGATAATAAGCTTTGGACTAGGAAGGACACCCCCAATAACTTTGACATTACCATGGGGGCCTCAGACTCTGCCCAGGTCACTGACCTGGTAGGTTTGTACTTGATGAGAGAATTGGGGTTTAATTTTGGACACTTACAGGGTGGGTTGTATAGGGACGATGCCCTGTTTGTATCTGGGGAGAGATCGAGACAATATAACAACACTATCAAAAACCTGCATAACTTCTTTAAAAACTTTGGTTTGACCATTACAGTGGAACCTGAGAAAAGAATATCCAACTTTCTTGACCTTACATTAGATCTTAACTCGGGAACCTTCAGCCCATACCATAAACCTAACTTAACCCTTTTCTACGTACATAGCCTATCTAACCACCCTAAATCCATCATAAACTCAATAGTCCCCTCAGTATCTAATAGAATCTCTAAGCTATCTGCGAATAAATCTATCTTCGATCAAAATTCTAGCTTTTACAATAATGCTTTGCTTAACTCAGGCTACAATCACAAAATTAAATATAACTGCAACCCCCTTACTCAAGTTAACAAATCTTCAGGCATTATTACACACAACATGACCACACACAGAAATAAAAAGTTTAACTCATCAGCACCTAAGATAATCAAAACACACTCTAATAAGCCCATAGTAACTAAAGATATTGATAATCGGGTAGACCCACATTCGCACAAACAAAGAAAAAAACTTAGAAGAAAGAATAACATTTGGTTTAATCCGCCTTTCAGCAGTAATGTTAAAACCAATATACCTAAAGAATTTTTCCAAATCTTAGACAGATCTTTTAAGCATCCCCACAGATATAGCACTATCCTTAACAGAAATTCTATTAAAATATCATACTGTACTATGCCCAATATTGAACAAACTATCATAACCTCTAACAATAGGAAAATCAAACATATCCAACAGCAACCACCCACCACATCCCTCACCACTTGTAACTGCCGTAAACCTAGAGATTGTCCCCTTAACAACAACTGTGTACAGAAGGACGTAATATACGCTTGTACTGTTAAACAATTCCCCCGCTCCACCAATGTTGTGAGTAATCACAGTTCCCATACTCCACCCGAACTCCGGATCTCCCCGCAACCACAATCCGCTTCTACTCTAAACTCCCGCTTATACAGCCATACCTCTAACCAAGCACCCCCAATAATAGATAGTGCTCATGGGCCAACTCACATTTCCCCCATATCCGCTCCACCCCACTTCTCCAAACAACTTTCCTCGCATAACTTGGATCTCCAAACCCAAATCTCTTCTAATACCATTAGCAATCTCAATGCAACTATAGCACCACCCTTCAAGATACACACATATATTGGGGCGTCCTCTTTCCCCATTAAGACCCGGATCTCTAACCATATATATTCCTTTAAAAATAGCAGCGATAACAGCACAGGCACTTCACTTTCCAATCTAATTAGAAACCTCAATCTTAAAAATACTCCCTATTCACTTCACTGGTCAATACTTAAAAAGTCCAAATCATATACCCCTGGAGCATCCCATTGCCAACTTTGTACTCTGGAAACCTTTATGATAGCTACTGCTACTAAATCTAAAAATATTATTAATTCTAAGAATGAACTTATCTCCAGTTGCAGGCATAAACGTAAATTCAGGTATAGCAACCATAATAATCCCCCAGACACCCCTCCCCCATTTGATTAAATACCCTCCCTTCATCTCGGATTTTCCCTCCTTACATCTCGAATCCCCTTTCTGATAGTTCTAATTCCTGTTGTTCTATAATCTCTACTTATATCTCCCTCATCCCTTTAACCTTCTCTTAACTTAAGAAAATTACCCATAAACTCCGTTAGCTTCACATTTCCCTTAGTTTTAACACCTTTCTTCCATTACCCCCTAAATCTTTCCACTTAACCTCCTTAACTGTATAACTTTATTTGGCTTTCCATTTTCTTTCCCGTTTAACTTCTTTTAATGCATTCGTCCGCTTCCCTTCAACACTTCTATTCTTCATTCTTTTCCCTTTCAACGTGATAACTAACCCACTCTATTCATATTTTATCCTAGCCCTTTTATTTACTTGTTGATTAGCCTTATCTACTCCATATCCCCTTTGCACACCTCGATATCGAACTCCTTACTGTTTCCACTGTGCACTCTAATTATTCTTCCCCTCCTGTTTTTACCTCTAAATAATTCTTCTCACTCTTTTAATAGCCTCGATTATTCCCCCCTTGTTTTACCTCGCCCTTCGCACATCTCTCTCAAACTACTCAACCCCCAACCCGCCCTTGCTCTACACCTTTTAACCCCCATAGTATTTACTTTTAACTGCGATCTCCACTCTCTCTGGCTTAATCCTTTGTCACTTCTTTAACCTTGTATATCTCTTACTTCTTCCGGCCTTCACTAACCTATTTAACAATTTTCTTAATTAACCTCCATATAACTTTTTTGAATAAAATTTCAAAGTTTATATTTTCCCATATCTATTTGAACTAGCATCCCGTAACTGCTTATTTACTTCAACCCATAATTTTTTCCACCTTGGAAGTTCCCATTCCGGATATCCTCTCGAGGTCTTGTTTTCCTTTTTCTTTTTCCTTATTCTAATTTTCATTCTTGAGCTCCAATCTTATCGACTTTTCCCTCATTCTATTATTAGTATCTTATTTTTATTATTTTTTTATTTTTTTATTTTTTATTCTTTCGGTCAATCCTTAATTTTCCCTGCGAGCTTAAGACTAATCTTATTATCTATTTTTCATTCTTTATTCTTTTATTTTCTTATTTCTACTTTTTATACTATTTTTATCTTTATTTTTTATCTTTACTCTTTTAATTTTTAACTCATTTTTCTAGTCCTACCCTTCATATATATTTTGCCTCATTGTTTATATCTAAGGTCATTTGATTAAACATCTAAACCCCGAACTCTGTTCTTATTCATATTCTGATATTTTAACCCCTTATCCTAACATTCGTTAACTTACCCCCACTCCTTTCTTCCCCTTTTCTAGTTGAATCCTAATTTGCGCTAACTTCCAATTTCAACTTTATGTTTCACCCCCCCACTTTCACACCCTTAGTTTTATCCGCATTCCTTCACCGCATCGCTCCCTTTCTCCTCCCCCTCTCTTTCCTAGTACCCGTCCCTTTCTCCTCCCACACACCCCTTACCCGTTTCCTCCCTTGCCTACTGGTCGCATATTATATTCTTGTTTTCACTGTCTTTGCTTTTCTTCATTTATAGCCGGCTTTCTCAACTGGGCAGGCTTTAAATATTCTCGCTGCCCCTTTTTCCCACTTTAAACACTTTCCTTTGTCATCTCTGCCCGGGAAGTATCTTTAATGGCGAATATTTTCCATCTTAATCTTCTC
>OY744522.1:158273362-158455862 GCA_963556195.1 Sepiola atlantica | reverse complement strand
ATATATATATATATATATATATATATATATATATATATATATATATAATTGTTAATGTTTTTCTATCGAAATCGACGTCGCAATCAAACAAACGACGAGCCGTATTAGAATGTAGATACACTGATGTTATTCACTAGAACTCGTTGGGTCTGCAATATAATGTTTGATTGCGACACCGATTTCGAAAGGAAAACATTAACAATTTGTTTTTTGTTTTCCATAACATCACTACAACTCGTACTAATACGGCTCGTCGTCTGTTTGATTGCGACGCCTATTTTGAAAGAAAAACAATAACAACAAAAAAGTTCAATTCTTTACATAACATCAATAGAACTCATTGATCTACTGTCTAATACGGCTCGTCCTCTGTTATATATATATATATATATATATATATATATATATATATATATATATATATATATATATATATATATATATATATGGGTGAGAGAGAGAGTGAGATTTGATGATTCACTGAGAATAGTGTATATTCAGTAAAGTCCGGAACAAGGCCAATAAAAACAAGCCCGATTATAAGATACAGAGCATTAATATGTATATTTGAAGAGTTTACCAAGATATTTTTTCCAGGGAAGATTCATCACAACGAAAAAAACTTTTATTTTATTATTCATTTATTTTCTAAAGTTATTGTTCCCTACACGTGTTTCGCTTCCTAGCAAGGTACTTGCTAGGCAGTTCATGAAGGGAGATACAAAACATAAGATATTGACCTTAACCGCTGACAATACCCCATCGGGGATTGACCTAGTTGAAATCACTTAAGAAGAAAAAAAGGAAAATAAGTTCAAAAGACAGCTAAAAAAAACTTGGTAATATGTGGTAGCTGTGATGCGCCCCCACAAGAATTAAATCCGATACAATCCAAGGAAGGGAAAAAGGAAAGAAAAAGAAGAGGGAACCCCCCACATTTGGCAGAAGACATACCCTTAGGTTAATTTCAACAGAAGTAACCCCCCAGAAATATCAAACCGTCCGTAGTGCAACGCTTGAATAACTTCCCGGGCCTCAGATTGGCACATGCAACCCGCTATTGTATTGCACCATGTCTATCGACGGAAGTTGATGCTGGATTCTTCAGCGGAATAATAGTTGCATGTCAATATCTTATGTTTTGTATCTCCCCGATGAACTGCCTAGCAAGCACCTTGCTAAGTAGCGAAACACGTGTAGGGAACAATAACTTTATTAAAAAGAAAAAAGAAAATAAAAGATATTTTTCGTTGTGATGAATCCTCTCTTGAAAGAAATATCTTGGTAAACTCTCCAAATATATATATATATATATATATATATATATATATATATATATATATATATATATATATATATATATATATATATATATAAAGGGTGATTCATAAGTCACTTCACTTAGCTATTTAAAATGATTACCATATAAAGCACAAACATACTATGAACTTTTGATAATTGTTATCTTACTCTCTAATTACTGCTATTTGTTATTTTAAATTTGTTCGTTTATATATTTGTTTCTATATATATTTATTTCATAATCAATCAAATATGCTACAAAAAGTCGTAAATTCCTTGCAAATAAGAATGGAGCAATGCGTGCAGAACGACGGTGGAAATTTTGAAAATTTGCTGTAATTTTAAACTCCCATGAATTAATTTGTTGAATAAACTTTCTGTTTTGTATTATCGTATTTTTTAACTTTAGAATTTCAAAAATATATAGCTAAGTGACTTATGAATCATATTGTATATATATATATATATATATATATATATATATATATATATATAATTATAAATATTTGTTTTTATTTACATCTGTATACGTTTATCCTTTCGGGAATCATCAGTGTAGAGATGAATCATTCATACCAATCGCTAGACTCGAACCCCAGAACACGAGTCATGTTTCAAACTCAAATTCCGACGTTTTAGCCTACACGGCCGCTATCGACAGCTCGGTAAATCAGCGAGAGATGAAACCTATTAAAAGGCAGCCGTCGTCAAAGTGTTCGATTACTGAAAGGAACATGCATTGAAGCCACACACACGCACACACACACATCAACATAAAGAGCGTTATATTTTTTTAGGGGGGTACGTGAATATCTGTAATTTTGAGAAATAAATATATTGATAGTGTTAATAAAATTTAATAATTTAAAATTTATAGAGAGGGAAGATATGCAAATATTTACATAAGCACACATAAATACGCATATATATATATATATATATATATATATATATATATATATATATATATATATATATAAACATATGCATATATATGTGAACGAAATATGTATACCAAATGTGTATAGAGGTAGTATTCGAAAAGAAAAGGAGAAATTAAAGAGCCAACAGGGGATCCAGAGGAAAACTAATTTTCCGGTGTCTAAATATATCGTATTTTCATTTTACTAACACTATCACTATATATATTTCCCAAAATTACAGATATTCTCATTCTTTACCACTTTTAGCATTTTCTGCTCTTGAAAAAGTCCACGCAACAGTTGGGCGAAACGTTGAGTTATTAGGTCTTCCGCTGTTTCCTTTTTAATTCACACACAAACACACACACACACACACACACACACACACATATATATATATATATATATATATATATATATATATATATATATATATATATTATATTAAAATTATTATTTTATCTTTACAATTTATATATATATATATATATATATATATATATATATATATATATATATATATATATATATATATATATATATATATATATATATATATATGCATGCATGCGCCGGGACGTGCAAATACCCAGGTTAGTGTCTTGGGTCGCAGCTAAACTACTGAGATAGATGAACTCCAGTCTTTGTTAAGACAGACATCTAGGAGAAGAAAAACTCCGATATAAAACCTGAGGTCTAATGTTAATGTGGCAAACTTTTGCACCGACTGTGTGTTATCAGCAGTTGCAAGAATCGTTGATGGTGCGACACGAGCCTTCACCACTGAAAACAAATCTTTGTGTTGCAGTCTAACAGCAATACTCAGTTCGATCAGTCCCACACACACTTTAAGCATTAAAAAAACAACGGGCTGATTTTATTTTAGGACACTCATACGTCGAAATCAACGGGAGAGTCCATCATCATCATTATCATATGTAAGTGTACGATGTAAAACATCCTTTTGAATTTTTAATGGAAAAAATGTTATGTTGAGACCAAGTCAATTTCAAAATACATTATCTATGTTTCGTTTACTTTTGGAAAGCCGTTGCGTCAGTTTCAGATGTCATGCCAAACCCGTTCTTTTCAACTGCCAGAATAATTGGATCGAAGACTTTTTTATAGTAAAATCATGCTGGCATATTGCACATTATAGTAGAAATATACAGATATATCCTGCTCACGGTATAGTATCAAAGTATATTTACCTAACCCCTGTACCTGGTGCAGCACTCACTCTGGGCGAAGGAGAAAGTTTCTAGGGAATATTAAATTCACAAGCAGTCCCCAGTCACATGTATATCCCGGTCAGGAGAAATGATGACGTTATTTATCTATTTATTTATTTTATAAGGAGGTGTCGCCCATCTGGTACTGACCAAGCTCAACGTCGCTTAACTTCGGTGATCTAAGTAGAACCGATGGGTCAACATAATTATGTTGTATATAAAGTATTTTATTTACCCCCTCTCCAGAAGGTTAGACGCAAGGTCAGATGTGGTTTCGAAAAGCCAGCGCACTAGGATTAGTGCACTCTGGCCTACAAAAATGTTTGAGCAGCCCCGTCGACATTCTCCGGTAGGGCCGCCTCAGACAATTAGCGATAAATTAACCCCTTCTCAAAGAGAAGATAAAGCCTGGGAGGGTGGATCTCTTGAGATTAAACAAGACCATACCTCAGACAAACAGCAACAAAGTCACTATCGGACTGATTGTCGAGGACGTATACCCGATACAAGGTAAGTATGCTGTATATAAAGTATATTTACTAAACTAATGATAAAGAGAAAATACCTAAACTTTTATATTCTAATAGTTTTCAAATTAATAGATAATATTTTATCTTTAAAAAAACACTCATCAATTTTTTATCCATTTTCGTTATTTCCTTTTCTGTTTTAGATCAACATGAAACAGACCCGGCCCAAGCTTTACCCGAACCTCGAGGGACACACTCTAAAAGTGCGGTCGTCAATGTTAAACGTTTGGTGGAAGATTTTGGTGGTCCATATTTTCGTTTTCAGTTTGGCTATTAACGTCCACGTGACCTCCGCGTTGCCGATGTCGCCGAACAATTCTTCTAGCGAGTTGATCCAAACGTTGATCAAAGCCATCGGGAAGGCCGCAGACTTCTTCAAAGAATCCTATAAAGACATTAACGTTGATGGCTTGTTTGGGCTTCAAATCGGTCAAGGTAAGCCGGTTACAATTATTTATGTTTGATATACAGTTGTCTATTATATAAAGGGCAGTTGTATGTGTGGATGTCTAGCTAAAACTCTAAAACTACGAAACAAACACCCACAAAGTTGGTATTTTCTTGATCGGCTTTGCCCCGGGAGAATAATATCTAAAATTTAGAAAAATTATTCATTCTTTTACCATAAACTGGTGTAGATTTCGTCAGGAGGGGTGGGGTCTGTTTTCCAGCCATTTTATGTATTAACTAAAGGGAAGCCCCTCTGATTTTTTTTCAATGAGTTATTTCTCTTACGCTGACTCATTCCTCGAGTAATCTATAAAAGTGTGTGTGCATGTATGTGTGTATGTCCAGAGAGAAGAATGGGCTAGGCGGAGAAGAAAGAAGAGTGGAGAGAAGAAAGGGGAAAACGGGGGGGGATAGAAGTTTTAATTGAAATATGTTACACTTTTGCCCGGGCAACGCCGGGTAGCCCTGCTAGTCTTACATAAAGAAGATATCTCATGTATCGACTGTAGATCCTTCTTCAGTGTATAGCTATCAACGCTGAAATCTATTACTATATAGTACTCATCGGTGCCTTTCCACAAAGGGTAGAGTAAGACACAATATTGGTTCTTAATGTGAGAAAAATTCAGTTCCCTTAAACAGAAAAAATCGGCAGTTAAGCTTATGAACGCTGTGAGTTGACAAGGAGGATTAGTATTTATTTGAAATTGATGACAAGGAATTGAACAACGAAGTAGGAGGAGGCGGAGAAGGGGGGGGGGAGAAAAAGGACTAAAAGTATGTATATGTATATATATATAATTTAAACAATTTTTTTTTTATATTTTGATATGTTGATATTTTTTATATTTTTAATATAAAACTAAAACTAAGAATACATTAATCACCTAAAAAGTAGTGTAATGGATTCGTCTACACACTTTAAAATGCAGCAACATTTTTGTAAGTAACGGATAAATTTTATTAGACAGACGAACAACACAGGTAAAGAGGACTTTTTTCTTTTTTTTTAACAATATAAGTAAGCAAAACATTTATACGGAACAAAACTTAGGTTTAGTATACGGAACGTTTATGTTTTTGTCTTTTAAGGGAAGTGGGGTCTGATCAACTCTGCTGGGAAGCCATGAAATTAAATACAGTCTTGTTTTTAAATTCCCGAAACAGTTTTTCATGGTAAACAACTGATGATCCCTTAAATACTGTTAGAAGCAAACTAATATAATAACTGTAAAAACTAAATTGACTTATATGTGTGATTTTCCACTGAACGACTTGGGAGTAAGGTTTTTTTGTTGTTTTTTTTTAATATAGTTTTAATGGTTGAGAAACTTCCAAGACTATATATATATATATATATATATATATATATATATATATATATATATATATATATATATATATATATATATATATATATACTATGAATATTTTCATTACATATTAAAGTGTATTTACCTATAGACAACGATGTTTCGGACTTACGTCGTCATCAGTGCAGGGAGTGGCGGTTTCAGGCGGTCAGACGAGTTCGAACGCATTATATATATATATATATATATATATATATATATATATATATATATATATATATATATATATATATATATATAAAGTAATCCAACAAAAGATATAAGCGTCAACTAATATCTTATAATTAGTGAAAACATCCGGATAAAAACTGAAGCTCAATATACTGGATAGAGCATTAATATTATAATATAAAATGAAATAATAAAATAAGGTGTCAATCAAATTTTATTAAAATTCAAAGTTCAAGCAAAGTATCTTAACGTCCTTAGCTCATGAGTTTTCAAAGATAAATCTTCTCCTCAGAGGACCATTACCATAGTGACATCACTACAGGTAATAAAGTTTCACTTTGAAAATATATAAAAATATATACAAAAATACATAAAAATATATAACATCAAATATATCAACCCAAAAACATACTTTTTTGTTGAATCTATATAATCCATCCAAGTCATAGAGTTTAAAAGACATAATCAGGAAATATATCCAGAAGTCCAGAAGGCTGACTGAAAATTAATCCAGGTAGTGAGTGAAAGTCCAAAATCTAGAAATTGAAAGAATTGAAAAAGTAGTCCAGTCGTGAGGTGACTCAAAAATCGATGAAGTGAACAGTGTCCAATGTTTATGTTAGTTCGATAAATAAATCAAATCAAATAAAAAGTTCAATAAACTCACTCAAAATTCCCAGAAATTGATCTGAACATTACAAATCAAATCAAAGTTCGCTTGTCAAATGGAAAATCCGTTAAATCCGATTTGAAAAAATTACAATTGAATCGAGTCGACAAAGCCGGTCATATCTTCCCCCGAATCGAATAAAAATAATTCAATGAGTAAACTTTGAAATTATTCTTCCTCCCGCGAGCCAAACAGGACCCTTCTTAGCCGAACAGAAGGCAATATTAAAATCGCTAAATGCTTGCTAATTCGAACGACGTTATCAGAGCGGAAGTCAACATGTCTATTATAACAAAGAAAGAAACAAATATCCTGCGTCGGCGTAAAAAAGAAAGAAACAAATATCCTGCGTCGGCGAGCCCGCCAAATCAACTCAACTCAAACCGGATGTTATCTGTCTGGGTCAAAGAAATAAGTCTAGGTCAAAGGAAAAGGGCAGGTATATTTAGGTCAGAGCGTCCAATCAAATATACTTGCTCAAATAGCTACTTAAATTTCTAACTTACAATAAAACCAGATCTCACAAATCTCGTCCTATCAAATAATATAGAAAATTAAAAATTACGAAGTTATCAAAGTAATTAGAATTTAATAATTCAATAGTTTAATTTAAGATTTACTTTTATCAAATTAGAAATTATGAAGTTATAAAGTAATTAGAATTTAATAATTTAATAATTTAATGGTTCAATTCAAGATTTAATTTTATCAGATTAGGAAGTTAATTTAAAGTTTAATTTTTCCTAATTAAGTGTAATTTTTCCTAATTAAGAGGTTGTAAAGATATTTAGAGTTTGAAATATTAGATATTTACACTTTTACAACTTCAGATTCTAAACCTTTTAGGCAAGGTGGATTTATCGAACACATCTCCAAAACTGGACACCCCCGGTCTCTGTACTCACTCAATCAGCTACGGTGGGATTGGCGGTGGTTTCCATATTGCCTACTTGAATTTCCTTCCATGTCGGCATTTGGAAACTAATTAATTTCTAGAATTGATCAGATTTAAATGTTTAGATGCAGTAACTATCATTACTGCTTCTGAGTTGCATAGACCACAAAATCTGGATCCTGGGCTATAAGAGTTTGATTTCTGTAGGATGGACCATTTTATATTGTGTGGAATATTATTGGATCTTAAGTTTTTAACTAAAGTGGTCTATGATATTTTGTTGTTACCTACATCGTTATTGAAGGAGTAATTATGCATAGAAATGCGGGATTTAATTAAGTTTGCTGTGGCGCCAATATATATATATATTTCTGTTTACTGTATTTTAATGATATGGATTAGGTTGGTTAATTGATTGTATATTATTGTTAGCGTTATCGTTACCTACCATTGGGAACTCATTATCGGCTTGCTGATGCGGAAGACGGATAGTCGAATTATTAGGTCTAGAGTTATGGTGCAAATTGGTTGTAGTACTCAGTTGTGGAGTTTGATTAGGGGCTGCCTTTATGTGGTCTCTGGGATTCATTGTAGAACTATTTCGTTCAGTTACGGTACAAGCATACACAATATCAGAATATGTGCATCTATTGTCCAATGGGCAATCACTGGTACGCCTGCAGTTGCATGTATTTGTGGGATTGGAGCAACTAGAGTTAGATTGGATATATTTTATTTTTTTGCTATTTGCTGAGATTATTGTTTGGGCTATTTTGGGCATAGTAGAGTATGAAATTTTAATTGAGTTTTTATTAAGTATGGAGCTATATTTATGTGGATATTTAAAGGAGTTTTCCAGTATTTTAAAGAATTCCTTAGGGATATTGGTTTTAACGTTGTTATCAAAAGGTGGGTTAAACCAAATATTATTTTTCCTTCTAAGGCGTTTACGTGA
Source organism: Sepiola atlantica (assembly GCA_963556195.1). Lineage (NCBI taxonomy): Eukaryota > Metazoa > Mollusca > Cephalopoda > Sepiida > Sepiolidae > Sepiola > Sepiola atlantica. Next base: position 158,447,361 of record OY744522.1, on the reverse strand, counting down.
AGTCAGTGTAGGGCTATCTATATGTTGGTGATTTTCATCAGGTATGATAGATTGCCTTTGAGGTCTATGGTTATTTACATTTCTTCTGGTCCGGCTCCTATTGCTAGTTGTCATATTGTGTGTAATAATACTTACAGCTATATCATTCTGTTTGTTTTGGTTATAAGTTATTTTTTCAGAATATCCTCAATTAAGCAATGCATTGTTATAAAATTGTGCGTTTTGGTTAAAAATGCTTTTATTAGCGGAAAGCTTAGATATTCTATTGGAAACCGACGGGACTATTAAATTGATTATAGCTTTCGGGTGGTTAGATAGTTTGTGTACATAAAAAAGAGTTAGATTAGGTTTATGGATGGGGCTGGACTACTTTTTCAATTCTTTCAATTTCTAGTTTTTGGACTTTCACTCACTACCTGGATTAATTTTCAGTCAGCCTTCTGGACTTCTGGATATATTTCCTGATTATGTCTTTTAAACTCTATGACTTGGATGGATTGTATAGATTCAACAAAAAAGTATGTTTTTGGGTTGATATATCTGATGTTATATATTTTTATGTATTTTTGTATATATTTTTATATATTTTCAAAGTGAAACTTTATTACCTGTAGTGATGTCACTATGGTAATGGTCCTCTGAGGAGAAGATTTATCTTTGAAAACTCATGAGCTAAGGACGTTAAGATACTTTGCTTGAACTTTGAATTTTAATAAAATTTGATTGACACCTTATTTTATTATTTCATTGTATATTATAATTTCATATTATAATATATATATATATATATATATATATATATATATATATATATATATATATATATATATATATATATATATATATATATATATATATATATATAATGGATTCCTCGCCACTGTTTACTGCCTGATTTAATAATAAAAAAGCATGACATTTAAATAAGATCTAAATTTCCCTGCGCAGAAGCTAGAATAAAAACCAACCTTATCTTATCTTATATCATCCTAACTTTTGGTTTAATTTTAGCAAAATCTATTGCATGGGATTTAAGTAATTTGCAAAAATATTGCCACATTAGTATATTTTGGTCATTTTAGTTGTTAACCCCGAGTTATCTCGGTAAATTTTAATGAACACAATTGTTTGCCTAATTATAGCTTCTTTTCTAAGAATTGCGGGCTTATGTAACTCTCTTCCTGCTGACTGTTTTCCTTCTACCTATAGCCGTAGTCTTTTCAAGACCATGGTCAATCGGCATCTCTTGTCTTTGCATTAATCATCTTTCGTTCTGTTTAGCTTCTAACATCAAGTGGCTCCATGCCTTGTCTGGAGCGACTCCCATAAAAAAAACACCAGTTACTGTTATTATTACTTCTAAAAACTTTCTAACTGATAACGCATATATTTCTATTGCGAACAAACAAACATACAAAGAAACTTTACATGAATCGCCTTAGGCACTGCGAGGGAAACGGTGTCGACTTGCTGTTAAGAATTACGATGTGAGTCAGTAAGTGAATGAATGAAAAAAGAGTGTGAATAAATGAACGCTGAAAGCCCCTAAATGGTCAGCAAATGACATAGGAAGGATCATATGGCTAACTAAACGTTGTTTTCTTGGAGAAGAATTCTTATTTGTTTTTGTCACTGTGAATTGCGAGACAACAATGTCGAATTGCTATGAAAAGCTACGATATGAGTGAGTGAGTGAGTGAGTGAGTGAGTGAGTGAGTGAGTGAGTGGATGATAAATTAAAAAAGAGGCATCGTGCGAACAACCAAATCATTTCAATAGTCCGCAAGTGACATCAAATTATATGGCTAACTGACCGTTGTTCTGTGACAATGTATACTCGGGGAAGAATTTTTTTTGTCCCTGGGCACTGCGAGAGAAACAATGTCGACTTGTTGTGAAACGCTACGATATCAGTGGTGAATTTACTAATGAGTCACCTCTTCAAAAGTCCAAAATCTACTCGAGGATAAGGATTAACGAGATGTAATGATTGTCAGTCGAAAGATGAAGAAGGTTATAAGAGAATTGAAAATGATTAATGGAATTATCTAGGTTTGATTACTTATTGTGGACGTTTTATGATGAGTATTTGTTTACATTGGATTTGAAGACGACTATGTTGTAATCTGCAGGGAAGCAGTCTCTGATGTTAATATCAAATGTCTTTAACCAAAAGGGGTCAGCAAGTCAATTTTTCTGGTCCATTGGGGATGATACCTGTTTGATTCAAATTAATGACATTATCAAAAGAGTTGAATCCCTTAATTCGGGAATGCTCTGTGCGTTTTTATCAATTTTCTCCTAATAACATAACGATATACAATATAGAGTTTAACATGATTTATATATTGTAAATAGCTTCTGTATTCTGGATTTTAATTATTATTTCACGATGAAAAGGATAGGGTGTATGCGAACGACTTAAGCACTTCAATGGTCAGCAAACGACATAGGATTAAATGGCTAACTGACCGTTGTTCTGTGACAATGTATTCTCGGGGAAGAATCCTTAATGTTTTTGTAATTCGTAATTATTGATTTTACTTTTCTTCAGGCCAACTAACAGAATCAACAAGACGGCTGAACACAACAAGATGGCCGAACAATAGTGAAGCGTTGAGAAATCAAGTGCAAAATATCATCAACAAAATGTCGCATGTGCTGAACTTGACACTCGATAACAATCTGGCCAAAGACAACGCATACACCGAAGAGTTTCTCAAGCTCTTGAAACGGCCGTTCCACTTCGAGAGGCAGGCCCAGCAAATCGACATTAACTTCGCTCCGTCGCCTCCTGTAATTAATCCGAATCTTGCTTACGACGAGGAACTCGGCGATAACTGTTTTTCCCGAGTACTGGGAAGTCACGTCGAAAACGGCAGGTGAGTCGAGAAGAGCTTGCGATCAAAAAATAATTATCTTCATTATTATTTTATTTCCATATTATTAAAACACACTGTGTACTTCACATTCTAGCGAACCTTGGATTAGAGATGGTTTGTGTTGACAACTTATAATTTATTTTACTAGCGATGAGGGTTGCGGGCATGCGTTGCGTGAAGAGAAATTATATGACGATGATACGATGGACGATACGATATAATGTAAGTCTTAAAGATAGGCTTAAATCTGATGACCTCATAGGAAAATTAAATCTGGGCAGTATAGGGAGAGGTGTGCGGAACGGAAGACTTCGATGGTATGACCACGTTAAAAGAACGAATGAGAGTTCTTTTGTTAGTAGATGTGTTGCATAGTCTTTAAATTCTCGTACCTTCTCTTCCTCGTCGCGTGGAGGTGCGCCGTCTCGATGTCGTCTAGTGGTTGAGTTCCGTCTTCTTTTCTGTACTGCCGTGAACATCGCCGTCCGCTCTGTCTGCAACAAAAACCTTCATACCACGATTCACGAAGTCACAATCTTTTCAATTTTTGATTTGTTTATTTCAGGCGTCAGTCTACCGTCGATCTTGGAGATGTTTCACCAACGTTTAGGGAGATACCAAATTACTACTCTATCGTAGTTAATTCCTAGCTTAAGTCCTTAGCCATTCGAGGAGGGGGTAAGAAGGAATCTCATGCCTGTATTCTCTTAGGGAAATAAATTTCCTTTTTCATTTCAGACTACATAGTTTAATACGTCCGTTTGACTTGCGTCCCAAAACCAGACTGGCAAAACTCCGCTTCCCACACAAAAGCCCGTGACGTCACAGTACCCCTATGCGCAGGTGCACCTTGACCCTTGACCTGAGGTCTCGTCAACGTGGTGGCCCTGTCAACGCCTGTGAGCTCCGACTGTGAGAAAAGCGCTATTATGCACTCGGTTGTACGGGTTCACCCGCACTAAATCGCGCAAGCCAAACCAAACGATCCTTCACACATACGTCCATTTCAACATGCGTCCGGCTCCAAAGGGCCATTATCCAACAGATGTAGAACAGTTGAGGTAGCAGAAAAATTCCAATGGGGAATGTTAAGGAAAACATAGGAGGAAGTGATAAGGATTGAGTTGTGAGAAAGATAGATAAATAAAGACTTGCCAAGAGATAGGTTAGTTTAGAAATCAATTTCTAAAAGCCACCCAACTCATACCACCAGACATTAAACTGATGATGATGATGATGATGATGATGATGATGATGATGATGATGATGATAAGTCCTGTTCCCTGTTTCTTTGACAGTACTAGCATGCAGAAATTTAAATATAATGTGAGCTGTTGAAATGATTGACGGATCCAGGGTCAAGTAATAACCTCAGTGGATAAACGGAATTTAGGAATCTAACGTGATTTCCGGAAGAGTGATTTCTGGTTTCCGTTCTGCAATCCCTAGAGCAAAGCGGTCAAGAAGAAAAAAAACGTAACGTCCCAAAAATCTCAATGAGGGTAGGGCGGGCGAACAATGTGAACTAACATAGCATGCCGGCCCAAGCTGTCTCTTTTTGACTCTGTCTCTGTCTCTGTCTCTGTCTGTCTGTCTGTCCGTCTCTCTCTCTCTCTCTCTCTCTCTCTCTCTCTCTCTCTGTATCTCACTGTCTGTCTGTCTGTCTGTCTGTCTGTCTCTCTCTCTCTCTCTCTCTCTCTCTCTCTCTCTCTCTCTCTCTCTCTCTCTAACACAGTGATCAATCTCTTAATGTATATCTCTCTCTGATTCCAATAATCCATATTTGTCCCTCTCTTGTAACTAATAAATCCTCTATTGGAAAGAAGCCTCGTGTGACAGTGTGAATTGATGAGACGGCTAGAAAGAGGTGGTATAATGGATTATACACGCCTCGGACGACTATGTAGAAACTAAACAATTGTTTTATTTATTTATTTATTTATTTATTTATTTATTCATTGCTCGTCTTTTTCCCTTCTTTTTGTATAACACAGGACCTTACCCAAGTGTACGGTGACAAAGGAATGCCTGGCGTACATGATGAAACCATTGACTTCAGGCTATTATCTCACTCACCAGTTACTCTATTTTATTTTTATCCAAAAGGTAAGACGGTGTTGAACTTACCAGAATATAAAACTTACTAGTGTGACCCTCCATAAAAAATGGCGGAAAAACTATGTTTCACCAGTGTTCGCACTCGCTATTTATCTAGATATATTACTAAAAATATTCATATAAAATTATAGAATTACGTCAGTAATTTATTATTGATATATTCTCATACCTTACTACCTAGCTCTATTCACATATTGAGCCCTGTTGAAGAAAATACTAAAAATCTATACATAATATATCATAACTCCTTATAATATTATGTGTATACATGAAGTAATAAAATTATGTATTTTAAAGTTAAATTTAATTTGTTTGGCGCATAAATCTTTACTTTGAAAAAACTGTTATAAAACTATAACTAATTTTGTAAAGGTATCGCTGTGGGCGATAATGATTTGGAACAATGTATTTCTTCTGACGACGCGTGTGTCTGTTTATTTACATTTTACTACATTTTAATTGTTTTAATTATATAAGGACATAACAAATATAAGAATTCCCACGTACATTAGTAAGAGTTTGTATTAACCAAATGAAAATTGTAATGTATAATACTATGGCATAGGAAGCAAATAGGCATATATACGGGCGTGCATGCGTAGTAAAACGGACATGGAATTGATGATTTGAGGGAATGGAAGGGTCACCAGCTAGCAATTGCTAACTACAAACATGAACAGGATTTTGTGAATGAAAAATCAAGGAAAACATGATTAATTAACAAAACATTTATATGACGATAAATTTACATAAATATAAAAGTCTGTTTTAGTGAAGTAATATTCATTTGGGGAAAGATTATACCACTCGTGTTTTGGTAGGAAAATGTTCAGACACGTAGGCTAAGGATGTGTATGTCTATATATGTATTTGTGTGAATATGCGTGTGTGAATAATAGACAGTGTATGTGAGTAAGTGGCAACGTGAATACTAAACAATGTGGCACTGTGTAAGTATGCGTAGGTTTACCTTGTTCTGTTAATGCGTGTGAGTGGGTGAAGGGTCGCGATTCGTTTCTTGGTCACTTGTTTGTAGATGTGCGCGAGATGAAGAAAGCTTCTCCGTGAGTTTTGAAGTGTTCTTTTCTTCTCGCCTCCCCCGGCCAAAGGCACGGCGGCGGGAAGAGGTATGTTCTTGAGTCCTTATTCGATGATGTCTGCTGGCTGGGATCTCTTTTTCCTGGTTATTTCCTCGTTCTTATAGGAATTTCAAAGTTCGCATCGACTTTTTAGATTTTCGGTCCAAAACGATATTCATTGGTTGAAAAATATTGAGTTAACACGTTCCTGTGAAAACTTGATTTTGGAAGTGAAGAGGAAAGCGTATCCACACGAACCAGAGAAAGAACCCCAGTCGCTTTTTGGGCGTTCACTCGAATCGCATCTCTATTCATTCACAACAATACCAAATTAATTGTTACTAAATATTAAATATAAAAATAAAATTATGGTGACTCAAACATTATTTAAGAGAATAAGGTTAAAGTGTGAAGTTTGTTAGAAATAGCAGTCAAAACAGTCAAATTTTGGGCATTTTTAATAAGAGCCAACAAAACAAAAAAGGAGTGAAAAAACGAAACAAATAAGCAACAAATAAATGTTACCAAAGGCAAGATAAGTTACTCTTCTACCTACCTGGATAATATTTTTGTGTTTTAACTTATTTTAAAGCGTGTTTTGTTCAAAACAAACCTGGTGTCCACCTGTTCAGTTAGAACGGGGGAAAATGACTGACATTTCACAGTATCGATAATCACTCAAAAAACTAAAATTAAACAAAATACTGGTAGAGCATTACATCTTCCCACGATTGGTGACATTTATTGGATGTGTTTCTACCAGTATTTTGTTTATTTTTTGCTTTTTGACCGATTATCAAGGGTCCCCGTGCAAGGCTCATGACCAGCCATTTTGATTTTCGTTCCAACTGAACAGGTGGACATCAGGTTTGTTTTGAACAAAAAAACGCTTTAAAATAAATTAAAACACAAATAAACTTATCCATGCAGGTAGAAGAGTAACTTATCTTGCCTGTGGTAACATTTATTTGTTGCCTATTTGTTTTTTCGGTACTCTTATAGCTGACGCACCAGATTTCCGTGACTTCGCGTCGGCGACGATCGGACAGATCTCGGAAGCGCCCAAGAGCTGACGAAGTATTAACCAATCAGGTTGCAACAGTCATTCGCCAAGCCGGCTATAGCAAGCAACCGGCAATATTTGAAAGTAAAACAATAATCGCATTCTATTGCAACAACAATGAATTGTTATCAGCTGTGTCAGGTCGTCGAATCTCCGGAAGGACTAATTCAAAAGCATAACATTTTCATTTCTTTCTTTGTTTTATGTAAAAAAAACATTAACAAAATTTTACCCCCCCCCCCCCAAAAAAAAAAAAACAACAACATTATTTTCACAAACAAATCAAAACATTTACATCTACACATTTGAGTGACAATGGTTCATTTGGCCCACCAAAAAATAGAAATATATTTATGTACAGTTCTTCAGCTACGGTTGTTCGTTTTTTTTTCTTTTTATCCATGCATTTTTTCTTTGAAAGTCTTCCATTAAGCGCTTGACAGTTTCAGCCTCGTTTTCGTCTCGTCTCGTCTCGCCAACTCTCGGGCGCTTCCGCGACCTGCCCGATCGTTGCCGACGCGAAGTCACGGAAATCTGGCGCGTCAGCTATAAGAGTACCGTTTTTTTTTCTACCCTTTTTTTATTTTGCTGGCTCTTGTTAAAAATGCTCCAAATTTTCTGACATCAAACTGTTACTAACAGCAGCCGGTGATGGTTTATGAATTTGTAATCAGCAGTAGCGCTCGAAACGTTTCTTCATGTTCTTCTAATATATAAAGTTAAGACGATTTTTCCCCTGTACCTTCTCGGAGAATAGGAAAATAACCACATGCATCACAGGCTACTAAACTCACCACTATATTACACTTATTCACTCGAGCGTGTTTTAGTAAATTTGTTATCATTTTTTCCAGCTAACACTAACTATTACATTTGGCCCATCATCTCCGCCAAACCAACTCCATATAGGTAGTAGCAAAAACTTTTCTCCCTAACAATTCTGTCCTGTCACTCCACTCATCGACACCGGGAACTAATAAACACAGTTTAATTTTCACAAAAGACTCCGGCCTTATTTACTATTTGCCTCTTATTAATTTATTACATAATACAAAGCAATACGCAAAGACTTAATGACCGCTCCCTTACACTCCGATGATTTTCCGCGAATATCAGATTACGTTATTTCTATTTCTACCTGACTTCTATATTTATATTCATTCTGGAATTAAGCGAATGAAATTAACGAACACATTTCCTGCAACAGTTAATCATTCAACATGGCGGCTACAATTTCTTGATCGAATCGACTTCCTATTTAATTCAATAAACGCCAAGATATTCGTACACCCCGATACATTTACATTTTCAAAATCATACACCTTTAACACGCATATTATAGAAAACTTGTCCAAATCCATTCATTTCATCAACTACAAATGACCTAAACCGTGTCATTGTTGAACTTTACATTTGGTCGGCAGAAGCTAAATCTTAACATAACACGTATGCCAATAAACAAGCTTAGCTTAATTAGCCTCTTTTCAGATGCATTTTTAACTCGAACCCGTGGCGCAGTCGTTAAGAAGGCAGGTTTCATGACCGCCAGTTTTAGCGTTCGATCCCATTCGAATCTGCCACTTTTTTTTTTTTCTTTTTTTTTAAATTTAAAACATTCGCCAACACGGTAGAGGGGGGGGAAAGAACAATAGGCCGTTTCTTTTTTTATTCGGCGTCATGCAATAGGTAGTACTTTCTCCCGTGCAACGCCGGGCGACGGGTTCCGCTAGTTAATAATAAAATTATTACTAAACCATTTTTGACATTGTGTTGACGGTGTTGAAAGGCCGCAGGGTAGCGGCCACGACTGGCGTGTGTCCATTGCACATATCAAGGCTTTAAAAAAAAAAAGAACGGTGATGCTGTCTTTCAAATTTCCGCTACAAGCTGTTTCGAGACATTTTGCAATCTTTATGCAGTAGGTGGCCACTCCATATAAAATTGCACCAAATTTTCATCGTATAAAGCAAGATTTGACAGAAGCTGTGAATTAAAAATATGTAAAAACATAAAATTGAAAATTGTTCGGAATTTCTGAATAAATTACCTTTTGTGAGAAAAATAAGTTAAATGGCTTATGTGTCATGGGGTTGATGGTGATCGGAGGAGGGCCAGGTGCCGTTTGGCTTGCTCAAAATCTAAACCTAGTAACGATCCTGGCTTTGTTTTTATACCTCCTACCGGAAGGGATTAATTTGCATATTTGTCGATTACTGGTTATTTAAGAGCAACTCTTCCTTCTGAGTGCAGTGTTATTTAGAAGGTTCTGGCGACTGATACATTTCGTGAGAGTTCTATTGATTGTTATATTTTTAGAGTTCTTGCTAACATAGTCATAATCTTTTTTGGTACTTGACCCCTGACATGGTTTGGGTTGTGATTTAGCAATATTTCGTAATTTTTTACATTTGGCCCAACTCTAATCTACAAAATTCCTATTTTAGTTACGTAAATTAGAGTGAAACTCAGATCTCTCCTGCAAAGAAATTACATTTATTTAAAATAAATGTTTGCTTTTATCATCGAAAAATATGTTTTTACTTTACTAAAAATGTTATTAGAAAAATTACTTTTAAGCATTTTTTGATAACTAACTTTTAACATATTAAAATGTCCAATTTAACAATAACAATGAAAATTTAACAAAAAAGCAAATGAAATCGAGAACTCTACCTAGATTTTTATTAAAATGGGCATGTATTAAATTAGCATGAATTTAACCTTTTTTAATACTTATGTAATATTGTGATTTACTTTTAAAATCTGTTTTTGTGATACAAGAAATGTACATTTACAATCTACAGATTCTTTGGTCTTTCTTGGCGTCGAAGGAATTTTTTAGACTTTCGCATATGCGAACCTTGAACTCTCAGGTTTCAAAAACGACAGTCGAAGACGTGTGATTATACTAAGTAGTCAGAGTGTTCGGCAATCGAGAAAATGCGATAAAAGGGGGCGACATTGTGGTCTGAGGAGAAGGGGACGGTTGAAAGCCAAACAGATGGTGTCGCTTGTGTCTGGTGATTTTTATCACGTAGTAGACTTTTCTCCAACAACACCGTTTTCAATACTGATCCGGTTACATATTTTTGCTAGGCTGGGAAGATGTCATGGTGAAAGAACATAAAATACACTGATCATCAAAGGAGGAGTTAATGCCTGGGAGGATGACATCATGACAACAGAATAGATAGTACACTTCTTCTCGGCCTTTTGGCTGAGATCAAAGTGTTGTATCTGTTCCGATGGATGCTACACTCCTTAGACTGGTACCGTCTTGGCCTTCGAGCCTTGATTCCACCGGTCTTAGAGGTTGTTCTGTGCAGTCCTAGGATGTTCACCCTCCCAGACTTTGCCTTCTCACTCTTTGGGAAGGGATTTGTTTATTGCTAATCGCATGAGGCGCCGCTATCAGGAAATGCCGACGAGGCTGCCCATGCATTTTTTTAGGCCAGAGTGCTCATCCTTTAGGGTACTGGCTTTTCAATCCCACTTTCCGACTTTGTGTCACATCTTAACCGCTGTGGGAGGGAGATAAAAATAAATAAATAAGTACACTACTGCCCCCCTCCAAAAAAGGAGAGAGTAGCCCCTGTGAAGATGGTCTAATGACAACAAAACATATACTACATTTCCCTTCTCCCAAAGGAGAATATAATACCTGAGAGGATTACCTCCACCTCCTTAAAAGGGAGGTAATTCCTGGGAGAACGGTCTTATGACAACAGAACCGATACTCCACTACCCACCCTCTTTAAAAGATAATACAATAATACATTAAATTACATTTTCTTTTCATTCATTTAAAAATGCCTAATCATAAAAACATTATGAATATTTTGGCTAAGATCAAAGTGTAGTATTTGTTGTCAGCATCCCAGCAACATCAGATGTTTTACTATCGACGAAAATAGTGTGTATACATAAGAAAATATGACAATGCAAAATTACAACGTTATATTACAAAATATTAATTTATTAGAGGCTGTTTATAAAAATAAATATGCAAATTAAGAAGACCAAACTGTGTTTGTGAGTATTTGCAGTCTATTATATGAATAAATATGCAAATTAGAAATACCTAGAAGGTGTCTGTGAGTGTTTACAGATTACTATATATACGATATTACAAAATCTTATATTGTATCATTGAATTAAATAAGCACATCCTGTTTTTATGTTAATACAATTAGGATAGATGGGAAACGTTTGCATTTATTCATTTAGAAGGGATCTTTAAATAATTCATTTCAACATCTTCCCATTTTGCTGCCGAATTTGTGTCTGTAGAACAATACCTTGCTAGAAAAAATAATTGAAAACTTTATATCAAATATATTTTTTGAACGATAAATCTCCAGGGTTTTTGTTAGTGTTAAGGTGATATACCCTATTGCGTTACTTCATGGACTCTTCCAAACATTATGGATATACATACTCTTGTTAGCTATCTCTTTGTTGTCTTATTTTTGGGGGTCTTTTTTAAGGCAACCACAGTTAGTCAGTCACATTATCTATTAAAAATTGCCAGTTATTTTAAAACGGGAAATCAACATCACAGAGTGAGCACAAATTATCCTATTTTAAGAAAAATATTTGAAAATTGCAATGAAGCAATTCGTGCAATGTCCAGAAAAAAAGCATGTTACAGAAAATAATTCTAAAAAGAATAAGTGCCATTTCAAGGCTTATGAAGTGAAGAACGGTGATGCTGTCTTTCAAATTTCAGCTACAAGCTGTTTCGCGGCATTTTGCAATCTTTATGCAGTACGTAGCAACTCCATATCAGATTGCACGAGATTTTCTTCATATAACACAAAAATTGATAGAAGCAATGAATTTAAAATATGCCCTGGATGTTCAGCTTTAAACATAAAAATGAAAATTGTCCGAGACTTCTGAATAAATTACCTTTCGAATGTTTTTCAAATAGACATATTACTGAGTTGTGCGATAGAATTGGAAAAAGGATAATGAAATCCACATCGAAACCACTACCGTAAGCACACACTATGGTAAGTTCTTCACGAACACGCACACATACACACAACAAGATCGACATATCGAAGCAATCCACGCGTTATAACAAAGACATTTTCATGCTACAGAAAACATTAAAAATATTTTTGCAAGAAATTCAAATTCATTTAAAATTTTAAATGATTCTAAATATTTGCTATTTCGCTATTCAACCTTCATCTCAATTTCAAATGATTCAAAATATTACTATTTCGCTATTCAACCTTCATCTCAATTTCAAATGATTCAAAATATTGCTATTTCGCTATTCAACCTTCATCTCAATTTCAAATGATTCAAAATATTACTATTTCGCTATTCAACCTTCATTTCAATTTCAAATGATTCAAAATATTGCTATTTCACTATTCAACCATAATTTAAAATTTTAAATGATTCTAAATATTTGCTATTTCGCTATTCAACCTTCATCTCAATTTCAAATGATTCAAAATATTACTATTTCGCTATTCAACCTTCATTTCAATTTCAAATGATTCAAAATATTGCTATTTCACTATTCAACCATAATTTAAAATTTTAAATGATTCTAAATATTTGCTATTTCGCTATTCAACCTTCATTTCAATTTCAAATGATTCAAAATATTGCTATTTCACTATTCAACCATAATTTAAAATTTTAAATGATTCTAAATATTTGCTATTTCACTATTCAACCTTCATTTCACAGTTGAAAGGTACTTACCATTTACTATATTTCTCTATTCAAACTATTGTAAATTTGATTGCCTTTAAATAGCTTTCATTCATGTTTTTTCTTGCTTGTTAAGACAGTATAAATTGATTACTTCGCTTTGCCTGCTCAAGTGAATTCTCTCATTTTGTCTATCAATTAATTACCTTCCTCATATTTTAAAATATCCCCATCTGATTGGGCAAAACAATTCTCTTTGATCAATAACCACGCACTTACATTTTACAGGATGAATACAAAAAGTCCTCTTTCTTCATTTTTTATGTGCTCTCCGTCCAATCGAGACGCTAAAGGACCTACTCCTCTTTTTTACTTCTCCTTTACTTAAATAGGACGCATTCAGTTAGCCGTCAAGTTCAGGCGTTAAAGGGATCCATTTTCACAATAACTTGATGTTTTAATTAAACCGCAAACACAATTAGTTTTGTAAAGACATTTTTTTGAATCATAACTAGGTACTTATCATGATAAAGGTCCAAGCTAAAATCGACTTGGCGTCGGTTAGGGTTAACTTGGGTCCTAATCTGGATAAGTCCCTATACTTTAATAGATATATAATCACTTACTTTTGTGTTTTCTTCTCTACGCTTTATTTTAGTATCTTTTCAACGTTAGTCAAACAACAATCAAATCATTCTTTTGCCACCAAAACACTTTGTTGGGGTGAGGTATGATCGGCTCAATCCTATGAGACATTAACTCCTCGCTCGTGTGAAAGGCTTGATTTATTGCCTGAGGAGCCTATACCGGGGAATTCCAACTGGTGTGTTCATGCCTTTTTTTTCAGAGCCAGAGTTTTAGATTTAGTTGATCCCTGTACACAACTGGTAAGGAATCATCACATATTGGAAACGCATAACAAATTACATTCACCTAAAGTTACCCTTTCTCGGATTAATGTGCTATCTAATACAACCAGTGCCGCGCCTCATTCGACAACTCCAACTCCAGGTTATTTTCTAGAATCAAAATCTAATAATGGATGTTGATCAAAATTGAGAATGTGGATTCTAGATATAAGGTTCAGTATTATTATGTCTTGATTTTTATAATTTGTAAAAAAAAATAAAAGTGGGGCAAAATAAAAGTTCTGTTCGTGGAATTCATTTTACCCGTCCTGTGTGATGAGAATACAATATTTATTTAATCATCAATTGTTCAAAACAAGGGATTTATATAAAAATAATTTGATTATTCCTTCCTTAAACCATGGTTTTTCAAAGATGCAATCTTATCGTCAGAGGAGATTCGACAAATAAGTTAGTAAAATAAATTTACCATAATGTCAACATTTGAAAAGGTATAAGAATATAAAAGAATATAAGAGAATGTAGTAGATGTAAGCAAACCTTCACCGTTAAAGATGCATGAAGAGTTCGTGAGATCAGATTTGAAGATTCCGGTGGAGTGTAAAATCCAGGTCATGTGTATGGAATGAGTTTAGGCGGCCAGACTTGTAGATAAATCCGATTCTTAGAGGTAAGGGTAAAACAGATCTTATAGGGAAAAGAATTCTATTTGCAGTAGTAAAAATAAGGCTCCAGAATCATGGCACATAAAAATTCATCCTGATGGAAATTGCGACAATTTGGAATAGTTTTTAAAAAAACTTGCGAATCAAAAGGCATCATTAAGAAAATTATTCCTGGGCTTAAAAGAAGGGTAGTTTCTGAAGTAAACTAGTCAAGAGTTGAAAGTAATTTAATTACTTTAATCAAAAGTAACAAGCAGCCAGGGTAGAAAGGGGAAGCAACGATTAAGTTGTTGATATAGACAGACAGGGGAGGAGATGATACGGTAAAATGGGAAAGTGTGGCGATGAGTAACAGGAGGAGTAAAAGGGTTGTATTGGTGTTTGAGTTGGAAGGAGTGCGGTGACGAGAAAAGAGGGGGCAGAATAAACCAGATGTACAAAGTCAAATTGGTGTTAAGGCGTAGAATTAATATTTGATAATTTGATATTAGGAAGGAAATTGGATGCAGAGGAAATTATCATGTTAGGGGAAAATTGGCAAAAGCAGATTATTGTCAGGTGTCTTTGTTAAAAAAAACAAATGTGTAGAAGAAACCAGAAATAAAATATCTTAGATTAAATTTTAAATTAATCTGTAGCAATCTGATGGAGGGCAAGATCAAACTAGATTGTGAAGTGATATGTTATAAGTAATTAGGGGGTTGCAATACACGAGTAAAATTAAATTACGGGTCTTGAATAGAAAAATAGTATTAAAGTAAAGGGTATATAAATTGGAGAGTAATTAAATAAAGTTTAGTCACATTAGCGAAATCCTATTATAAGTAAATAAATGAATTAAGGGGTTCGCACAGGGGGGGGAGGTTTTAATATGATTAGGGTAAAAATTAGCTAAATAATAATGCATATAAGGGAATAAGTCAAACATAATTATATAGGAAAAAAGGAAAAAGAAATATTGTAAAAAATGTTGGGAGAATCCCAAAGAGCAACTCAGTTCCAAGAGATGTGTTTAAAATCTGTTAGAGAGGGTGCTATTAGTCTCAAGGTAATAGAGAATATATTTGTAGGGGTTGCGGTTGGGACAACCGGGAGCAAGATCATAGAAAGTGGGGATAGCCTCCATTTATATGAATTCACCTAATTAAAGTAATTAGTTTAAAAGTGAGATTTAGCGGAATTAATGCTATTAAATGGTTTACGATAATTTATATATATACAAATATGGTAATATTTGTAGCATGGGGCAAAGTAAATTTAGATAGGTGGAATGGTTATTTGGATGTGTATGATAATTAAGATATATAAAGAGGTGGGGATTGAAAAATATATGAAGATAAGACAGTTAAGATTATTAGAAGTGTATAAGCAGTAAGGAGTATATTTACGTGAAATTGAAAAATTGAAGGGGTGGCCAAGTACAAGGTACTATGGGGAAAATAAATCAAAATTAAAATTAAAAGTTAAAATTAAAAATTAAAGATATAAAATAAAGATATAAAATTGATAGGAGGAGTATGATGATGGCAAAAAGCGGGCATTAATTCAAAGAAGTAAAACCTGCTCTGTGCAATTTGAAATAATAATTCTGAAATTATAGTATAGTCTTCCGTGGGTAGTGAAATAGAGATTTTGATAAAACAAGATGATGTATGTTATGGTAATTTTTAACGCATGGATCTTAAAGTGAGGTATTATAATACTGACATTCAATTAGCTGAAAGTGCTTGATTATTGCATGGAGGTGAGATATAAATTAGGGCTATAAAATTGCTATATTGAAATTTTCTTTTACGTATGCATGCCGATAGGAACTCGTTTTTAGAGTTTATTATATTTTAGTCTTGGCAGCAGTAATTATCATCACGGCTTCTGATGTACACAGTTAGCAAAATTAGACCATGGGGTATAGGGTGCAGATTTTTAACTTTAATATATATATATATATATATATATATATATATATATATATATATATATATATATATATATATATATATATAAGTAGATAAGTGATTATAATAAAAATTAGATAAATGCAATATTTATTAAATCATCAATTCTTCAAAACTTCCTATGCATTCTTAAAATGTTTATATTTTCATATATTTTATATTTTCAAATGTTTGCATTACAGTAGATTTTACTGATTTATCTGTCAATTTTCATCTGATAATAAGAGCATATCTTTGAACCATTCGAGATAATCTATATTTTTATTTTCTCACTTCGCATATATATATGCGTGTATATATATATATATATATATTTATGCATGTGCATATAAATATATTTTTATATATGTGTTTGCCATGTGTATATGTATATGTGTGTGAATTGATATATATATATATGATGGACTCTCCCGTCGATTTCGACGTATGAGTGCCCCACCACGGGCTGCCCGCGCATCAATTTGTAATTGCAAGGGTTGCGCAATCCTCAACAACCGCTCTCCTGAGTCGGCATTGCTTGATTCCAATGGCAAGTAGTAATACAAGACGACTGGAAACAATGCCGAGATAAGCAGAGAGCATATACAGCACCTGGTATTCCTAAATGGTCACCCATTTAGTACTGGCCAGGCTCGACGCCGCTTAACTTCGGTGATCTAACGGGAACCGGTGTGTCAACGTGATTGTGCCATAAATGCCCACCTATTAACTAACATTTCAATTATGCATATATATATATATATATATATATATATATGCATAATTGAAATGTTAGTTAATAGGTGGGCATTTAAGGTCGATCGAATCGTAACAAAGAAAATGACACGTTTCCTTATAGATAAATAATTTTTTTAAAATGAGGAGAGAAAGAAGTATTCAAATTGAAGGTAGTAAATGTTTTGGCAGATTTTGACACGCTTAACGTTCATCCCCTCCTAAATTTAACCACGTTACGGAGATAAGCCGAGCTGTCTGACTGAATTTAGTAACTCGCCTAGATGCTGCTGTTATTATAATTTGTGAGAACTCTATTATTTCTAATTCTGTTCCTTTTGTACTCATTGTCAGATTTTATTTTTATTATCATCGTTTGGCTCTGACGAAGCACAAGTGTGCAGAAACGTAATTACATGTGTGTAGGCCAATTTACATGTTTATATCATAAATATTGCAGAATGGTTTATTTAGTAGAAGTAAAAATAGGCTGCAAAGTTAATGTGTGAAACAGTGGTTTCAGCGACGAAGTCTGCACCCCGGGGTGCACTGGAATGCATCGGGGAGATCAGGCCCCACGTAGAGACAAGTGGAAGTCTGGGAGCTAGTACATATTTTCGACCGTCCGGGCCCTGATCGCTGGGGGCGCCGTGAATTCTGAGATTGGCTCTTGGGGTGTCATTGGCAATTAGGGAACAACAATGGGATACATTGAGCACACGCTGCCAAAAGTTTTCGCAAAATCTTATCAGAGGTGTCAACACTTCAGGACAGAGGGAGAGGGAATAATTGGTCTCTAGGGAGATAAAGACTAAGAGATAAATTCCAAATTGTCCGTTGAGAAGCGTACCACCCCACTCCGGGAAAGGGGGTGGGACACAGAAGAAGGGATGGGGAAAGAAAGAGAGTAAGTCAGCATCGCGCGTACCACACGACGAGGAGAGGGAGAGAGAGAGAGAGTATGAGTTATACGCTTTTCGTCTTTGTTATTTGACGCGAAAATGCGATCACAAAAGAGTTAGACCCGAGATCTCGGCCGAGCTGGTCGTGATCCCCTCGGATCCCGAGGGAGCCGTTGCCCCGGGGCCCCACCATCGTTTTCCAACAGAGATTAACGTCTCGATTAAGGATTTGCAGTCGTAAAGAGATTCACACACACACACACACAGAGAAGGAAGATAAGATAGTTAGAAAAAAGCCATTATCGAAGAATAGACTTTGGGTTAAAAACCCACCGTTCATTTTTATTAAATAATTATTGTTGTGAAAAGACCTAGCCGTTTGTCGAGTTATTCTGTTATCGAGTTGTCCTGCTAAGTAATCTTGCCTTCACAGAATCACGAAGTCGTCATTCATCAGACCCGGGGGAGATTCGAGCCATCTTTCTTTTTACAGCCACTACAGACGAAATCACGAGCCAAAGAAAAGGTGTTCACAGTCAGGAAGGATTCCTGCACCGTTTCGGTTCATCATTACATTACCATGTTATAAATGGTGCCGCGACCTAGGATCATGGTACTGCGAGGAGTGCCTGGCAACCTCGGGAGAAGAAAAGAACAAAGCCAACCACGGCCACAAAGAAAACAATTTTTTTTTCCGGCAAAACACCTTGGAAAAAGAAAAAATAGACAGACAAATTTAAAAAAAAACCCACGGGCACAACGGACGATTTTTTTATTACCGGCAGAGAGAAAAGTTTGACGGACATCGACACCCGTGTTTGAAAAAAAAAAGAAAGATAGAAAAAGAAAAAGAAAAGAGAGAAACAGTTTAACGGGCATGTACACCCGTGGTTGAACAAGAGAATAAAAAAAAGGAGGAAGGAAAAGAAAAGAGAGAAACAGTTTGACGGACATCGACACCCGTGTTTGAAAAAAGAAAGATAGAAAAAGAGAATAGGAAAAGAAAAGAGAGAAACAGTTTAACGGGCATGTACACCCGTGTTTGAAAAAAAAAGAGAAAGATAGAAAAAGAGATAGACTGAAAGAAAAAACGTTTTTTAGACTTTGAGATCGGTCTGGGACCGCGAACTTTTAGTCAATTGATTGAAAGGCCCAGACGGACTCGAAAAATAATAAACCAACCCAGAGACGAAAGACCACAGGAGCAGCAGAGGAGAGGGGTAAGTGACTCGTTGATTTCTCTTGTTCGCTTGCTCGGTTGTCGGTGTATCGATTGTTGTCCAAACTTTGCACACAGTTTGGGTAGCTCTGTTGTTAGGGGTGGTAAGCTAGAACGCAAAGGGAATGGGTTCGGAGGAAGACCTAGTAAATAGTGTAACAGGTATAGGGAGAGAAGAGACCAGAAAGATAGAAAGTCCGATAGGAGGGATACGAATACCCCCCCACAGAGGGGATCCCGTCGGTTTAATGGAGTGGTTAGCAGTAATTCAGAAGAAGAGGGTGATTTATGGACTAGAAGATTTAGAGATGGTGCTGCTCGCTCTAGAGGGAGCGAGGGGCCCAGTGTCGAGATTCATTGAGGGGAGGTATGTAGAGAACCCGGGGATCACTTGGACGGAGCTCCGCGAGCAGCCAGTGAGGCAATACGCCAGCGAGCGAACCGCGATTGAGGCCGTACGCGAGTTGACCCGGCTAAGGTTAAGCAATGGCGAGGAAAGGCCTGGGAGAAGGAAAACGGTGGGGGCAGGGCGAGCCCGGGGCCCCGAATGGAGAGAGGGTGCGGAGAGGATCGGGAGGCAGACTCCGATCCTAGAAGGAAGGCATGGGACCTTCAAAATGAGTACGATAGGCCCGCACCGGCCAGGCAGGTATCAGTCCGCTGGACCTGCAGGGGTGAGGGGCATAGAGCAGCAGAGTGTCCCACAAATTATGGGCGCCCACGCAGCTCGGTTAGACCGAACTGCACTAGGTGTGGTCGGCTCGGACATGAGAGTCGGTGGTGCACAGCAGCATAGATCGGAGGTGAGGAATTAGGATTCCGAACCTTAGTGTGCCACCTGACACTAGGGTAAAGAACCAGGGAAGCGCCCAGAGGCCACCCCACAGAGTATAAAAAGTAGGGTGGCCCCCAGAATGATAAGTTTAGTGAAAGATAGCGAATTTAAATGGGAAGAAGACGGGCTTGGGTTTTGTTCGCCGGTTTATGAGAAACCGCAAGAAGCAATGAACCCCCCCGTAGAGAGAGATCGAATTAAACGCGACTGCGGGTCGGTTGACCAGTCCAGCGAGTGGGAGGAGAGCGGCCAAATACCCCCCTGCCCAGCTCCAGAAGAGACTGAGAGAAAATCGGTTAGCCAAAAAGGTAGAGGAATTACCTATGAAGTTACGGTAGAATGGGAAGAAGACGGGCTTGGGTTTTGTTCGCCGGTTTATGAGAAACCGCAAGAAGCAATGAACCCCCCCGTAGAGAGAGATCGAATTAAACGCGACTGCTAGGTCGGTTGACCAGTCCAGCGAGTGGGAGGAGAGCGGCAAAATACCCCCCTGCCCAGCTCCAGAAGAGACTGAGAGAAAATCGGTTAGCCAGAAAGGTAGAGGAATTACCTATGAAGTTACGGTAGAATGGGAAGAAGACGGGCTTGGGTTTTGTTCGCCGGTTTATGAGAAATCGCAAGAAGCAATGAACCCCCCCGTAGAGAGAGATCGAATTAAACGCGACTGCTAGGTCGGTTGACGAGTCCAGCGAGTGGGAGGAGAGCGGCAAAATACCCCCCTGCCCAGCTCCAGAAGAGACTGAGAGAAAATCGGTTAGCCAAAAAGGTAGAGGAATTACCTATGAAGTTACGGTAGAGGGGAGCAGAACGCCCCACCACAGAATAGTAGGAAAGCCAAGCCAAAGATAGTCAAGGACCTGGGGGAGAGGCCGAGGTTGTGCTGTGTCGCATTCGTTGGCTCCACCGCGCGCAGGGAGGGCCCCCATGCGTGTGCGGTGCTGGTGGTTGTGGCGCGGACAGTTGTCTTGGATGCCCCCCCCCCCGAGATAAACGGACATATAAGGATAGAAAGAGAGGCATAACTGGGACCGATGGAGGGTCGTCGTGGTTAGATCCAAATGATCGATCATAAGTAGTAATATACCTGCAGCTGGATGGGCTGTTGCCGAACGACCAGGCAGATATATAGTGAGTTGTAAAAGCAAAAGAAAGTTGAAGTAATCGACAGATGTTCGAACCACCGTGAATATGACAGATTGTGGTGCGCCTTACGAAAGGGCACAGAAGTAATGATAAGCGAAGAGAAGGATATGAGATCCTATCTAAGATAGATAGTGTTGATACAGACGAAGCAGAAGAAATCAGTGGCCCCCCGTTGCTGGGAGAGGCACTCGATGAGTAATTAGGGACAGTGTCGGGAAGCGATGAGAGAATGATTATGAAGAAATTGGAAGTTATAGGGAAGAACCAAAAGGGTCACTGTCGCATGCAGCCAGGGAAGGCGCATCGATATCGAATGTCACCGGGCCGAAGTGAGCCAAGAAGGTGTTAGTCTGAGAGAATTGTTTTTCCCAGAGAAGGGAACGAAGAGAATCCGGCCGAGGTGGCCGACGCAATGATAGTGACAGTATGCGAACCAGACAGGTCCGTACCAAGAGAATTTCAGTTGTTGATACTGACGAGTGAGTGCACAGGTGCACAGTTGGATATGCAATCGCTAAGACACTTGTCGCCGAATATAATCATCTCGGCAGATTAAAGCCGAATTACCAAATCGTTTGCGATTACCGGTCGACCCCATCGAACAGTTATGAAAGTATTATAATGTTAAAATGCGTTGCATAACCAGAAGGTAACAAGCTATTAGCTTTAGAGAGATTGAGGGTTCGATTAACCCCGTCAGGAAGGGAAAATTCACGTTAAAAGGTAGAACTAGACACGGGCACGATAGGGCTTGGTCGATGTTAGTGAGAATTGTGCACATAAATAATAGGGTTAGCTTTTGCAGAAAAAACAAAGGGCGCGAGAAAGACATAGGGAGAAATTGGACGGCGCGAGCACACCGACGGCCGAGTGCATGAGCGAGGGAGGGTCACCCTCGAGTACACTTCACCCAGATCGCGAGCGGGAGCAGGAATCGCTGCCCGTGTCGGAAATCCGGGTGGATGACCAGTGAAGAAGTAGAGATTGATTCCGAGGAGAGGGTGATGGTGACGTAATTTGTAAGGGGCGTTGCGAGCTCCAATCTGTATTAACAAACTTTTAATTGCATGCATAATAATTCATTTTGTCACCTACCCACCTCCCAACACAGAAACCACAAAATGCATACGCACATACACACATACATACGTAGTCCTGATGTTTTAATAGACTGGAAAGAGAAAAAGAAGGACAGACCAAAAGAAAACAGAACAGAAAAAGAAAACTTTTTGTTCCATTGTTTAGCTACAGTTTTTTCTTAATTTTTGATTATTATTGTTTTGATTGTATTATCCGTTGTTCTCTCTGTGTGTGGGGAAAGGTAACGGTCTGGGAGATGTCAATTGCAACCAAGTGACACGAAATAAGGGTGGACGGATGTGAAACAGTGATTTCATCCGACGTATCTGCCCCCTTTATGGCGCACCGATATGCATCGGAGAGATCAGCCCCCCACGTAGGGAAAGGTAACGGTCTGGGAGGTGTCAATTTCGACCAATTGACACGAAATAAGGATTGGGCGGATGTGAAACAGTGGTTTCAGCGACGGAGTCTGCACCCCGGGGTGCACTGGAATGCATCGGGGAGATCAGGCCCCACGTAGAGACAAGTGGAAGTCTGGGAGCTAGTACATATTTTCGACCGTCCGGGCCCTGATCGCTGGGGGCGCCGTGAATTCTGAGATTGGCTCTTGGGGTGTCATTGGCAATTAGGGAACAACAATGGGATACATTGAGCACACGCTGCCAAAAGTTTTCGCAAAATCTTATCAGAGGTGTCAACACTTCAGGACAGAGGGAGAGGGAATAATTGGTCTCTAGGGAGATAAAGACTAAGAGATAAATTCCAAATTGTCCGTTGAGAAGCGTACCACCCCACTCCGGGAAAGGGGGTGGGACACAGAAGAAGGGATGGGGAAAGAAAGAGAGTAAGTCAGCATCGCGCGTACCACACGACGAGGAGAGGGAGAGAGAGAGAGAGTATGAGTTATACGCTTTTCGTCTTTGTTATTTGACGCGAAAATGCGATCACAAAAGAGTTAGACCCGAGATCTCGGCCGAGCTGGTCGTGATCCCCTCGGATCCCGAGGGAGCCGTTGCCCCGGGGCCCCACCATCGTTTTCCAACAGAGATTAACGTCTCGATTAAGGATTTGCAGTCGTAAAGAGATTCACACACACACACACACAGAGAAGGAAGATAAGATAGTTAGAAAAAAGCCATTATCGAAGAATAGACTTTGGGTTAAAAACCCACCGTTCATTTTTATTAAATAATTATTGTTGTGAAAAGACCTAGCCGTTTGTCGAGTTATTCTGTTATCGAGTTGTCCTGCTAAGTAATCTTGCCTTCACAGAATCACGAAGTCGTCATTCATCAGACCCGGGGGAGATTCGAGCCATCTTTCTTTTTACAGCCACTACAGACGAAATCACGAGCCAAAGAAAAGGTGTTCACAGTCAGGAAGGATTCCTGCACCGGGACGGGTCTCATTACATTACACTTGATGCCGTCACGTCGGGTAGAAGAGTAAGAGGCGTGGGGTCCCGGTTATAAATGCGTAATGTTATATTGCGTCCAATTGGAGTTTTGAACACTGTTGTGACAGCCTACTAAACATGTATGCTTGTATAAACATGAATAGACTTTAATTCTCATCTTTTCCCATAGCTGTTGGGTTGGCCGCATCGATAGAGATGTTGAAAGTTAAAAAGTGACTTGGGTCTGCGGTTTGAATCGGTCATCCTCTACACTGATGATTCTTGGAAAAGGATGAAACACATGTGTATATGAATAATTATTTAAAATATTTATAATAATATTGTATATATGGGCGGTAATGGCCCTCTTAGGAGAAGAATTATCTTTGAAAACTCATGAGTTAAGGACGTTGAGATACTTTGCCTGAATTTTGAATTCTAATAAAATTTGATTCGCACCTTATTTTATCATTTCATTTTATATTATGCTATATATATATATATATATATATATATATGAAAAATGAAAAAAAGGAAAACCAAAATAATTATTAATGTATTCATCAACGTTTCGTCTTCATTTCAAGATTTCCTTGGGATCTTTGGTCTAATCATGGGGAAGTCTTGAAATAAAGACGAAACGTTTATGAATACATAAATAATAATTTTGGTTTTCCTTTTTTCATTTTCCATTACATTGGAATATTAATTCCATTTTCATCACACACACACACACACACATATATATATATATATATATATATATATATATATATATATATATATATATATAGATATAGATATAGATATAGATATACATATAGATATACATATATATATATATACTACTATTTAATGTATATACACATATAATATTATAATATATTGTGTATATAGTATCAGTATTTACTTCAACAGTGCTCAATACTTGAGTAGACCTTAATAGTAGTATGAAAATATATCTATGTCAAGTAAATTACACAGAGGCGTCTATGCTTCATTCCCGCATGAAATTATCAGGCTAAATGCGCAGATTCGTTGCTAGCGGTTGCTTTTATATCTAAGTAGTGTTTACTCTAGTTAACTAACCAATCGGATTCATTATTACTCCCTATCGGGCTATTATTTTTATTGGCAACCTGCTTTTGAGGCATCGGACTCTTTTTTGTATATATTCAGGAAAAAAAGGAATTTTATCATAATATCTAAAAAAAATACATGAAAACTAGGTTAATAAATTTATGATCATTTATTTGCATTTACTCATGTCTTTCTGTCATATTTTATGTTACAAACAATGTTAATATATATTTATTTTTTTTAGATTGGGTGTGAAGGTACTGGATTATTAAGCCGGTTTTCTGAACGTCCGACCATCCGTGATCTCGAGCGAGATTTTTGTCGTCGCATCTACCAAGAAGCCAAATCATTAACCGAAAATAGGAGCATAGAACCTGTATATCAGGATCTTTTCACGGAACAAAGTACGTATCGTTTTGGGGGACTTTTTTCTTATCTTATCGGTTAACATTAACTTTAGGGAAATCCTAAAGAAATGCCGCTCGGCACTATTTCAAAATACGGGTTATTGTATCAGACCATTATATATTTTTTAATTTAAAAAGTAAATTATAACAAGTTGAATCGTAAACCCTAAACACTAAAAAAGAAAAACACATCGGAATGTTAGTTTTTCAATACGGCCGAAAAATAAACAAATTCGAGCAACATTCAAAGTACAATAACCCTGTCCGTATTATGTCACAAAGGGCGATAACCCCAGCCGTATTTTTGTTACTAGTAAGTCACCTCTTATCAAGGCCCAAAGGCCATTCGAGGATAAGGATTAAGGAGATTAACAGTTGTCAATGAACATCTTGATCGGATTGGAAACGATGGGGAAAACTGATTAGTTGAGTTGACGGCTCGAAAAAACATTTTTAACATTGGACTTGAAAACGACCATGTTGTAGTCAGTTGGGAAGCAACCCCGCGGCATCGCGTTCCACAGACGGGACATCCTCGACAACCTGGGTCTATTGTTGTCGCGCCACACTGTGGACCATTCTGAGTTGACTTGGCTGTACAAGCGCCTTTCTCTCGTCATTATCGGAAAGAACGCTTCGAGCCTGCTCTCAGCCTGTCAAGTCAGCAGGACATCCGATGAAACTTCCTGATGTTTCGGATATATCCATAAAGGCTTTTAAACTTGTCAGTTAAAACAAATTATTTAGAATTGGACGGCAATAAAGTAAACGTTTACATTTCACATTAAACTTACATAGCAAACCGATTTGCCCTCTAAAAATTGAACAATAAATTTTAAAATAAAATATTTCGTAAGGTTTAGTTTTTAATTTAAGGTTAACTTTTTAAATTCCTTCCACTTTCTAAGTAAATATTTGGATGCTTGCCGCTTACACATTTTGAAGATGATGGAAATGGGAAAATAAAACTAAATGAACTTTTTGCCTAAATGATTGTTGACTTGCAAAGCTCAGGTTTCATTTACGAACATTTTGAATATGAGAAATAAGTGCATGTCTAACATGTTTGACACACAGACAATAATTACTCTCAGACGTGTAACCACTACTACTTGCATCGGAATCAGGTTCTCTCCATTCAGCACTTTCTAATGACGTGTTATCGCCGTTGTCCACTACCGGTGCTAAACTGAGACGTGGGCGCACGTCTCCCACATGCCGCGGGGTGCGATTGACGACCACTGACTGTGGACTTATCACTCCGGTGATACGACCTTGTCTGAATTTCGACATGCAACGGTCTTGTGGATTCTTCACCCAAAATATGTCCCCCTCTTTATAATGCGTAACGATTCTTTGGTGATGCAGATGGGGAACAACATTGACCCCTTTCATTTTGATCTGGTATCAGTGCAGCAAATTGACGGGTGCTGACGAGGTGGACACATCATCCTTAGTCGTAACGTTGTACCAATACATTGTGCCTCCATATTAGGGCAACTGTTTCGTGCAGCAATCCGATTTACTGTCATATGACACCTTTCTATGATACCATTTTCTGACAGTCTGTATGCGTGGCGTGGTCGAAAGTTGATACCCCATTCATTCATGAACTGCCTGAATTGTTGACTACAGAAGGCAGTGTCATTATCAGCCAAAATCTCGGCTAGGAAGCCACGTTAAAAAAAATACTGATTCTAATTGTCGGATTACGTGTGCAGCGTCTTGCCGTTGTAGAAGCCACCAGATTGGAAAACGTGTGAGGCTACAATCAATCAGTGTCAAAAAATGGCAACAGTTGTAGTGCGTGGTTCCATACTTCATGAACACTAAGCCCTCCCCTTTTCCATCGCACTAGAGCTGGGTCTATCATCTGACATTCCTCACAATTTAGACACGAACTCATCGATTGTAGACACAAAATATAATATTCGCCTGACTCCAGGATGCCCACTATGTCGATGAACTTCGTTCAGCTGTGTTGGATTAAGGTTCCCAGTGGCAAGAGTAAACCCTGAATGTGGGTGCTTAATTTAAATCTCCACGTGTGTAGATCGTGCCGCCGTCTTGAATTTCTTCATGGCTCGTATCTGCATTGACGATTACGAGCGCCTTTTTTTACAATATTAATTTATTTACTCGATTCAACAAACAATCAATGGCCGGTTAGTTGCATCATAATTTCCTAGAACCTGTCACCGTTCATTCTCTTTTATTGCAAAAAATATTAACATTTATTTCCCATAAAAAGAACATCTTAATTTTTATATGCCGTTTTTTCTGTAATGTAATATTTATTTCTAAGAAAAAAAAAATTAAAGGAGATTATTACATTTTTAAAAATTTAGATCCGCTTCGAAAATATAAGATCCATTTCTAAAAAAAAAATAAAAATACACTTTTTATGCATTATTGGATTATTCGAGCTACTATCCTCATCTTGGTTGTTACTTTCACAACGATTAGGCCGATATAACCTTCAACCTTCTTCAGGTGCATCTTTTCAAACTCGGGAATCTTTATTTGATATTCGGGAATCTATACGGAATTTCGAACTAAACCCTTTATTTAATCTACGGGGATAGATTGTTCTCATTTCGTCAGCCATGATAACTAAGAATAGCATTTTTAATATTAATTGACGAGACAAGAACAATCTACTCTTGTGGATTAAATAATAAGTTCAGTTCGAAATTCGATACAGATTCCTGAGTTCGACATAAAAATTCCCAAGTTCGAAAAGAGGCACCTGTTAACCTTGTTCAATCAGCGGCAGCAAACGAATATCTTTTGTAAAAACATTAACTCTTGATTGGATAAGAGTATTAATATAGACATTTCATTTCAGACAATCGAAAACTCAGAAAATATATACTTTCACATCTTTTTAAAAAAATAGACATTGGAATATTGACGCCATGCGCTGGGAGCTACCTAAATTGATACTTAAACAAAGTCTAAAAAATATTCCACAGTCTGTCCAAAAATCTTTCACTGCGCGAATCCCTTTGCCTCACTGCTGGCAACATACTCAGAGTGTCCAGTTACTGCTAGTCTCGCCCTTTGCCTAACGAACCGCTCCCCATGCCAATACGTTTCTTTTTTAGGGTAAGCACGGGACTGTTTCTTACAAATTCGTTGCCTGTTGTCAATAAAATGTGATTTAGTTTTCTATTCAATTCGGTCCAATTCAATTAATTTGACAAAAAATAGAACAAGCATGCTTCAATTGCCATGCAGGGGAATGGTGGTAGAAATTTACACAGAAGAGGATACAGTGGCTCAGCATCTGTCCAGTTTTCGTCTTGAATTGCTTTGTCGTTTACTACATCTCCTTGAAGCCCATCCCACCATCCAGCGGTCTTTCTCTGGTTCCATCGAAATCGGCGGTGAAACAATTTCTGGTGATGCCCACGTAGACCTCTTTCTGGTGCAGAAGTAGATAATAAGTCCCGAGGGAGATCATAATGACCATTTAGGAGAGTGTAGATCAAAATAGGATCACAGCGTAAACGTCGGCGCTCAAGAGAGAAAAGTTAAGTTTCTCGAGTAAGCTTTCATTCGGCAGATCTCGTAGTCCCTGCACCATTTGAGTAACCAGTCGTTGAACTCTCTCCAGGTGCTGGATATCACGTATTAGACATAAAGAAGAGGCCTGGACACCATACTTAAATAGTGGTCTGACGAGGGAGATATAAACTGGGAGAAATATTTCAGGAGTGAGTTTGCAGAAGGAGCGTCGAATGAGAAACGGGGATGTTCCTTGCTTTGTTTGCAGCCTGAATGCAACGTTGTCATTCTTTCTGATATTGCATTTATCTCTGCAAATTGTTAAAGCTACAAATGTTGTAAACATAACCAAGATTGGAATAGTAGTTCGAATAATCCAAAATTTGGTGACCCAGACGTTCTAAGATAACACAACTTTCTTTTACAGTTGAGAAAAGAAAGCCGTTTTACACGACGCCATTTTTTTTTTTAACGCACGTTGCGCGGAAAATATAAACAAAACCTTTTCACGGGATAATTTTATTCAAATTGTAAAATTAATTCAGACGACATCCAAACAACATTGGAAATCGAAAATACAGGTGATAATTCCAACATTCAACTCGAACAAAACATGTATTTTTATATGGATCGACTTCGCCATTCTTTCTGATATTGCCTTTCCCTCTAAACACCTGAAGAAGGTCGGAGATTACATGGGTCAAACCGTTGTGAATATAACAACCAAGATGAGAATAGTAGTCTGAATAAGCCAAATCATTACTATATTATTTATATTTTTTCGGACTGGTGTTCTCATCTTGGTTGTTATGTTCACAATGTTTTCTGTCTATTCTACTATCAAACCTTCTTCAAGTGCCTTTTTGGCATAGATGCTAAACTCGTGGGGATTTCACACTCCATAACCCTACAATAAGAGGCGTCTGAAGAAGGCGGGAGAGTAGAGCGGCCAAAATGAGGACAACAGCACAAAACATGTACATAACAATATTTCGTCTCAGATGTGTGATTTTTAAAAGATTTAAAATAAGAATTTTTAAAATTACGTTCTGAAAACTAATGAAATGGTATTTATTAAAACGTTCTTTTATGGAGTTCTCAATATTATATATATATATATATATATATCAGAGCTGATAACATTCTTAAAGGTACAAATGTAAAAATAACCAATATGAGAATAGTAGTCCGAATAATTCAGATAAACCAAATTATCAATCATCATCTAAAAAATTCTGTAATAACTTAAAAAACAAAAAATTAATTTATTAATTTTTCTTTTCATTATATCCTTAAGACTTTTTAGGATAACATGTTTATCCTGGTGATCATGGGAATGCTGAGCAATACGCTCAACAATCTGCAAGTCAGTTTTGCCATTCACCAACTGATTTAACAAATGATTATTTTAAAGAATAGCCTCACTTTAACATCACGTGATTTTGTTTGACCAATCAGAGTTTCGTATCTCTCAGCCCTTCTCCCTCCTCACTACCTTACTCTCGAAGTGATTCTGGCAAAGACCGATTTAATTGTCGCTTGTCGAAGTTGATAAGATGCTGAAATAAAACATATAGAAGACACATAAGACTGAGATAAAAGGATAATAGAGGTATTAAATAAATACAGAGAAATGTCTTGCAAAACTAATTGTATTTTGCAGCATGAATCAAGACTGACCATAGAATATGTCCGTTCTACATCGGCATAGATGTCTCCCTTAAATGTATGTGGTTCAAAATGAAGTGAAAGTCCTGTGGTTGTTGACTAGTTGGCAATCACATCAAAAAGGAGGGAGCGATTTTCCTCGGCATTTTCTGTCAAACACAGCTTACAAAAGAGAATTGGCAAAGGATTTTTGCATCCATCCTGCCAAATTAAGTATCTGCTGGCTGGTTACGGAGAATTGTCTTGACCAATCAAATGAAACTATTTGGGAATTCAAGGGAGTTAATTTATCGTCATAATGACAAAGGGGGGTAATTATTTTAGGAGAAAAGGTAAGATAAGCCCTTTCTTTTATATTCTCTAACAATTGCTTTTCTTTGTTTCAGCTCTCCTGTGTGCTCCGCTCGGTTTCTTAGACTTTATTCGAATAGACTGGATAAAACTGGTTTTATCCTGGCAAGACCGGAGCGGCTGTTTTGCCGACAATCCATCTTTAAATATGAAAGAAACTATACGGTAAATTTCACACGCTTCATCTTTTATGAGTTTTTATTTCAGGTATTAAATGAATAACGGAGACACATAACGACCGTTAAACTGTTAGATCGGGGAAGAGGGACTGGGGGTGTTTTTTCGTATTTATTTTAAGAAAGGGGGGTATATTAAAAAAAACATTGCAGAGATTTTGTCTGTAAGGAAAATGTATAAACAAACGAAATAACATTTAACAATTTTTTTATCAAAAAGTAAAAACAAACGAAATCGCACACACCGATTATTTCTTCTAAAATTTTTTTTTTTTTTTTTTAATTAAAACTATTCTGCGTTGTTTTGTCAATATCTTTCCTGCCCTCGGTCAGTGAAAGAGAAATACTTTAGACTGAGGTAATTTAAATTTGTGTCCCAATTAAGAGTGCCCCTTTTGAAATGAGCTGGATTTTTCCTACATAAAAAAGCGACCTTACAAATTTATATAAAAAAATGCATTTTTAATTAAAAATAAAGTTACAAACTGTTTGCCTGCCCACAAGGAAAGATGAGACATAACGTCGGTTGTTAATGTAGGGAAAATCCAGCTCCCCCAAAGGGGCTCTCTAGATTAGGACAAAAATTTAAATTGCCTCAATCTATTAGGATTTCTCTTTCATTGACCGAGGACAGGAAATATATTGACAAAATAATGCAGAATAGTTTTAATTAACAAAAGTTAAATGTTATTTCGTTTGTTTATACATTTTGCTTAAAGCAAAAAAGTCTCTGCGATGTTTTTTTTTTTAATATACTTCCCTTTTTCTTAAAATAAATAAAAAAACAAACAAACAACGCAGAATGGTTTTAATTATAAAAAGGTTTTCAGTATTATATGTCTGTTTACAGGTTCAATGTGTGTACACGGGTAACCGGAAGTGAAAACAACCAGTGTAAAGCCGAATCTGTCCTTTTATATTTGCTTGTTTTAATCTGCCCATAATTCAATTGATCCCAGAAAGTAGTGTATTCACCATTCTGCATGAACATTTGTCAATAAGAAAGCTGTGTTCAAAGTGGGTGCCGCGTTTGCTCACAGTCGATCAAAAACAACAATACGTCAACGAGTCAGAGCGGTGTTTGCAACTGTTTCAACGCAACAAAAATAGTTTTTGCATCAATATGTGATAATGGATGAAACTTGGATCCACCACATCACTCTAGAGTCTAATCAGCAGTCAGCTGAGTTGACAGCAGCAGGTGAAATCCATCCAAAGCGACCAATAGCGCAAACATCAATAGGCAAGTTTGGGATGCACAAGGTATTTTATTCATCGAATACCTTGAGAGAGGAAGAACCATCAATAGTGAATATTATATAGCATTATTGGTGCGTTTGAAGAAAAAACGGCCACAAATGAAGAAGAAAAGGTGCTCTTTCACCAAGACAATGCACCATGTCATGGGTCGATCATAACGATAGCAAAACTACATGAATTGCTGCTGCACCCATCCTATTCTCCAGATTTGACCTCAGCGACTGCTGGCTGTTTGCAGACCTCAGGGAAATAAATTTGACACAATGAAGAATTGATATCAGAAACTGGGGTGTATTTTGAGGCCAAAGACAACTCGTTCTACAAAAAAGGCATCTAATTATTTTAGAAGTTTTGGAATCAGTGTATTGCCCTAGAAGGAGACTATGTTAATAAATAAAGTCGTATTTTTCCTAACAGTTGTTGTTTCATTAGTTAGGCCAGGGACTTATTGAGTGATATATTACAAACATATAGACATACTTAACTTAAGAAATATATATATATATATATATATATATATATATATATATATATATATATATATATATATATATATATATATATATATATGTATATATATATATAACCTAAGGATATCTGAGGCCATTCTGATCTCTAAACACAGACCCTCTTTAAATAACAGAGCCGAACTTTGTTCCCTCCTTCATTCTTTAACCCCACTCCTCCTCCTACCTTATTCCACCTCCAGTCACCTTTTATCATGCTTATACTCCTGTTCCTTTGTCTCTGCCCGATCCCAATGACCCCAACCATCTATCTGCTTAACCCCACTAGATCTCGCCCTTCCACGCTCTCATTTTCCTCATTTTTCTTTGTTTTCCTTATGTCCTTTCATGGAGGCATCCTTTCTCTCTATCCCCCCACCCCTTAACCCACGCCCATCTCCCCCAACGTATATTTCCTTATACACTTCCCCACAACTTCTTATTCACAGACTAAGCAATTCACACTAAGAGCATTACGACATAGTTTCCATATATTATACTCACACTTAATTAGTTTCGTTCACTATGCAATAATATATTAAATAAGCTTGCATTAAATGTTGTTTTTTAATTATATATAAATCTATTTCCCTTCCTTTCTCTCTTAACAAGTTTCTGTTCCCACATTCTATGTCCTTAAGTGAAAAGAAATAAGTAGAAGGAATTGGATAGCCTAATTCTATCTGACAATGCACTAATTAATTTTACTTAATTATCTCCCTTTGATCGTCATTAACTCCAGCCATCTTCGAACTGATCTCTTAACTATCCTAATTATCCCCCTTTAAACACTTTTTGACTTTCCTTCCCTTCTCGCCATCTGTTGATTCGAACCTATACTTACAAGAGCAACACCTAAATCTAAATATTAAATAAAATAAAAGAATAAAATAAAAAATTAAAAATTAAATAAACAAAAAAAATCCTAATATTAATATTTTAAAGATTAACTAAATTAATTAATCTTGATATTTTATAACAATAACTTAACGATCGCATTTCATCTTTCTTTTATCTTCTCCCTGTCATAATTTTCTACAAGCCTTCTTTCTTATTGTGGATCTCATGTTTTGAATAGCGGCGTCCATCTTGGTTTCCTAACCGGGCACGTCCAGTCCAATTTTTTGTTTTCTTTTTGAAAAAGAGAGGTTGTTACTCTCGAAATTATTAAAGTTTCTACCATTCCAGACCTTTAAATATTTAGCAGTAAGTCCCCATTTTACAATTTACTGTCTTTATATTTAACATTTTTGAACTATAAATAAATTGATCCGTGATTTATACACTTAAACCGTCTCCTATCATTTGCTTTTGTTCATCCCATATTCCACCTTCCGGTTTTCAACATTGCATTGCTCCTGCCTCGGAATTTTCACCTTCATATATATATATATATATATATATATATATATGAGAGAGAAAGAGAGAGAAAGAGATCTATGTAAGCTTAGTGGGAGAACCCAATCAGAGTGCTCGATTATTAAGAAAAATCAAAAATAAGAGCATATTTATTTAATATATATATTACAGAAGATCAGAACAACAACGGTACCGACCGTACCGATGTTGTTCTGATCTTCTGTAATATATATATATAGAACAGACTTGACCTTTAAATTTCACTAACCCTTTTCCCATTAATTTATTTCCCCCCTCCCCATTATTTCCCCCCCCCATTATTTCCCCCCCCCCTTATCTCTTTGGCCATTTAATGTCCCTCCAAATTATTCATCTAACCCTTAATTTGGTTTTAAATTAAAAATAAATAAATAAATTCTTTATTAACTATTCCCTAGCTTTTTAAATTTTAAATTTAAATTTAATCTTTTAATTTTTAATTTTAATCATCCACTCTCTCACATTCCTATATTTATTATTCAATGATTCTACTTTATTCCTTAAACATATCTGATAACTACAATTTAATCTGCCCTTAGCCGCCTGATATATTTGGAAGCTCACATTTTACTTCTATTTTTAGAATCAACTTTTTCTATACCTATTCACCATTTAAGATTAACCCCACCCCCAAAACCTACACCCTACCGCTAGCCGGCACCCTTAACCCACCTGTCACTTTATCTACATCCCCATGCCAACCCGTCCTACTTTTATTTTTCCCCCAAATTCACAAAGCGACTTTTTAAACTACCCCGCACCTCCTAACCCCCCCCCCCATCCTGACCCCAAATCTGAAACTTTCATAAACTTTGGCTTTTTCTCATTCTGAGTTAATCCTTGTATGAGATCCTACCGTTTTTTCTAGGCCCGGAAGAAAATCAAAAAATGGCCTGTTTTCCTCTTCAAAGCCTCTTTTAAGTACATCTGGACTTATCTACTTTTGAGCACCTTTTCCAACCTGCTCCCATGCAAAGTGTTTTTATTCACTTTCTACAATTTCACCGAACCTTTTCAACGGAAACTCACCACCCGGACAATTGTATTTCTTTTTCACGAAATTTTCTTTTCATTCAGTACGTTTTTTGACAAAAATTATTTTAATAATTTTTTAAAAATAATTCTCATATTTTTCAAATATTTGAACTTTGGTTTTTTCGAAAGCCAACTTATCCATCTGTATTTCTCCTCTGATGATAAGATTTCGATCTTTGAAAAGCCTTGGCTTAAGGAAAGGAAAATAAACACTAGTTTATTACTGACAACCTTGCATTGAACAATTGAAATTTGAAATAAATTTGGACAATCGTCGCATATTTATCAATCTTTTTTCTTCTATCTCTCTCTCTCTCTCTATATATATATATATATATATATTAAAAATAACCGACAATTTTTGTCTGGTTATTTTAGTATTGATCCTTTCAATTTTCCGGAT
Source organism: Sepiola atlantica (assembly GCA_963556195.1). NCBI lineage: Eukaryota > Metazoa > Mollusca > Cephalopoda > Sepiida > Sepiolidae > Sepiola > Sepiola atlantica. The sequence goes on along the minus strand of OY744522.1, from coordinate 158,411,968 downwards.
TAAGATCTTAATCTCGGAAGAAAATTGGCTGATGAAACTGCCGTAATGTATATGTTGGTCCAGAGTATTTTCTGACCCGTCTGGGTCCATCGTCAGTGGAATAATGACAAACAGGTAAAGACCTGGAGTGAGATTTATAATTAATTATGGCGGGAAAATTTAAACATGAAACTATGTTTATTAGGTATTATAAGCATTTAAGTATATTAGTACTAGTGTTAAAATTAATCTTGTTAATAGCAATTTTCTTCCGAGATGAAGATTTGAATCCGGAAAATTGAAAGGATCAATACTAAAATAACCAAACAAAAATTGTCGGTTATTTTTAATAATACGTGTCTTAAAGAGAAAATGCTGCCTCGATATACATATATATATATATATATATATACACACGCAAATGTGAAAAATATGTGTTTGTGCATATACTTTCTATTTTTTATAGACCAATATTTTCAAGGTAAAAGCTCGATGAATGCTAACAGAGCATATATAAATAGACAACATTAAGCTAAATTCCAGTGACCAAGATTTTATTCATTTTACTGTTCATCTTTTCAAATCAAAACTTCGGTACATTTTGACGGACCGTTTCTCTTATAGACGACCAACTGAAATTAGTATCGTTAAATAGTATTGACGACTTGTTTCTGCATATTTTTTCCTTAGTCCTTTCTAGCTGGCTGATTAATGTTCAACTTTCAGGCTGGAATTGGCAAATAAACTTGCCATACTCGTTGGGTACCCTAGAACATTTATCAGAAAGAATCAACGAAATAATATGCAAATACAAGTTGTTCATACTATTTAACGAAATGTCTTGAAGACAAAATGCTGCTCAAATTTACATATATTTCTTTTTGTTTCATTTTACTTCAGTCGAAGTTCTCAGAAATCAAACGACCCCTTCCTGGGGCTAACACTTGATCCATATATGAGATACATAGATATTTGAATATTTCATTAAAGTTCTCTTTTATCCCTCAAACGTTGAGTTAGTAAAAGATTTAAGAACATTAATTTTCCTCTCCCCAATTGACCAGTTAACTATGTTTATAGTATATCTTTCTTGTGGTCTCTTGGTCTTGCCGGATTCTATGGCAAGAATTCATCTAGTCTGATAGAGTATACAGTTTAGTGCTGTTATTTGAGGTAACATCACTTGGAGAAGGTGCACCATTCCTTATATGAGCCGGTGTATAGCCGTGTCGAAAGGATCTTATTTGGGTTCCGAATACTATATTATTTTGAATATTTGGTCAGGGTTTATTTATAGGGTGAAGTATCCTCATGTCAGGTTGTCCTGACAAACCCTTGTATAGAGAGACTGAAGACACCTGAGGATGGTGTCTAGTAGGTAATTCAAACTCACCAGTAGGTAATTCAAACTCACATATATATATATATATATATATATATATATATATATATATATATGTGTGTGTGTGTGTGTGTGTGTGTGTGTGTGTGTGTGTGTGTGTGTGTATTAAGCTTCCTTTTTGTTGATGATTTGCATGGATAATATTACTAAACAAGTGAGCCCGCTGGACAGGAAATAAGCAAGGAATACCGCTTAGTGAAAAATGAGATTCATACTTTGTGGTATTCTTTGCTTATTTCCAGCCTTGTGGACTAAATAATCGCTTGTTTAGTAAAAGTATCCATGGAAATAATAACATCAACAAAAAAGCAGCTTAATACACAAATAGATGACATACTGTATACTGTCGGAAATACATTTCCAATATTAAAATCATATATTGGAAACTGGGGCATATTTCAAGGTCAAAGACAAATCGTTCTACAAAAAAAGGCATTGAATTGTTAGAGAAGCGTTGGAATCAACCCAAAAGGTGACTATGTAGTAATGCAAAGAGAAGTTGAGGTTCGGTCGTTGCCAAGGGGAGGAAAAGGCTAATTAATTCGGCCATTGAAGTCTTGCAGCTCAGAGTAATTGAGATAGTTGATGAAATTCTAAAGCCCAGACACACAAAAAAAGGCGAAAATGACAGAGTGATATTTTAAGTTAACCGCTAAATTCACTAAAAATATTAAACGTACATGCTTAATGCTTTCCATTAAGCGAAAAATAAAGTTCAAACTGATTTCAGTTGAGAATGAGTAAAACTTCAGCTTAGATGAATGAGGAGTTGAGTTGAGAAGAGAGCAGAGTTGAAGCAATAAACAACGAACAGTTAGAACCAGACGATGTGTCCCCTCTTTCTGTCGGAGGAGAGTTTATTTCAATTCAAAAACATTTCAATTACCCTCTCTCTCTCTCTTTCTCTCTCTCCTTTTCTGGCAGTCTATTTCAGAACATTAAAGCCAATAAAAAGTCATAAAGTGACACTTTTTCGCACGTTTTATTTAATTTCTATTTTTACATTTATTTCCAGTTCTACATCCACGATGCGAAAACTTATGCGAGAAAAATCCATGAAAGGTAAGTCATATGCATTTCTTTATTTTAGATACGGACACACGTCTGTATAAGCGGTTATGTCCGTCGGTTGCCCCCCCCCCCCCGCATAATAACGTTGCCTTCAAGTATCAAGTGTCTGTATTATATTTTATATCCTTGAAAGTGTATTCCATCTGTAACGTATGAAATAAAAAAGAGAAAAAATGAGAAATAACGTGTTTCCTTTAACTTACAGTACAGTTTTACTTTAGTAGTCTCAAATCCAATATAGATGCTAAAGCATACATGCAAAAGATAGAAGCGACAAGGAATCATCATCATCATCATCATCATCATCATCGGTTTAACGTCTGTTTTACATGCGTTGGATGGCTTTTAGAAATTGACTTCCAAACCCAACATATCTCTGGACAGGTCTTTATTTATCTCTCTTTCCTTCAAATCAATTCTTATCAGTTCCTCCCATGTTTTTTTCTTGCCTTCCCCTGTGAACTAAACCTGCTACCTCAACTGTTCCACACGTACTAACCTAAGAACTCTCATCCATTCTTTCAATTTGACCAAACCGACAAAGTCTTCCGTTTTTCATACATCTCCTTCTACTGTCTTCCTCCAACGCATTTGGTAAATCGTTACCGTGATTGGACGAACATCTCAAATGGATTATTAAATGATACATTTACTTACAAAATTATTCTCCTTATATGATTATTCAATGGCATCAATAAAAGCATCTACTCAGTAACATGCAATATGGATTTCGTCCTGCAAAGTCAATTGCTGATGTGCTAACTGTAATGCCACATAGGATCAGTGAATCTCTTGATGGGGGCTTTGTTTGTAGAGCAATAGCTCTCAACATATTAAAGGCTTTTGATAGGGTCTGGCACAAAGTGTTGCTTCACAAACTAGCTATGGAATATATTTGACAATGTCTTGATGTATGGGCAGCAGTTTGACAATAAACAATAACACCTACCGGCAAGAAGATGTGATGCTTCGTATGTCAGGACTGTACATCCACCAGAGTGGGGGAGGGATTCTCTTTGCAGAGGTGGCCCTTTTGTAGGCACAGCTGATTAACATATGTGGGGATCAGCTGATGTAAATGGAAGGCATCAGTCGGAGCTGGTAGAGCTAAGAGAGAACATTGAGTTCAAAGTTTGAAGTTTTTAGATTGATCGGTCGGTTTCGTTGCGGTGACGTTGATGAGGAGTAACTCTATCTTCATTATTGGACTTCAAGCAGTTTGAAGCATCAAGTATCTCCTAGGACTGACTTTCACTCATCGATTGAGCTCCAATCTCTGTTTCCTCCTTGTAAGACATTCACAGCAAGAACTCGTTTTTGTTTTAATGGAAATCGCTCCAGACAAAGCACTTGATGTAAAGAGCTAACAAGATTGAAATATGATTATCACAAAGACAGGAGATGCCTATTGACTTTAGTTTTTAAAAGACCAAGACTATAAGTAAGAGGAAAACAGTCAGCAGGAATAGAGTTCCACAATCCTGCAGTTCTTGAAAAGAAGCTACTGGAATAGGAAGCTGTATTACAATGAGGTATCAAAACAGCGAATTGATGGAGAACAGTAGACTAACGAGAGAGAGATAGTGTAGAGAAGAATAAAGGTGGGAGCCAATCAAATTACAGATACGTTTCTGCACCTTATCAAGAACCCTCAAATGAGACAGAGATTCACCAGCCCAAATATGACAACAGTACTCCATACATGGTCTGATTGTAGATTTGTAGGGATAGAGAATGGCCTCAGGTACGAGAAAGTGCTTGGAGCGGTAGAGAGAACCGACTTGACAAGAAGTAGAAAGAGCAATGGATCTAATGTATGAACTCCAAGAAAGATTTGATATGAAAGAAAGACCAAGAAGTTTTATAGTCGATTTCTCCTCAAGAGCAGAGCCATCCATGAGAATCTCATGAAGAAAAGGGACACGCCTACGATTGAAAGAATCGTACCACAACCGAAAAAAAAACTTGGCTTCCTTCATGTGCCTAGCATCAGGCAGAATTTCCATGAACAGAGATTATTTTCAAGGGATTCCCATCTTCCCTACATATTACACCACGGTCGTCTTTAAATCCAATATCAACAAATATTTATCATAAACTGTCCTCATAAATAATCAAACCTTGGTCATTCCATTAATCACTTTCAATCTTCTCATAATATTCTTCATCTTACAACTTTCATTCCATTACATTAATCATCATTCTCGAATGGCATTTGGCCTTCATAAGTAAAATAAATACTTATAACCAACTTAATCTGAATAAAATAATCATAGAAAAGAGCCTATGATGGTTATTTACGATTTATTTGAGGCTGTCGAGACGTTTTGTGAACATTGGAGCACAGAGAGGAGCAGGTGCTAATGTGATTGCAAGAGTTAGGAGTAGATGAGTAAGTTCAGGGAACTTCTGCCAGAACTAACCAGTGTAGCGTTACCACTGTTTACCAAAGGGAAAACCCTATCAGTTGTGTGTATGCAGTGTGAGGATGTATAGAAGGGAAACCTGGCCAGTGGGAGTTGATGACATGCGTTGCATGGAGAGAAATATGAGAATGGTATGATGAATGTGTAATGTGAGCTTTAAAGACAGACCCTGATAACCTCAGAGGAAGATTAAATTTGGACAGTATAAGGAGGATGTGTGCAGAAGAGTAGACTTCGATGGTATGGCCATGCTGAAAGAATGGATGAGAGTTCTTTAGTTAGCAGATGTGGAACAGTTGATGTAGTATATTCAGTTCACAGAGGAGGCCAAGAAAAACATGGGAGAAAGTAATAAAAATGGACCCTAGGGAAGGAGGGATAAATAAAGACCTGGCAGAGATAGGTTACTTTTGAAGTCAATTTCTTAAAGCTGTACAATGCAGACAACATAACATGATTGATTATCAAAAATTAAAATAATCGGTGATTGAAGTCGGGCACCTTACCAGGAAAAACAAATACGGTGGATTATCAAAAATAAAATAATTGTTGATGTTCCAATCAACAATTGCAAAAAGTTAGCAACAGAAGAAAACACCTTGTCACTGAATAAACGTGACTACATTGACAGTGAAGTCCCACGGTGGGCGTTTATAGGGGGTCAAATATTGTTATATAATAATAACCCGAAATTTATATTGTCAGTTGGTTGGCGATTTTAGCCTGAGAAAAACCACCTGTCAAATTCCTGCGCATGCGTCTTCTTTCCTCACTAACACACTCTCCTTCATCAGCACCGACAATAAAGATATATTATTATATTTCCACATATAAATGTGTCGTCATTCATCAGAAATACTACACTATGACCGTCATTAGTTACACCAAGGTCATTCATTCAATAAGATATAAAAGTTGTGCGTCACCGGTTCATAAGGCTTTGGATGCACATTATAGTAATAATCTATTACATTTTTTTTATATATTGACATAAATGAGTTGAGAATGCCTTTTTCAATAATTACTAAGCTTAAAGCAAATCTAGAATATTTTAAAATCTTCAATTTTAAATTAGTGAAAAATACATGTTACATACGATCAACACATTACTATTGCATCTGCATGCTGCAGTACATTTTCCAGCATTAACTTTGCTTCAAAAACATAAGAATATGTGAAACACATAAGCAATTTTTACTTAGTTTATGTTATATCTAATTATTTTCTTTAAAAAAATACAAATAAACCAACTTTTCGCTGTCAACATTTCTCTCACTTTTGAAAAATACACATAAATCAATTTTTCACAGCCTATTTTTCTCCCTCGCTTATGACCTACTTTTTATTCGACAAAAAACAAATAAAAAAACATAAGACAAAACATACATGGCTTCTTTATTAAAACTCCATATTTTAAAAAGAAGTGCGAAACAAATATTAAAATGTGCATTATTTGGATTATTCGGACCACTGTTCTCTAGACAATAACATCCAAGATGAGAACAGTACGAATAATCCAAATAAAACAAGTTATCAATCCTCATCTAAAAAATTCCGAAACAAAATATGAAAGTAATGCTGGGCAATGCCGGATCGGAACAGCTAGTATGATTATGAAGTTGTGATTTTTACTAATGTTTTTTTTTAATGGAAATCGCTCCAGACAAAGCATGAAGCTACTTGATGTAAGGAGCTAATTAAGAAAAATACTACTTCAAAGTCAAAAACTAAGTGTTAGATGGATAGATTCTGACCCCAAAACAGCAATTCTTCCCCCTTTGTCAGAAACATCACTCATGGAATGTGAGGAATAAAGGACAAAATAAGGGAAGCGAGAGTTACGATGCTGCCGGAAGTAATGCCAAAGTCTACTTTCTACTCTCTGTGTTGGGGCGATTATTCAGAATCGGAAAAATTTGAGCCTACTTTTCGATTCCAAAAGCGATTTTTTTTTTTTTAATTTTGTTTAAAACTTAATTTTCTATTGCTGGCACTAATGATAAAATGATGAATATTTATTGATTTTAAACTACCAGTGAAACTAAAATCTTTAGATTATAATAAGGAATTGGGTAAAAATGGCACCAGAAAAAATGTCAAGAGTGAATAAATAGGAAAAAAAGCACAAGTGAAAAATATAAATGAAAATCTCACAATGAGTTTATCAAAATCTTGGATACAATACATAAAGGGAAAACATTAGGAAGTTTGTCAATATAAAAGGAAATTATATCTACATTTAAAAGTAGCTAAATTAATCGCCCGCCCTCATAAAAAATGAGATTCTACATTTTTAGGCGATTATGTGTGAACACCCTGAAAAACCTGGGGAGAAGAAAACCCAGTTATTTTAGAATTTAAAATGGGAGATCAGTTTCGCATATAAATTTAACATAAAATTATCACCCATTTACGGACCAGTGTATAATCAAATAGCGTTTTAAGGGCATGTAACCAGAAATTTTTTTCTTAAGGGAGATAAATATTGAGTGTTTTGGGTGTGAGAGGATTAAAAAAATAACCCTCCCTTACCTCTACCACTAACCCTAAGACCGGATGTCCCTCAAAATAACTCTCCCTTAACCTTTCCATTAACCCCAAGTCGTGTGGCAACGGCCCCCTCTCAAAAGGCCATCCCTTAACCCTACCACTAACGGTGGCAACAGATTCTCCCACCCTCCAAAAAAAGAAAAACACATGGTTATATCTAAGATTTAACACAACAACAAAAAAGAAACTTTAATGTTTTGCTTCAATATGTGGGGGGGGGGGACTGTTCCATTATTTCAAACTATAGGGTAGAAAACCTAACCTGATCATAACTTAGACAAATCAATGTTATTTGCTTGAAAACAATAGAGTAGATACTTATTTTTAAATATTTATTTCAAAATGGGGGAGGGGGTGCTTAGGCCCTATTTCAAACTATAGGAGAGAGAACCTAGCCCCCCCTCTTTATAGAAACAAAAAAAAATCGATTTCATTCGCTTGAAACCAACAGGGTAAATTTTAAAATATTTATTTTAAAATATTGGAGGGGGTAGCCCTTATTTAAAAGTACTAGCCCACTAAAACTTAGAAAAATCGGTTGTATTTGCTTTATAAATTATATCTGCACAATTTCTCCGGTGTCATTTTTACCGTGCACCGTTATTATGATAACATCAAAATACGATGTAAATTTATTTTACTCGTATAAAAAAAATGAAACTGTGCAGAAAGTCGCATGGTAACCTTTAAAGGAATGCAGCTGCATTAACAAGATTCCGAAAAATGTTTAAAAATTAAAATCACTTTTGTCAAGAAAAAATACATCATAGATAACAAAAAAGTTGGTGCTTATGCTGATTAGCGGACCATTAAAAAAATTTTTTAAATTATTTTTTTATAAAAAACAATATTATATACTTATTCAGTGTTATCTTCTTACTCACTGCGCAAAAAAGTAGAAAAAATTATCCACTAGAACTTTAATTACAAGTATTTTTCCATTCTGCGTATCGTAACAGCGATTCGTTCACAGAGACGCCATGTTGTTTTTTATTATGATTTCGCAAGTTGATTATCTCCCCTACGAAATCTTCTTTCTTTAGAAACAAACTGAAGTCTCTGTGAACGAATCGCTGTTACGATACGCAGAATGGAAAAATACTTTTCATTAAAGTTCTAGTGGATAATTTTTTCTACTTTTTTGTACAGTGAGTAAGATTATAATGCTTAATAAGTATATATTATTTTTTTTTATTTAAATAATTTTTTACTGTGGCCGCTCATCTGCATAAGCACCAAAAAGTTTAATATAAAATAAACATGTCTTTGATATTTTTAATTCATTTATTTTATGCTGTTGGGCTTTTGTCCGTTTTCTTAATTATATGGTAGGCTTTTGTCCGGTGGGCTTTTGTCCGGTAGGCATTCCGCCGGTCTCTTAGCATTGGCAAATCTTACAAGAGGTGGACAACAGGTGTGAAGAAAAGTTTGAACATTTTAAATTAATTAAATATAAATGAATTATTAAAATTAAAGACTTTCACATCTCTGTGTGAGAAGTTCACATTTTGGTGTCATGTTCTTTTATTTTGAGTTTTCATGTCTGTGAACTGGTTGGCAAAAGAAATGTCAAAAGGTATAGTACATAGTTGAACTCTTTTATCAGAAACAAGGAACTTTTTGGCGCAAAAAATAAACTTTGAACATTCTTTTTATACAAAAAGAAACAAGTTTCAATGTAATTTCTAGTCCTTATTTACTTACCTCCCCTACGAGGGAAGAGTTGGACATAGCAAATCCAGTTCCCCAAAAAGAGGTACTAGATTGGGACACAAATTAAAATTGCCTCAGTCTAGTATTTCTCCTTCACTGACACAGGAGAAAAAATATGAAGTGTCGTATCAGAACAGGTGTCGATGGGTTGGCATAAAAGTTCAATTTCATATGCGTTCAAAAATAAATTAAAATGTTGTATGAGTACAAACAAAACAGTTGTTATTGCATAAAAACAATATTTTAAATTCTAGAGAAAACAAGCAAGTATTTGTTTTTCATTTAAGATTTTCCTAGACAGATTCGGGCATCCATATTGAATTTTAGTCTAAATGAGTTTTATATAGTTTTACCTTCAAATCACTAGAAGAATTCAGTTTTATTTTTTAAATTCCAAACAATTACTAGATCAAAGATGAAGCAATTTCAGACAGAAATTACCACCGTCATATGTCCATATGTAGCATGTAACTGTCCCCTTAGCGTCTTGTTTATCTGCTTAGCATGAATCAACCACTACGATGTCAGCACAAAACCGATACTCAATGAAATCGCCTTCTCCACGGTTCGAGCATCTGTGGTGTATTTTATCCAAAACAAAACAGTGTATTTCTAGAGAGAATGATGCTCGAACACCTTTCTGTTGTAGACACTTTAACCACTTTACACAGAATTTAAAAGAAAGTATTAGTACAACTTCCCAGTGAGTGACTTTGTGTATGTTTACACGTATATTACTTCCTTATTAATTGCTAACATAAAATTAGAATGAAATTAGAATTGTATTTACAGTTTCACTGTAAATCATTTGCATCATTGAATTTCGATCCTCCAATTCATAGTTACCGAATTCGGAATCATCCTACCCTGTAAAAATTACCGAATTTTCCTGACCCCACACAGAAGAAAACTGTTTAATATTTAGATGAGTAGGGTAGGTCAGTTCGCTATGTAAGCTTGATGTAAATTGGCTTTCAGGAGGTATGAGTGTAATTCTCTCGTGTAGGTTGTCAATTAACGTTAAACTAACATAGTGAACTGGATCCACTCGCTTGACTCCTCTAAAAATTAAACAGGTAAGTTTTTCAAAAACATTTTTTATTATCTTAAAAGTTGTTGCTAAATCAAGTGTACCATAAAAAACATGTAATGTGCATAGATGATTTTCAGCATAAAATTTGTTTAAAAAATCGTCTACCCATGTAAAATTCACACCCTAAACATTTCAGAATTGTCAAGCAGAAGTAAATGGTTTTCATTTTAGTTGTATTTAGCATAATTTCACTTAGTTACGAACATGATTACATTTTCATTTACCCAATAAATATAACGGTTCAATTTCATTTTGTGAAACATGCATTTCAATACTTTCTTACAGTTTGGTTGTTTGGTTGTTTTGTTTTACGGCATGTCAACCCTTTTCGGGTTATTAAATGCCGAATGCAGTCATTTTGGTGAAAGTTTTTATGCTTCAAGTTGTTTATATCTTCAAATATTTATTCATGGTGTTTAGTTTGGTTGTTTTGTTTTACGGCATATCAACCCTTTTCAGGTTATTTAATGCCGAATGCAGTCATTTTGGTGAAAGTGTTTATGCTTCAAGTTGTTTATATCTTCAAATATTTATTCATGGTGTTTAGTTTGGTTGTTTTGTTTTACGGCATATCAACCCTTTTCAGGTTATTTAATGCCGAATGCAGTCATTTTGGTGAAAGTTTTTATGCTTCAAGTTCTTTATATGTTCAAATATTTATTGATGGTGTTTGGTTTGGTTGTTAAAGTATATTTGTTTTCTTCTCTTTTTTGTTTCTTTCCCCTTTTAATATCTGTTTCTAGTTGGGACCCTAACAGGTACTACCACTCCGGGTCAGGGTGGACCTGGGAGCAATGGTAATTAAGAGGAGGCTCCACATTCCCCAAAGTCTGTAAGCCGGATCTCACCATCGGATGTAGTTTAAGGTCATATCCAGGACCGGGAGTAGGGTAGGAAAAATGAAATAAAAAAGGGAAGGGAGAAAGGGAGAGGGGCTGTTGTTTTTGGTTTTGGTTTTGTAGAACATAATTAAGTTTTACAAAAAAAAAAAAAAAAAAAAAAAAAAAAACGTCAATGTAGGTGAATTTCGTCTCAGGGAGCTACAGGGCAGCCTGATCTGGTATCACCAGACTTTCTTACAAGATATGGCACCGGATATGGGGGTCAGATGTGTCGGTAATGTGGATACTACATCACCTCAAAGCAGTATACTTTGTAATATTCGAAGAGAAAAACAAGAAAAAGGGGACAGTTTTCTGTCCCCTTTTTCTTTTTTTTCTCTGTTGAGTATTTTCATTTTTTTTTTTTTACTTACTAGACTATTAAAAATAAATGTTTACTAAGAAAAAGGTCCTGGTCAACTATGTTCAATTGTTTATGAAGAAAATACAAATAACATTTTATCAACTTACAACAAACTACTGCAAACCGGCTTTGTTTTAAAAGAGAAATAAATCTTTAGTGGCCTCACTATTTTCAATCAATTAAGGGGAAACATGTGAGAAAAAATAGTTAGAAATAGCTACTCGTGTAATTTACGTCCTCCCCCCCCCCCCCCCAAAAAAAAAGTGAAAATATATGAACACATTACACAGGTAATCTGAAAATGAAAAAAAAACAAAACTCTATAACTAAATATTTAGAAATGTAAAAAGAAACGGAATCGGTTATTGTATCGGAATCAGGAATTTAGAACAGAATTGGTAATTGTATTGGAATCGGAAAAATATTTGAATCATCCCATCACTAATTTTTACCTAATTTTTTAATTGATTTTTCTCTTAGACTTTTGATGTTGAACTTTTGATTCTGGTTTCTTTTATGCTTCGTTTTGGCTCTTTGGATTTCTTAACCTGAGACAGACTTTTTTTTTCAATTCGTATGTTTATTGGAGTGAACAATCAAATTGCTTTTTCATCCTTGAAATATAAAAAAAAATAATAACTTGTCCATAGTTTTTATATATAAGCAACTTATTTTATGTTTTCTTTGTTTTCTTTTTACAGGTGGATGTTTATCTCATAAATCTGGCCTTGGTTACGGAGTCCTTACGATATACCTCAATTCCCTGATATGAGTCAAGGAAACTAATGGATATTGACCATATAAGAAAACATAAATAAATAATGGGCCGGTTTAGATAATAAAATCGTTAGAAATCTTTTTTTTTTTCGTCTTCTTAAGGCAAATTCGATCGTATAACCACATTGAAAGAATGGGTGAGAGTTCTTGGGTTTGTAGATGTAGAACAGTTGAGGTAGCAAGTTCAGTTCACAGAGGGAGGTCAAAGAAATCATAGGAGGAAGTGTCAAAAATGGATCTGAGGGAAAGAGAGATAAATAAAGACCTGGTCAGAGATAGGTTACTTTTGAAGCCGTCCAACACATACCAACATGTAAAACGGGCATTAAATGATTTATTTTGCACTGTGTATTATATGGATTATTCCGACTACTTTTCTCATCTAGGATGTTTTCACAACGTTTCGGCCGATGTAACCTCTGACCTTCTTCAGGTGCATCTTGTTGGACTCGGGAATCTTTCTGTTGAACTCAGGAATCTGTACGGAATTTCGAACGGAAATTAAGTAATTTGTAATTGTATTCTTAGTATCGCCCGTACAGAGGATTGAACTTTGGACCTCCAGAAGACTGTCACTTAGAACTGATTATAACTTAGTATATTATCCGTTTTGCCATAGGTCCTTTCGGAGAATTCTAATATGAACTTTAGGAGCCGTAAAAACCTATTCTTGTGTTAGATGTGTAGTCTTACTACTTATCACTATATATTACTACATATTAGTTTGACAAGATGCACCTGAAGAAGGTTAGAGATTACATCGGTCGAAACGTTCTGAGAATAAAATCCAAGATTGGAACAGTATTCTGACAATTATCCAAATAATCCAAATTATCAATTCTCATGTAAAAATTTCCGAAACCTTATTTTGTGCTATTTTGATCAAAGTTGGAAACAGCAGCAGACAAAAAACGAAAAGAAAAAACTTAATTTAAATACTAAAACCATAAACACTCAGATGCTCTCAAACTATTGGTCACAATTGCAATAGATTTAACATAAAGAACCCTGTGGAGTGTGCGATAGGGAATGAAAATTATACTACTTCTAATAATAATACTAAACACTTAGAACCTCCAAAAGTATTAAGCGCAATTGCACCAAATTTGACATGAATGGCTGGGATGCCGAATTTGTTATAGGAGATCAAAATTTTTACTAATACTGTTAATACTTAAAACAATAGATACTTATAGGTTGCAAAACTATTGGACCGAATTTGATCAAAATGATATTGCTATTACCTATTAGTATAAAATAAACACTTAGCGTGTCCAATGTATTGGCCAGAATAGCACACAATTTAGCATGAAGAGCCCTTAAGATGGCAGGTATATCGTCAGGGATTCAAATTAAGATTTTATTATCATTATTAGTTGTAGTAGTAGTTATTTAGACATATATAAGCCATAAAACTATTAGCCTAAATTGTACAAAATCTGGCATAAGTAGCCTTTGGTGTGCCAGATATTAATCCAGTAGAAATAGACTATTTTGGGGCTTAATTGGGAGAAAATGAGAGACAAATTAAATTTGATATGAAATATGAAGAGATTTCAGAAATCCTTTGATTTTATGAAGGAAAAAATAAGCATATAAGTCGAAAATATTTTAACTGTATTCAATCGATGTTCTACGATGAAATGTTAATGTAATTGTTAGTATTTTAAGAAAAAGAAAAGGAAATAAAGGAAAAACTTATATATCGAGCGTGGCATGTCAACCATGTTGAAATTTTCTTCCCCTCTGTCTCCCTCTCTCTCTCTCTCACTCTGAGGTTTGTTTGTCCTTATTTTTAACAAATGTAACAATGTGATTTACTGAAACATGGTTTAGGTAAAATAACGAAATAAAGGAAGTAATTACTATATCATGTGTGGCGTGTCGGCCATATTGAATACTTTTATTTATTTCTATATATATCTATCTCTCTCCATCTTTTTCTTTCTCTCCCTCTTGTCGCTCGCTCTCTCTCATTCTGTCGAAAGTTCGTTTGTCCTTATTTGTAACAAACAGCAATGTGATTTACTGAAAAATGGTGTATTTAAAAAATGAAAAATAAATAAAGGAAAAAAAACGTAAATATCGTCAATTGTTTTCTTTCTGTCTGTCTGTCTATGTCTCTCTCGCTCTCCTCTCTCTGCGAACAGAAGTAAAAACGTAATTATGTTGACTGGTAACAAATCACCGACATTATTTATGTGTGTAAGTTTTTAGTAGTTTTAACATTTAATAGTCAGAAAATTGTGAATAAGTAACCCTATATATAATAAGAGTTTAAATTAAATTCTTAAAACGTAAGGTAAATGAAGTAAAAGATATAAATATCTATGCAGCCAGCCAGTGTAGATGCCATCTAAAAATGTCCATTTGTAGGAAATGGTAAATCTCGCACAGTGTATGCTACTCAAAAAATTATATGGCCTGATAGAATATGTAAACAATGAAAGCAATTGAAATTTCAAATTTTTCTGACAAATAACACAGTGATAATTTTCAAACATGACTGGCTAGTCAGAATCAAACATCGATTTGGCCAATGCATTGTTATTTAGGTCTAACTTTGAAAATTCGACAAGATAACTTTATATCTTAGATAAAAAGCTTTATTTATTAACTACTAGCAGATTTACTTGGCATTGCCTAAGTATCAAATATGTTGAACAAAACTAATGAAGTATTGGAAAGGTAGGAATAACCCCATTCCACTCATTGATGGGTTAAATAGTAGAACGACCATTCTTCTAACACTTTGTTTAAAAAAGTAAATTTAGAGAAATGGTTTCCACTATTAAATGAACGTAAAGGTTGATATGACGTTAAGCAAAATAACCATTTAATATACAT
This sequence comes from Sepiola atlantica, assembly GCA_963556195.1. Classification (NCBI taxonomy): domain Eukaryota; kingdom Metazoa; phylum Mollusca; class Cephalopoda; order Sepiida; family Sepiolidae; genus Sepiola; species Sepiola atlantica. The sequence goes on along the minus strand of OY744522.1, from coordinate 158,396,865 downwards.
TATTATAATAGTGTTGCATTTCAACATTGTGTCATACATGCAGAAAACCGATTTGCTGTCATTATTACAAAAACACATGAAAGTTCATAATAATAATCCATACCTTGTTAGCTGCTTGTTCTTCTAGACTGAGGATTCATCGTCATGAAATCAAAGCTCCTCATTTATACCCTCAAAAAAGATCAAGTCAAGACAAACCTGATGGAAAACAGAAGAGGTTTATTCGACTTGATCTTTATTCAAATCACTGACCAGTGGGCTAGGAGAGATCAGATCTTTCAATTTTACATGTTCACATGTGGTGTACTTCCAGAAAACTTTCTTTATGTACTAATGAGTCACCGCTTATCAAGATCCAAAGGCCACTCGATGATAATGGTTAACTGTCTTCCTCTCTCACGCTCTCTTTGAACTATGTGATGTCATATCTATTTCTATCAATTCCAAGAGTCTAGTAATCCTAACGTCTACTTCAGCAAGTTTACCCAACGGAATTTTCATTTCCTGTTATTCTTGACTAACCACTTTATATACTAGTGGGTTTACTCGCCCAATATTTAACAATAAAAAAAAGTGTAAATATTTAAAACAAGGCTAAAACATCGGCATGAACCTGTGGATACCAAATGCGATCCAAATGTTGAACCAAACGTGAACTATGTGCCGTGGAAGTCACCCAGTGTCGTATTTTTGGTAACCCGGCACTATACAGCACTTTGGTGCTGACGAAGCTGTCAAAAATTTGGATGAGCAGTCGATTCTGGCAGTAACCCAAAAGAACAATAACAAATATTTATTGGAACACGAGTGTGTAACAATAATAAAGAGGAAAAGTTATGTTACTTATAGGAGAATGTTGAGCGCAAAATAATAAATAAAAATAATACTGAGTTATTTCCCTTGCACCAAAGAAGGAAGAGTTATCTGCCCTTGCAGTGCACTATGTCGCCATGAGATAAACAAGTGCCTCATATCAGACTTGAATCATAACGCATCAAGCGGCTCCTACATTACCATTTAATCTGTAAGTTGTAAAAAAAGCTGTTAAAGGTTATAGTTCACCCTTTGATCATTTTGAGTTTGTTATTAAACCAATAACAATAATTATCAGACAAAACAACTGGCGACGAGGATCACACTGGTGATAAGTCTTGGTTAGGGTAAAGAGATTTTGGAATTCACTTTGTGCTTTTTGTACCTTGGAGGAAGTCGAATTTGGAAAATAATTTTTCTTAGACTTTTGATGTTGCGCTGACCGATGGTCTTCTGACAAATTCTCCAAGTGTCAATTCTTTTATTGGGAATTTTTTTAGACAAGTTTTGTTATCCAATACCAAATCACAATTCGTATTGAATTTTCAGCTTACTTATGATTGGTCAAACAATGAAAACCTTTGTTTTACCTAAAAACACCTGTTTAGGTAAAACAAAGGTTTTCATTAATTATGAATCCCGAATATGGGGCTGGGTTTTATTTCAAAATAAATGTCTTAGTATTTCTTGACAGGTAATTATCTTCATCAGATGTGGGAAGTATACTCTTGTGACTTTAAAAAAATTTTTTTTCTGAAAATCATTACCTAATAATCAAGTTGTCGAAACAAATAATTGTCTCCTGTTGTCAATGTTAATCTGACATAACCTTTCGAATTATTACTACCATTTATTATGAAAATCATCTCTTGACAATTTTGTTAAAGAGAAAGAATGATTTTCTCTAGATTGACACTTCACGTCAATGCGATAGATGAACTCTGATGACCTTTATAATTGTAAACACAACCTGGTTTGCTATTAATTTTGAAAAGCATTTCTTGAAAATACTGCTTAATAGCAAAAATGATTTTCTCATTGTGGATTTTAACCTTTCAAAGTATAAACATAATTCATTGTAGAACAGAAAATACAAGCTCTCAATTTACAATTTAATCAGGACATTTTCCGTTAGTTATTTATAATCAAAACGAACTCTGGTGTTGACTGTCACCCCAATATGAAACATATGACCTTTTAAATTAAATCAGTTGTGAGAATAATGTTTACTTGAAAATAATATTAACACTATTTTATGCGTTGACCTCCATTTTTTTTAAAATTAATTTAACTGTCCGATGGATACTACACCCCATAGACTGGTATTGTCTTGGCCTCCGGGGCTTGATTTACGCCGGTCTATGGGTCTGTCCTGTGCAGTTCTAGGAGGTCCACCCTCCTAGGCTTCGCCTCCCCTCTTTGGGGAGGAGTAAGTTTATTGCTTACTGTCTGAGGCGCCCCTATCGAGGAATACCGACGGGGCTGCCCAGGCAATTTTTAAACCCCACTTTCCCGACCCGACCTTGAGTCACATCTTACTTGTGGGAGTAAGATAAAAACTGGCCTTGTGCCTAACTCCTGGAGAGGAGTAAATCAATACTCGATTAAAATTGCACCAGCAAGTTTCGTGTTCACACAAATATGTCATTGGTTTTGCTCAGAAATCAACCATTGACAACTGATGCTTCGTCAGAAAGACACACACACAGAGATTCTTACTTTATATATAGAAATCTTTGCACTTCTACGAAGTTCTTTCTTTAAAGATTTTGCAATCAATTTAAGTCTTGATAAAGATAGCACAGAGGGGTACAAAAAAAGAGCCTAGTAGGCCCTGCACTGTCTCCCAAGCTCCAGGTCCTGTCCCGTCGCCGCAATGTAGCATCCCTGTGCTGGTTTTACAAGTACTTCCACGGAACGTCAGAGGTCAGATAAGCTGTGATTGTGGACTTCATTGAATTCTTCTTCTCCTCGCATTGTCTGGCTTGCATTCGCTCATTTTTTAGATTTTTATAAACAATGGCACCTGGAGAACTATTTCTATCAAAAAATATTGATCACTGCTGTTAAGGAATATGCAACACTACTTTCTCTACCCAGTGGCCCTCCCCCAATCTATAGCATGAATCCCTCACTTATATATTATCCAATTTTAATAATATTCTCAGCATTTATTTAATAAATTATATATTTTATAGTCAAATAAAATATTTTAAATTTTAACATCATAATGATTTGAAAATTTGATGGAATGCACATATGGGCTAAATTAACGCACCTTTTTTGTATAATGAGCGTGGTCATTAGTGACCGAGCATGTCATACCTTGATATCTTTTTGTCTACTTTATGATGGCTGGTCATGTTGATTGTCCAGCGATGGAGGCCAAACTACTGCAGAAGCTGAAACCAAATTCATCAGAAAAATGTTCTTTTTATGTGGAATGAAATTCGAACGTATTTTGAAATGAAACTCAATACATAATGATTTGTAGTGAGATGGTTGTTACTTTATTTGAAGTTTTACATATAGGATACAGAGAGAGGAGAAAGAATGATAGACTCTTACTTTCCGTTTTACGGGCCCATATTAATTGGTGCATTCAACTTCATTCTCTGTCATGAACTGAATGTGATTTAATGGAAGATGCTCGACTTAAAAGGAGAAACCAGAGATTGGAGCTAAGACATTCACAGCAAGAACTTGTATTACCACAATGAAAGACCCCCCCCCCCCATGTACCTAGCTTCAGGCGAAATTTTCATGGACAGAGTTCCTTTGCAAGGTCTTCCCATCTGTGGAACACATTACCGTGAAACTGCTTCCCTGCTGATTGCAACTTCTTTGTCTCCAAATCTAATGTCAACAAATTCTTGTCATAAGCCACGCTATAAGCAATCAAATGCAGTTCATATCAATGTCAGTGCTCTCATAGTGTTCCACATCTTTCGACTGTCACTCATTCCTGTCCATCTCATTAACCCTTATTATAATAGAGTGGCTTTTGGCCTTGATAAGTGATGATCCAGTAGTAAAACAAAAGTTAATTCTAATGTTTTATTCAACAGGCGTCAAAATATCCAAGAAAATACGGAATTTTGCCAATAAAACTGAAAATATTATATCCAAAAAAGTTCTTATATGCCTATACACAAAATTTCTGACCATGGTCAAGCAGAATTAGGATGTGAATATGCTGATCATCTATCATGTTACACTGTGATGTGTCAGAAACTCATCAAAGCGATGTCACTAGCATAAACTAGTAGTGTGTTCAAACCCATTCTATTCCAAGATAAAAAAACAAAAACAAAGACGAATAGCCAACACCAATATCACATAAATCTATATATGAGAAGCCATTAAAATAGTCAAATACATTGCTGAATTATTCTTATTGACATTAGTATCTTTATATCTACAGTAAAACCTCTTTCTTAGTTAAAAGAAAGACCGGATCAATTATACTTGAGGCACTCCAGAGTCAGAAACAACCAAAAAGACACATTTTGGCTCAAAGTTGGTTTCTTTTACTTCTGGTTGAATTATAAACGAAATAATTAACGCACGCACACTTGCCATCACATTTTTTTTACAAAACGTTTGGTTTTGTAAACTTTAGAGATTTATAAAAATAGATATATATTTTTCATTAAAAAAAAGTTTGTTTTTTTTACGTTTCCTTATACATTTCGTTTAATAAAAGTTACTAACTTTTTTTAATTAAAAATTTATATTCTTATAAATCTCTAAAGTTTACAAAAGAAAATGTTTTGCAAAAAAATATGCGAAAGCAAGCGTGCGTGCGTTAATTATTTTGTTTATAATTTAATCGGAAGTAAAAGAAAAAGAAGAAACCGCTATCAAGCCTAATGTGTCTTTTTGGTCGTTGCTGATTCTCAGGTGTCTCAAATATAATTGATCCATGAGATCCAGGTTGTTCTCGATGGTCGTAAATCAAAACAACATCACATTGATGCAGGCGGTTGATACTTGAACATTTATTATTCCCGATTTTTATAAAAGACCTTCCTGATGCAATTGCAACTGAGATGGGTATCTTTGCTGATGACACCACACTCTATTCCCGGCATGCGGGCAAATCGAATGCACATACATCCAAGCCAATGGCTGAATCCTTAGAACATGATCGCCAGTCTATAGTATAATGGTGCCAAAAATAGATGGTGACATTCACTGCTTCCAAGACAAATTATTAACAATTATAATAAACCTTTCCAACCACCGATTGCCATGGCCGATAACACCCTTCCCAAGAGTCCAAAATTTAAATTCCTTGACCTAACATTCTCAGGCAATATGAATTGGACATACATAGAAGATACTGCCAAGTCTGCTGCAAAGAAGGTGGGTTCCCTTTACCAGGTTAGAAAACTTCTCACACTTGCCAGTATCCTATATCTCTATAAAGCTACCATTCGTCCATGCAGGGAGTGTTGTTGCCAAATCTGGGCTGGTGCATCAACCACTAGTTTTTCCCACTTGGACAGGGTACAAAAAAAGAGCCTAGTAGGCCCTGCACTGTCTCCCAAGCTCCAGGTCCTGTCCCATCGCCGCAATGTGGCATCCCTGTGCTGGTTTTACAAGTACTTCCACGGAACGTGCTCCAATGAACTTACTGCACCTCAGTGTAAATATCCCACAGTCAACTAGACTCACAGCAAAATCCAACCCCTTCACTGTAGAGGTCCACAGATGCCGGAGAACTTTCTACTCTAATAGCTTTGTTACTCGGACTGCTTGCCTTTTGAATGTCACACAAAAGTACATATATAAAAAAATAGATGTTCAATATAGTTGATACCGAGGCAATCTTCTAGTACAGTGTGTATATAGATAGAATCATTTAATCTCCAACCACAACTATTAAATAGAAAGGCAAGTTTTTCTGGAATATTTTTCCCTTTCCTACGAACTTATATCTCTATTTATATAAAGGTAAATATGCATATATGTTTATATATTTCTATGTAGAGAATTCACTCCCAAACTAATTAACCGATCATTATGAATGTTGGAACACAGATGCTAGGTGTAAGGATCGGTAATGTGAGCTATATTTAGTTTTATGCAAAGGAGGACAAAAATTGGGTGGAAGCCCTTTGTGAAAATTCAGATACCTCTTATTTTTATGACATTTTAACATTTTTCAGTTTCTTTGGAGTATTTTAAAGGGTTTTTAGGGGGACATAATATAGGCACAACCTCTCATTTGAAAATTCAAATATTTCAGATTTGCATTGAATTTGATGCATAGTCATTACACACCAATTAAGCAAGATTTCCTAAATTTTAATTTCCTCTTAAGGCGCCTTAAGCTTAAGCCTTATATTTTATACATTTTTCTAGAATCAAAAATAATGAAATGGATTTTGATCAAAATTGGAATAAAATTTCTAGAAATAAGGTTTAGTAGCATTATATCTTTATTTTAATCTTCAGAAGCGAGGTTGAAAGGGAGAAACCCCAGACTGATGACGATGAGCCAGCCAGGGTTCATAGGTCAAAGAAGCAGCGAGTAGCGAGCTGTGTTTGTGTGGTGATAGCGTTGCAAGGAATCCGTGGCGACACACGAGCGCGAAACCGGGCCCATGATATTACGAGACGTGTGTTGGATTATTCAAAATAGGCGCTGTTGACGGTCAAAAGACAGGATAAAAGAAGTGTTTTTTTGCTCAACAACATCAGTTTGGTTGTGAACGCCACGTCGTTCACATGTGTGTCTGACTGTTGTTGATGAAAAGAACAGGAAGAATAAGTCCGCGTCCTGTTTGAACTCAGTGGTAGAGCATTCTTTCAACTCTGAGTAGTGAACCAAATACATTTCATTTCAGTTTATTAACTCTCCATTTCAGAGATGTACAAGTCGTGCAAAACTGCTTTGTTTCTCTCTCTGTATAAAATTAAATTAAACTAAATATAGCCCACATTACTCAGTGGTAGAGCATTCTTTCAACTCTGAGTAGTGAACCAAATACATTTCATTTCAGTTTATTAACTCTTCGTTTCAGAGATGTACAAGTCGTGCAAAACTGCTTTGTTTCTCTCTCTGTATAAAATTAAATTAAACTAAATATAGCCCACATTACTCAGTGGTAGAGCATTCTTTCAACTCTGAGTAGTGAACCAAATACATTTCATTTCAGTTTATTAACTCTTCGTTTCAGAGATGTACAAGTCGTGCAAAACTGCTTTGTTTCTCTCTCTGTATAAAATTAAATTAAACTAAATATAGCCCACATTACTCAGTGGTAGAGCATTCTTTCAACTCTGAGTAGTGAACCAAATACATTTCATTTCAGTTTATTAACTCTTCGTTTCAGAGATGTACAAGTCGTGCAAAACTGCTTTGTTTCTCTCTCTGTATAAAATTAAATTAAACTAAATATAGCCCACATTACTCAGTGGTAGAGCATTCTTTCAACTCTGAGTAGTGAACCAAATACATTTCATTTCAGTTTATTAACTCTTCGTTTCAGAGATGTACAAGTCGTGCAAAACTGCTTTGTTTCTCTCTCTGTATAAAATTAAATTAAACTAAATATAGCCCACATTACTCAGTGGTAGAGCATTCTTTCAACTCTGAGTAGTGAACCAAATACATTTCATTTCAGTTTATTAACTCTTCGTTTCAGAGATGTACAAGTCGTGCAAAACTGCTTTGTTTCTCTCTCTGTATAAAATTAAATTAAACTAAATATAGCCCACATTACTCAGTGGTAGAGCATTCTTTCAACTCTGAGTAGTGAACCAAATACATTTCATTTCAGTTTATTAACTCTTCGTTTCAGAGATGTACAAGTCGTGCAAAACTGCTTTGTTTCTCTCTCTGTATAAAATTAAATTAAACTAAATATAGCCCACATTACTCAGTGGTAGAGCATTCTTTCAACTCTGAGTAGTGAACCAAATACATTTCATTTCAGTTTATTAACTCTTCGTTTCAGAGATGTACAAGTCGTGCAAAACTGCTTTGTTTCTCTCTCTGTATAAAATTAAATTAAACTAAATATAGCCCACATTACTCAGTGGTAGAGCATTCTTTCAACTCTGAGTAGTGAACCAAATACATTTCATTTCAGTTTATTAACTCTTCGTTTCAGAGATGTACAAGTCGTGCAAAACTGCTTTGTTTCTCTCTCTGTATAAAATTAAATTAAACTAAATATAGCCCACATTACTCAGTGGTAGAGCATTCTTTCAACTCTGAGTAGTGAACCAAATACATTTCATTTCAGTTTATTAACTCTTCGTTTCAGAGATGTACAAGTCGTGCAAAACTGCTTTGTTTCTCTCTCTGTATAAAATTAAATTAAACTAAATATAGCCCACATTACTCAGTGGTAGAGCATTCTTTCAACTCTGAGTAGTGAACCAAATACATTTCATTTCAGTTTATTAACTCTCCATTTCAGAGATGTACAAGTCGTGCAAAACTGCTTTGTTTCTCTCTCTGTATAAAATTAAATTAAACTAAATATAGCCCACATTACGAACCCCTTATACCTAGCAGCTGTGTTCCAAAATTTATAATGATCGGTTAATTAGTTTAGAAGTGAATCCTTTACATACAAATATAGAAACATATCTAACTTTATAAAGATTGATACATTTTTACGAAAGAGAAAAAAAAATCAACTTTTCTCTATTTCTAATATATTTTTCTGCCTGCTGATTGGCTGGAATAACATTTTTATATTTTAATTCTTATCCAATCAAGAGCAAGACACTATTAACTAAGCCCTGTTGCTGCTTAGTAGTAAAGCAAGTGTTGGCATTAAATCATAATATGCAATGATTAGCACATATGCATTCTATAAATCTGCAGGCAAAGGGAGGTGACTGTTATGGAATAATGACTTTTTTTTTTAAATGGCCGCCATCTCGAATGTTTAACCGGTCAATCAGGCAATTTGAATAGTTATCTATACAGCTATACCTACCCGGTGTTGCCTGGTATTCCTGACTTTAATTTTTGTTTTGCTTTTTTTGTATCAAATTATTTTTCTTGTTTAAAATAGGATTTTAAAATGTTTAATTTAATTAATACGGTATTATTTAATTATTAATCAAACCAAATTGTTATAGAACTTTCAGTATAAAACTACGTTTGTTAAATTAATGTTCCTTTAATCTCTATAAAATTATTGAATGCAAACAGCTTCCAAACCTTTCAAATTTTTTAATAGTTGAGGATTTGTTAAAAGTTTTAAAACCAGTTTAAATTACTTTCTATTTGATGCTTCCAAAATTCCTTTAGAATTTTGAAATATCACAAAAGTAATTCCTTTTTTTCAACTCTTAACAAGTTTAAAATGGCTGAGTTGTTGACTAAAAAATCGAAATGCATCACGCTAAATTTAATTTGTATTTTTTAACAGGATTTTAAAACAATATTTTTTTGCTAATAGAGTAATATATTTTTGGAACAATTTGCAAGATGAAATGAAGAACAACAATGGCAGAAAAAAATGTTAAGACACAATGAGATGAATTCAGCAATACTGATAAAAAAGCGGAACTAAGGGGGAATTGTTGAGAACTGTCTGATGAGATATTTAATAGAATTTGATTTCTATATGGATATTGTATTTATAGCATAATTGTTCTGTGCAATATTTGTTTTTACGGGTTAAACTGAGAAGATAGTTAAAAAGAGGCATGACAGATAATTCAAGGATGTAAGTAGGCAATGGTAAAAAAAAAGCTGAAATCGAAATGAATTTACCAACCTGCCCCCCCCCCCCTCGTGCATGTGTGCGGAGAAGGCAGTGCAAAAAAAAAAAATAACGATTAAAAACAACTAGAATGATGTGGTCATGATAAGTACTTAAAAAAAAAACACATTTAAAATAATTTCAAAAATGTTTGATGTGCATGTGGGGTGGGGGGAAGTGACAGGAAGTCATTTTTTGATGAAACAAAAGCCATCTAATTCCCCTACCTCAGTCATGAATCATTTCAAGTCTTAGCTTTCACGGCAAAATTAACATTTTCAGTTTTAAGAGACAACTGGAATAAATACATCGAAAACATTGCCAAGGCTGCTGCAAAGAAGGTGGGCTCTCTATACCGTGCCAGTGAACTTCTCACACCTGACATTATCCTATATCTCTACAAAGCCACCATCCGCCCATGCATGGAGTATTGTTGCCACATTTGGGCTGGTGCATCATTCGCTAGTCTCTCCCTCTTAGACAAGGTCCAAAAAAGAGTTGCTAACTTGATAGGTCCTTCACTATCCACCAAGCTACAGCCTCTGTCCCATCGCCGCAATGTTGCTTCCTTGTGCCTGTTTTACAAGTACTTTAATGGATTGTGTTCTGATGAGCTTGCTGCTCTGGTGCCCCCACGACGTAAATTCACTAGACCAACCCGGCAATCTGCCAAATCCCATCCATACACTGTGGATGTCCCCAGATGCCGTAGAGCTTTCTACTCCAAAAGCTTCTTTCCTCGTGCTGCTGGACTCTGGAACTCCCTTCCTGCTTTCCTGACATACAGAAATTTAAAACTAACGTAAACAGACATCTCGCTGCGCAGCTCCTAATTTATGTTGACCCCCCCCCCCCTTTTTCTTTCTCAGTAGCCCCTTACACCTACAGTGGCGGCCTGCCTTGTTTGGGGTGAACTATGATAAAAAAAATTTTTTAAATAAGAGGGAAAAAGGAAGGCAAGATTAGACAAAATGGAGAGAGGAAGAGAGAAAAAGCAGGAAAAGAGAAAGTGAGAGAAAGTAAGAAAGAGAAATAGATATAAAATCCAGCCAAATTGCAACAAAAAAAAATAAGAAAGTAAGGCTCTAGCGATTTGGCAGAAATCTTTTTTTTAACCTGTTTAAAAAAAAGGGTGGGTTTTGACTAAAAAGTGAAGAATTCACATCCATAGTAGGCTTTAGCGATTCAAACGGAAATCCACTTTTACTGGATAAAAAAAAAAGCGGAATTCCGTTAAAAAGCGGACAACTCACATCCCTGATTAAACAGAATTTTATCTGTATTAATAGGCTAAATGTTCTGTGTGATGTTTTTATTCTTTTGTTTAGTATTGAATTGAGAGGATGGTTAAAAAGAGAAATCCCCAAAGAGGTATGACAATAAAAGAATTTTAAAAAAAATAAGAAAGGAAACTGCTTTTAAAAAGGCAGCAGTTTATTAAGGGGAAACTTCCCCACATTTAAATAAACATAAACTTACAATGACAAAATACAGAAGTATAAAAATACTAATAAAAATGTGTACGCATGTGTGTGTGTGTATGGGAGTGGGATTGAAATCTCGACAAATAAATAAAAGCTGGAAGCATTCAGATGGCAAAGCCAAACAAGCTAAAATAAAGTGGGTATGGAAGTTGCTTGCTCAGTTAGTTCGTTGTTTGCAGGTTGTAAGCCCATGTAACAAACAAAATGTGTGTGTGTGTATGGGGGTAGGATTGAAATCTCGACAAATAAATAAAAGCTGGAAGCATTCAGATGGCAAAGCCAAACAAGCTAAAATAAAGTGGGTATGGAAGTTGCTTGCTCAGTTAGTTCGTTGTTTGCAGGTTGTAAGCCCATGTAACAAACAAAATGCTATACGGTTGCCTTGAAGGCATATCTGCAGTTATTCAACAATGACTTTAGCCACTGGCTGGACATGTATCTTGACACGATGAACTTGCTGAAAAAGTGCTTTTGTGGTCCCCAGAGGTCAAGCAACAGGCTGGGAGGCCTCATATTACAATCAAGATACTTCTGGAGGAGGACACTGGCCTCTCGAGATTGGAGCTTCTGGCCACAATGAGTAAACAAGTATCATGGTGCACACACTCTCTGAATGCTTCATCATCAATTGATGGATGACTCAAGACAAGTCTGTAGCTAGTACTGTGCGTTAAGAGCTCCTGTTTGGTTTGAGTATTTCAATGTAGAAGTGAACAACGAAGCAATCAGAATTATTAGTTGATTTTAACAAAAACGAGGGAAAAACAATTTAATTTCATCTTTCAGAAACTTGAATTAACAACGATATCCCTCTTTACTTGCCTCCCCACGAGAGCAAAGTTAGACACAAGGTAGGTTTTTAATGTGGTGAAAATCCAGTTCCCCAAAAAGGGACCCTCTTGATTGGAACAAAAATAAAAGTTTCCCCAGCCTAGAAGGACTTCTTCACTGACCGAGGACAGAATAGACTAACCCTAGCATCAGAACAGATACTACACTTTTTTCCTAGCACTAAAGGCCAATGGATTTTGAGCAGAATATGCCATTGACTATCACAGATTTAAGGAATATATGGATGATTGAACAAATGTAGAGGTGAACAAAGAAGCAAGCAGAATTATTAGTCGATTTTAACAAAAACGAGGGAAAAGCAATTTAATTCCAACTTCAGGAGTTTGAATTAAAAACGACATTGACCAACAAATTTTGAGTAGAATATGCCATTGGCTATCACACTGATGATTGCAAAGGGCAACAACTTGTTAAAAGTTTTAAAATAATCTCAAACCAAACATTTATTGTTGTAAATAATTACAACAACAAAAAGACATAAAATAAAAAATAACAATTGCAGTTATAGCTCTTTTGGTAAAGGCTTTCATATTATTTTTCAAACAATAAGATTCACACTTTTTAACGCTTAGAATTGTCCAGAAGTAGCTGATATGTAGTAAGTAATGGATTTACCTATCTGAAGACTGCATTATGCAGTAGCTATTTTAAGAAAATTTCTTTTACAGAAAGAAAAATGTAGAATCCTGAGTGTCTGTATGTATATAATGTGTGTGTCTATATGTCTATTTATATAAAGTTAGGTATGTGCATATGTTTATATATTTGCAGGATTCACTTCTAAACTAATTAACTGATCGTTATAAATTTTGGAATACGGGTGTAAGAGTTGGCAATGTGGGTTATATTTAGTTTAATTTAGTTTTATGCAAAGGGGGCAACAAGGGAGTAGAATTTCTTTGTTAAAATTCTAGATACCTCCGATTTTTGTGAAAATTATTAGACATCAATTAATAAATATTCCAAAAATTTCAGATTCTTTGTAGTATTTTAAAAGGATTATGGGGAGGGGGGGGGGCATAAAATGGCACTACCTGTCATTTGAAAATTCAAATCGATCAGATTTGCATTGAATTTGATCCACAGTCATTAGACACCAATTAAACAAGATTCTTTGAATGTTACTTTCTTATTAAGACCCCTTAAGCTTAAACGTTAAATTTTAGACATTTTCTAGAATCAAAATCATAAAATTGATTATGATCAAAATTTGAATAAGGATTCTAGATATAAGGTTTAGTGGCATTATATCTTGATTTTAATATTCATAAGGGGACATGAAAGCGGTACAAAACTGTTCTATTAGGAGAATCAATTTTACCCATCCTGAGACAGATATCCTTTTAGTGTGTGTGTATATAGATAGATATTAAAATGTTATAAAATAGTTATTTTATATTAGATCCTAGCATGATGGAAGTATGCTCGATATTGGGGATAAAGCATTATCATAGGAAAGAATGAAATAATAAAACAAAAGTAAAGTTACATACTTTAACAGTTTATTATAATCATCAAATGTTTAAACAAGGAATAAAATAAGAGAAGATCCTTTAACCCGTGAATTTTCAAAGAACATAATTCAAAATTGTTTTGTAAAGTTTTCAAATTAATATTTACCAATAATTAGTAATTTATTGTTTTTTCCCTTCTGGGGATAAGAATTACTTCTTTAAAAATCCATGAGTTAAAGGACCTTCTCATATTTTATTCCTTGTTTAAACATTTGATGATTAAAATAAACTGGTAAAGTATGTAACTTACTTTTGTTTTATTTCATTCTTTCCTATATATATATATATATATATAAATATGCATTCAATCTCCCAAACCACTCCACAGACGACATGAAATGCATCCTCGTATCCTCCAAATTCAGATCACTACAGCACAGACGACAATATGAGACAAAACTCATTCTGAAACTAAACGCGTATACCTCAAGACTAAATATAGACCTGGGACTTCTCAATAGTTATTCTTTCTACAAACATACGAACTGACCGACAACATTTTTCAACCGGCGAAGAACAAGTGTGTGTTACGGTGGGATGCTAACATCTTCCCACTTTAAAAGTCCCAATATCCACTTTTTTGTTTGTTGTTTTTTTAATTCTTTTTATACTTGCCAGGTCCACCAGTAAATTGTATTCATTCATCTGTCTATCCCCCCCCCTCTCTCTCGGTTTCCTTCTCTCCATATATATGTGTGTGCGTATGCCCTTGTGGGTGTACGTACGTGCATGTATATACCTATACACATGTATCTGCTTATGCCTCTTCCCCTCTCTCCTCACATGAATGTGCGTGTATGTGTGGGTACGGATGTGTATGCATGTGTATGTATGTATATATGGGTGTGTATGTGTGTGCGCATATGTATATGTGTATGCATGTGTGTGGGTGTGTATGCAAATATATGCATGTACCCATCTCCACAGTATTTTCATTTTTCATTTTCTAAGTTCACAAACTCTCAGTGTACTAAAAAAACCCACCCCACTCTGAACTTTCCATGACTCTCTCCTGCTTCATGTATGTCTGTGTGTGCGCGGGTGTATAGGTAAGCTGACATACGTAGGTAAACGTGCTGATGTGTCTGTATGTGGGTATATATAAACACAGGTTCACTTGTGTATCTATCTATATATCTATTTATTTACATTCATTCATATCCGGGTACATTTGAATCATGTTTATGACCACTTGACTCTTGCCTCTCAGCCATTAGGGATGGACTTCTGGATTTTTTTCACCATTTCACTGGCCTTCCCCACCCCCTTTTTTCCCCCATTCTACCACCACCCACCTCCCACCGTACACACACAATCCCCCATTACACTGACGAAGGCCGAAGGATCGCGGTCGAAAATTTTGTTCTCCTTTTCAGAAAAACTTTTTTTTAATTTTTTATACATAAGGGACAATTGATATTCCTACATGTCAAAATATAGGTAATAAATAAAAGACATTAAAATATATACCTTTCACATTGATTTTTTATACATATATATATATATGTATAAGAAAAAAAAACTGATACTTTTTAATGTGATGAACTAATCATAGTTATCCCCCTTGATTTACAGCAGGCAACCCAGAGTTAAGTACCTTTCTTCAATTAGGAGCAAGATTATGTTTGTCAAGTTTACGCCTTTTGTGATATTTAATGAGAAAATACAATTATAAATGATTCATTGAATAGAATTATCACAAGTTTAAATTTATCAGAACAAATACTACACTTTGCTCCTATTTGGTATTATTTGGATTGTTCAGACTACTGTTCTCATCTCGGATGTTATTCTCGCAACATTTTGGCTGATGTAACCTCCGACCTTCTTCAGGTGTCTTGTCGAACTTGGGAATCTTTCTATTGAACTCAGGAATCTGTACGGAACTTTGAACGGAACCCTTTTATTTAATCCACGAGAGTAGCTTGCTTTCGTTCCGTCAGCCATGACCGGGTAGAAGTCTTAAGCAATTCATAATTGTATTCTTAGTATCGCCTGCACTAAGGATTGAACCATCAACCTCCAGTCATTGAGAACTAAATTTTACTTAGTACTTTATTTGTTACACCATGGGCCCTTGTGGACTAAATTAGGGTTAAATAAATAGTTCTGTTTTAAATTTCGTACAGATTCTAAGAGTTTGACAAGATACACCTGAAAAAAGTTGAAGGTCACATCGGCCGAAACGTTGTGAGAATAACATCCAAGGTTTGGTTTTGTTTGGTTTATGGCATATCAACCATCTCTGCGTTATTTAATGCCGAATAAAGTTGTCAAATATAATTCTATAGGTAGGATAATTAGTTATATTCTCTAGAATACATTGCTCTTAGAATACATTGCTCTTAGAATACATTACTCTTAGAATACATTACTCCTGGCCATTGGTAATCTTCTTTGTTCTTAACACGATTGACTCTCAGCCACTCTACTATTTGGAAAGAAAATAAAAAGGAAAAATAAGGCTTTGATTTTTGAAGAATCAGGTTGAATAATACGGTTGAGATGAGAACAGTAGTCCAAATAATATAAATTATCAATCGTTATCTCAAAAATTCTCAGGTATATATATGAACATTTTATTTAAAAGAAAACATGCTCTAATCTATTTAACAAGACATTCAAGCTAATTTTAATCTTTATAACAAGAAAAGATTAACAACAACAGAACCTTCCATCTTGTTTGTCTTTGGATTAGTTTTGGGTCATTTTATGGCTCATAAACAATTATTGGCTCATCTAAAAGCAAGAGTAAATGCCGACAATTTTCTTGTGGGAGTTAAAACTTGGTTATCAGGCAGCAGAGGTAGCACATTCAGTCGAGGGGTCGTCAAGGAACGTACACTGCAACTTTAGTTCAAAAATTTTTATCATAGATTACAATCTTGAAGATGCCCAGTTGGCAATGACAAATATGACAAAAAGAAAACATTAGCCAAAATCAGATCAATGCAAAACTGTTCAAGAATTTGCTAAAAAATTGTAAATTATTTGACAGTTCTGAATCATCTCAAGCAACTGGGCAAATCAAAGAAGTTCCTCAAATGGGTACTGCATGAACTTCATGAAAACCAAAGAAGGTATCAGTTTCAGACATTTTCAACACGTCTTTTGTGGAATAAAAACAACTTATTTCTCGATTGTACTGCTGTAAACCTGCAGTAGGCTGCATGTTTTAGTGTTGCATTTCTCTTTGAAATGAAATAAGTGCCTCATAAAAACAGGGAATCATGCTGAGACCAAAAAGTAATGTTCGTAGATTGTCTCTATGATAATCCCCCTTGAGTAGACTGTCTGGCAGTTATCTCTAGTGGATATTTTCAGCAGTCAGGCTCTGGGTGGTCGAATGGTGACCAGTGAGAATAACTGGAGCCCAAAATTTCCTGTTAGGAGATGGGAAGGAGAGGGGGGGGGGAAGACCTGTTCCTCTGGATATGACAGGAGCAAGTTTTTCAGATCAGCTTGTGATCAGTCGGAGCTGGGTGTCTCTCCATGCAAAATGGGTCCATTGGGGCTGTTAGCTAAAGGATTAGACGGATTGGACTTATCTTTTTTTTTCGTTGGCTAAAATCTGATTCTGAAAGTCTGCCATTCACCCTGGGAACACTAGTTTCATTTGTAACCTCCAACAAATAAACCTGTTACTTGTTTATAACCTGGATTTGTGGCCTTACTTGGAACGAGAATTCTTTGTTGCAGCACTGACTGAGTCGAACGACAACTTTGGACCGGCACAACGTATGGGACGAACGCGGCCAGTGCAGTGAATGCACTCATACAGGGTCACGCACTATCATATGCAATGAAAAGTAGATCCTTTACAATACTTAACAACGACCAGTCCAGATCAAGATGGAATGCTAAAACCCTATAAACATGGTGATAATGATGAGATTTGTGTCTAACTTTTTTCTTTTAGGAAGTTTAAAATATTATTTGGGTCAGTCTTTCAAAACAAAAAAAAAAAAAGAAAGGTGTTTCATATCGTTTGCTGGTAATTTTTTCAACGGTTCAGTTATGTTTTTTGCAGTTTAAGATATGTTTTTATTGCAAAGGATAATTGAAATTTCGCATAAGTCGGAGAAGCTTCATTTTTTAAATGGGGAGTGGGTCTGATGGGCATGTCTAATGAAAAATCTCACCAGGGCTAGCGCTTTCCTTATTTTTTCGTATATGAATTGATAAAAAAAATAGTGAGATGATTGGTATAATTATATAGAAAATTCAAGAAAAAAGGAATGTCTGAAAAAAAAAAAAACCCAAGTATTTATAAGAAATATTTTTTTTAAAATAGCATGCAATATCTTTTAGCCAAGAAAGAAAATGTAAATGGTTATCTTTGGCCATTTTAGAAACAGGTCATAACGTTTGCTTGTTAGAGTTTTTAGCGCATTGCATCTATCGCCTACCCGTACATTTGCGTGATTAACAAGATAGAAAGACGGATATACTGAAATATAATTTAGTTTCATTAATAAAATATCACAGATTGTAACAGAGGTTAAAATTGGTTAATTAAGTGACTTTTTGCCGTTTGGCTGAAGGTCCTGCAATGTTTTCTTCAGTCTCTTCAGACATCTTTTCAACGTTTGAGGAAACCATATCACGTATGCCACCCATCTGGAAAAAAGGAGAGCAAGAAAAATACAAAATGATGAGATAAGCGTTGAATAGACAACAGTTAGAAAAAGGTTTATACATTATGATATTGATATTAGAATATTAGTAAAATACTGTCATTCAAAAAACATTATATATATATATTTCATATATATATATTGTTTCCTCCTATATTGACTATTGCAGGTTGGCATGAAACATTAGTGTATATGGGTTTATTTTGAAAATAATATTTATTTATAAATAATTGTATATATATATATATATTACTGACTAACCATACCTACCCGACAGGAAGAAAGTTATCGATGACAGAGAAATGATAAAGACATTGGCTTTATATATTAGACATGTTCTGTATGTACATATATATATATACATATATATATATGTATATTTCAGCAGCAAGTCATTTCTTATACATGCGTCGTTAAAAACCAGAGTTTTTTCTCTTCGCTATATTACTTGTTAATTTCTCGACTCGGCGAGCAATTCGTCGGTTTTCGGGTGTTAATTGGTGGAGTATGGCACCTAACGTTGTATCGTGGGCCATTCCTCTAGCGCTTTCGGTCTCTCGACCGTCTTCAGAAGGCTGTGTCTTATTGTTACTAAGAGCCATATTTATAGTTTTATTATTAGTTATATATCTATTAATTTACATATGTGTATATATATATATATATATATCTTTATTCGTTTATTTATTATTTATTTATTTTATTTCTTATTTTTTTCTCCATTATTATTATTATTATTATTGTGTATTAATTGTTAAAGACTGATAGGGCGTTAGTACCAGTGGTGAATGCTATTTTATTAATTGTGGGTTGTAATTTTTTCATGTGTAGGGCTTTGAAGATATATATATATATATATATATATATATATATATATATATATATAAGTTGTAGTTACTGTCTGTTTGTTTACAAACTCCTATGGTTTTGTTATTTTGGAGATAGGTCCCCGTAACAATATATATTCTGAACTACATTAACCAGGGTAAATATATTTCATTTTGACCAAAGGGGTCACAAAATTATTGCGTGGTCATGACTGGTCATTACTCACACTTTACATCTATAATTAGGAAATACATTTTACTTAAGAAATTAAAAATAAGAAATATTATTTCGATTATTGCAATTACTATTCTCATTTTGGTTGTTATTTTCACATATTATAACAACCAAGATGAGAATAGTAGCCCAAATAATCCAAATAATCAATCATCACAAAAATTCTGAAGCAAAAAAAAAATATATAAATTTTAATAAGGGGTTCAGGGCTTTGAGCAGGATTACACAGGGGTCTTCATTAATTCCTGAGAAATGCCGAGTGTGCCTTAAGGGGGTTAAAGACTACTTTTTAGATTATGCAGAAGTCATAGAGTTGAAAGAATAAAATGCAGTCACTTACTGTAATCTGGAAAGGCACTGTGTCCTCTTTATGGTCCGGTGATTTGTATAGAAGAGCCATTCTTTGTTTGTCTTCCCAATAAAGAATGATACGTATTGTACTGACATGAGCCCAACTCTCACCCAACGCGGGAATCAGGTTGGAGGTCATATCGGTCTGATTGCTGACACGAGTTGTCATTTGATTGGTCAAAACAATCTGATAATAATAAAATTTAAAATAGAAAAATAAAATAAATACAATTGAAGATGATTTAAGTAAAAAAAATTTAATTAAATCTCTCTCTCTCTCTATATATATATATATATATATATATATATATTATAATATAAAATGAAGTAATAAAATAAGGTGTCAATCAAATTTTATTAGAATTCAAAATTCAAGCAAAGTATCCTGATTTTTATTTTTTTCGCTCTGCTGGCAAGATGTGACGGGGATTCGGTCTTATTTTGCTCAATTCGGATTTAACGGGTTTTTTAATTAAACAACGAACTTTGATTTGACTTTTTGTATTTTTTATTTGATTTATTTATCATTAACATTGAATATGGACACTTTTCGCGACTGGATAACTTTGCCGGCCCCTTCAATTTCACGTATATGGACGGCTGTTTATAACTTGGAGTAATGTCTTTCCTGATTATGCTTCTCAATTTGTATGACCTGAATGGACTGTATGGATTCAACAAAAAGTATGTTTTTGGGTTGATATGTTTGATGTTATGTATTTTTATGTATTTGTGTATATAATTTTATATATTTTCAAAGCGTAATTTTATTACCTGTAGTAGTATAACTGCGGTAATGGTCCTCTGAAGAGAAGAATTATCTTTGAAAACTCATGAGCTAAGGACTTAAGGATACTTTGCTTGAATTTTGAATTCTAATAAAATTTGATTGACACCTTATTTTATTACTTCATTTTATATTATAATATTAATGCTCTATCCAGTATATTGAGCTTCAGTTTTTATCCGGATGTTTCACTAATTTGCTTCATATATATATATATATATATATATATATATATACACTAAGGCAATTTCATGTTCATACGCACGTTATCATCCTCCACACTTTTTTTTAAAGATGGGATTGATCAATCGCCGAAGAAAAAAACTCATTTTTTAAATTTCATCTGCTGTCGCTTTTGTGTCAAACATGAAACTTGACTGAAAATACACTTTTAGGCCTTCGGACTATGATCAAAATGTAAGACGGCCTCCTAGAGTAAATGTGATATTGTGGTGACTGAGATGATTCTAGTTAAGAGTAGGATAGACATTTTTATCACTGGATGACCAACGACACTTATTATCCCCTCACTTTTGATGGCCTTGTGCCTAATTTGTTTTGAATGTACATTTTTTACATTTTCTGCAAATAAATAATTCAAAGTGTAGTATATGTTCTATCCAAAAATGGTACAATATCATGGGGTCTGCTTCATAGATTGGAACTATATCACAAACGCTTTGACGATAGACCTCCATAACCAGATATATTCTAAAACTACATTAACCAGAGTAGTTAGATAATGATGTTTCAGTTTGAACAAAAATGGTAAAATAATATTATGAGGTCTGTGTTCACACCGGACGTCCATAGAATGGAAATATTTCTTAATCACGGCAGCAATATACAACAGATGAAGGATACAACTGAGGAATTTCCATGGGTCCTGCTAGTATATATAAGTCATTGCTTGTTTGCGTGTTATAGAAATTGATGTTTACAGTTAGAACATTCAAATATAGTTCAATAAGGGTTAAATTTTTCACAAAATCTAAAGACACCATTGAAATTTTCTTTCGATCCCATCTGAGGTCACTAGCTGCAATTATTGGTTAGGTCCATAAAATAACTGAAATGTATTAGAATGTAAAGAAATTAAATTCATTTGAAAAAAATAGATTTTCTTCATTTAAGAAAACAAAAATAAAATTAAACAAAGAATATCTCAGTGAAGAATGTATTTCAAAAAAGGTCTAAACATTTAAATAATTATTTTTATTGGTATTTTTAAGATTTAAAATAATTCATTTGTTTTTAATAATTCGAATTCATTTTTATTCATTCAGTCCATTTGTGGTTTTACAGCTGACAGTAAGAAACGTGGTTTTCTTTTAGTAACAACACTGCACTAACACCGCTTTTAGTACTTGACCTGCAAATGTTATTAATAACTTTTCTTTCAAAACAAAAATGATAAATATAAAAGTATTTGAAATTATATTTTCCTAAAAAAACCTTCCGACCAGCAATATATCTCCACACAGGCAACGCTGAGTGAATACCACGAGTGAATAATAAAATTTTAATAAAAATAAAATAAAATGAAATGAAATATCTGCCTATCTTATATAGACTCCAAGAAACTTCTTCTATTCATTTAACATCACTTTTCCCTTGTCAAGGGGTCAAACGTTTTTCGATATTTCACAAGCTATTTCTCCAGTTCTCACAGTTCATCAGGTCAACTTGCACACTGTACAGTCTTGTCTAATCACTTGCTTCTAAGTTTTCCTTGGATGGCCAATCTTCCAACAATTCAAGACATCAATGCTTCTATAATGATTTATCCAGGAGGATGAATGCTTCAAATGACCATTTCGTCCTTAGAACAACTTCTATGCTGGGCAAATGTAGTGCTTCTAGCAAATCCTCCGACCTGATGTGTTGGGTTTGGTCGGATTTCATATTGCAGATCCATCTGATCATTATCTGTTATTGCGCTGCTGTTGGGCAAGAATATAACATGACGCTCCTGACACAGCTGCTATAGAAAGGAATAGTTCACGATGCTATCAGACGCAACAGCTAACAAAATTTTGCGCATGCTGCCTTCCCCCTTGTGGTTGTACTGAGTTGACATCCATCATCTACGCTCACCATATCTCCTAGACAGCAGAAAGAGTCTACTACCTCCAGGGTGTTATCATCTAGTAACATATCTTTGTGGGGACGATTGTCAATAGGACGTATCTGTCCTAGGCATTTCCTACACAAAGTTGGGGTTTGCGGCGAACTTACTCTTCAGATCATTATGCTTTTCGTGGACCTATAATAGGCGCAGATTACATTGTTTCGCATTGCATCCGATACCCTTCCGGCATAGAACAAGGAGTCCCTTAGTGGTTGTAGCCCAGAGCCACATGCCGTCACTTTGGTTTTAGGTAAGTTCACCTTCAAACTACTGAATGGATTTCAAACAAATGTGGCATATTTGTTTCGTTTAAATCTACATAAAGTTAAGAATATGTGACTGTCTGCTATAACCTAAAAAAACTACAGGATCGATAGCAACCAAACTTGGCACACAGATAGACTAAGACCAGGTAAAATTGACATCATGAAAAGTCAAAAGAAGCGAAACTCTAAGCAAACTATTTCTGAAAAAGTATAAAGTAATCCTAAAAGTGGCGAACAAATTGGGATCAGAATCAGCCATTTTTTATGACAATCGTGTGGACTTTGCATTAACATTGAACTCTACTACTCTGCCAAATTGAGACAATTTAAATACAATGCTACTCAGTATTGCCCAGGATATAGTGAAGTCTCGACTGAGCTCCAATTTCGAGTCCCCTCTTGTAAAACATTCACAACAAGAACTCGTCTAGCTGCAGCCACAGCAAATAACTGTCTTTTCTCTCTCTCTTTACCAAAAAAAAACAAAAAACAAATGAAACTTCAATGTTGTTATTCAGACAGTGATGGCAAGCCATCTGACCAAAAACGTTGCACAATATCATCTGTTGGGAACTTAAACATTTCTGTTCAACGGAATTCTATTTAATAAGTGTGTGTGTGTTTAACTTTCTTTTCAATCTTAATTTATATATATAATACTAAAACATCTGAGCACCGTGTATATTTGTTTGATTGACAGAATGAGCGATATCTTATTCGAGAATTACTTCCCTTCATAAAGTGTGATCTCAAAACCAAAAAAGAAACTATGGGAGGTAAATCATTCAATAGTTAGCTCCTTGATTTAAAAAATGATTTAAATAATTCATTGTTTGAATGTGAATAAATGTTATTTTGGCGCTTATGGAGATGGGGGTTGTTAATGCAGGGGGGATAACTAGCTTTCACTAAGAAAATAAGCATAAAATGAAAAGAGAATTTAGGATGCTGAAAATATACACAATTTTAAATTAGGAATTTTAATAAAAAAAGATTACATGAATACTATACCTGAACAGTGATAACCAATTAATCAATCGAAAAATGAAACAAGTTAATTAACGAACTAAAAATGAAATAATGTTAGGTAAAAAAAAATGACTTAAACTTGTTAATTAATGTACACAAAACAATATAAAGTAAACTGTAACAATGAAACAATGTTAATTAATCAAATACAAAGATTAAATGAACTTGTTAATTAACGAAAAAAGAAATTATATCACATAAAAAAAAATGTTTTGTAATCATCATTTTTATATTAAAAGTTTGAAACTTTCAAGGGTATTGATTTACTCCTCTCCAGGAGTTAGGCACAAGGCCAGTTTTTATCCTACTCCCACAAGTAAGATGTGACCCAAGGTCGGGTCGGGAAAGTGAGGTTTGAAAAGCCAGTGCCCGAGAGGTAAGCACTCTGGCCATTTAAAAATTGCCTGGGCAGCCTCGTCAGCATTCCCCGGTAGGGGCGCCTCAGACAGTAAGCAATAAACTTACTCCTCCCCAAAGAGGGGAGGCAAAGCCTAGGAGGGTGGACCTCCTAGAACTGCACAGGACAGACCCATTGTCCGGCGTAAGTCAAGCCCTGAAGGCCAAGACAATACCAATCGAAAAGTATGTTTTTAATTATTAAAGATAAAGATACGTTTAAAAATATGTAGTGGTTCCAAGTCGTAAAGCCACACGTAACTGCCTAAAAAAAATAGCCCCCCCCCCCCACACACACCAAATAAAGTGATAAACTGCCCCAAATTGGCTTTAAAAAGTGGACCCCCATTTCCCTAATTATACTAATTGTAAAAAATTGGGGACAGGGATCAATGTGATATAATTTTTTTCCTAAAGTAATTCACATATTTAAAAAAAAATAATGTTAGTTTATTTACTTATTTTTTTGTACTTTTATTAAAATTCCTAATCTAACCCTATCCAAAACAAATAGCATGGTCTGTAAACTGCAGAAGTACCCGTATTTATATTAAAAATATTTTTAATTAATAAGTTTATTTAAATTTTTTTCAAACATTGTTTCATTGTTCGATTGATTATTCCAGCGTAATGCTTATTTTCTTAGTCAATCCTAGTTATCCCCCCTGCATTAACAACCACGGCTTCATTAGCGCCGTTATTTCGATATAAAAATGTTGCTTATTTTTTCAATGCTCGATTGATATTTTTTGAAAAATGTAACATTTCTTTTTATCACTTTTGATGGAATGGGTACTCTATTTGGTGCTTGTGCATATCAACCCTGACATTGAAATATTTAAAGAATGTATAAACTTTATTATGTACTTACGTGTTAGCTGAAAATAAGATTGTGCAGAAAAAATTACGCAAATTCATCCAGTAGTTATTAAATTATAAGAAAAAGAAAAAAAAATGATTTTACGTACATTTTGACATTTTTGTAAACAATGGAGACCCCAAACCCGAACTCGTGAAAATATGAGTTATCGTCCTTGACCACTGGAAAATGGTGGAAATATCTACCGAGTGATAAAATCGTTTTTTATTTATAATTAAATAAATACTAGATGAATTTGCATAATTTTTGGTGTACAGTCTTTTTTTTCATCTACCACGTAAGTACATAACAAAGTTTATACATTTCTTTAGCTATTTTATTTTTAAGAGCGGTCTAACATGTCAGGGTTGATATGCACAAGCACCCTCTATTTGACTGGACTTGAAAATTAAAAATTATAAAAATTAAAAAATAAGAATAAAAGTAGTAATATGGAGTTCAAGGTTGGGAACAGGAGTATACAGGGTTTCTCATTCATTAATGGACAATACCGAGTGGACCTTATGGTAGTAACTAAAAATTATTTAAGTTAATTTTAGTTTTACGTCTATATCCTTTGTGGTGAATTAAATTTCTGAACAAGGAGGAAAACACTTTAATTCTAAAAATAAGAGTTATCACCCTTTTTCTGTGTGGCTAAAAATCTCTATGGGTGATGGTCAATCTCGTAGTTTTAAATAGATAAATAAAACCAACTCTCGTTATAAATCCAATTAAATATAATTTTGTTTTTTCTTCACTTAAAAATGAAAATAACTGACTAGGAGAGATTTGTTCTTGAGACTTTAATTCGCCGATACTAATGTTTTTATATATTTGCACTTAATTTGCTGCGGGGCTGGTCATTTGCATAGTTTAGCCTCAAAACAATGGAGGTTTAGCACTTCATCTCTGGTTTGAGAAATAGCCTTATTAGACACTTTAAGATTTTTTAGTAATAATTAATAAATAACAGCTAAAAATAATTTACTGATTGTCTCTGGGAGTCTTTTCTTCTAAGAGAGAAATTTCGATCTACTAGCAGGAATTATTTAGGTTAGTTTTGTAAATATTAGCTTTGGGGCCATCATTTGAGAAATCTGACTCGTGTGTTTTAGAGTGTGAAAATCTTGGGTGGGGGGGGGAGGGGAGGAGGATTTTTTCTTGTTTTCTGAACTTGTTACCTTTTTCCCAAGTGAGCGTTTTGCCTGTATATACTTCAGTTTGCCAAATTTTTATCAGAAATCAATCTGGATTTTCACTGTATTTCCTCTCTGGTGTTTTTGGTATGGCATGTTTTTTTCGCTACTCAACAACATATACTGCAAACCTCTGAAGATTGAAAAAATTGGACTAATTGAAAAAATTACACTTATCCGAATTTTGCCATGTAAGGGATAGGAATAAATATTAAATTTGAATAAACTATTTTTGTGTGTAAAATGAGAGATATAAAAAAATAATCATCGAAGTACATAAATAAAGAAGTTGTTAAAACCAATGAAAATTATGGTTTGGGATTAATTCACCATGGTCTATGGAATGCAAATATAAGATATATATATATATATATGCTCTGAATCCTGTAATACAGCTTCATTGAGCTTACAATTGGATAAATTTCAGATATTATAAGGACTATTTTTTTTTAAATATATATTCTTTGTAAAAACACACACACACACACATAATATATATATATATATATATATATATTAATTGTGTGTATTTAGGCAAACATTGTTAAGCAACAGAATTGTACTTCTTGATTATACCTTTTTTATTTAAAATTTTTTTCTAATAATCTTTTTTGTGTCAAAATAAAAAACAAATTAATTTAGAGTCTTCGTTGAATGATCTTCGGGTGACAAAAAACAAATAAAGAAAAAGTGGCAGAAAAGAAGAGAATTAAAAAGAACAGCCGAGAATACGATATTGACTGACGCAAAAAAATAATAAAAAAGGCATAATCAAGTAGAAGAATTCTGTTATGTTTAACAATGTTTATAAATGACAGAGAGAAGAAAGTGTGAGTGCTTATTTTTACTGAAGTACATGCGAAATATGGCAGTTATAAATAAAATAACAGGAAACTTATGGATATACTTACTTATCAGTGAAAAATATCATGGTAAACAAAAAATTATGGAAAATAAGGTAGTAGAATATTAATAAAAAATAAAATTAATTCACTATTCAGACTCAATGAATTCCGAACCACAAGACCACGTGGCATCTTCATATTAGAAGAGAGATAATCTTCTACAACGTGCTGGCCTGACGTGAATGTCATTCGGAGTTAACAAACTCCGAATAGTAAATTAATTTTATTTTTTATTAAAATTCTACTCAATAATTTTCTGTAATTTTTGGTGTACCTTGATATTTTTCACTGATAAGTAAGTATATCCTTAAGCTTTCCTGTTATTTTATTTTAAACTTCAATTTTTTGCATGTATCTCAATGAAAATAAGCGCCAAAGTGTTAAAAAGAAATTATCTAAAATCTACGTTCAATTGTGTATCTCCATCAGTTTACCCTACATCCCATAGAGTTAGAATACAACACATACCCCCTCCCTCCTCCCCGCCAGAGGCACTTTAATATGCCAATACAACAAAACAAACCATAATTGGTGTTATTATATACTTGTAATTCAGTCCATTCGCATGAAAATGACCTAAAGAGTCAGAGAAAGAGAATTATATATTTATAAACTTACATTTTCAGAAAGGTCACATTTTAGGAGAAAATTGCGAAAATAGGATGAAATTTACAAATAACGCTGAACCCTGTGAATAGGGTTCTTCACTAATTTTGATGCGGTGAATTCAGATTTCCACACCGTTTTGTTCTATTATATCTAGCTTTTTTCTTTTTTTCATGTATCCCCAGTTTCTTATACATATCATCATCATTCGGGTTTTTTTATCACTCTTGGTGGAGGAACTTCTCTCTGGTTTCTTTCCACCTCGTTTTATTCCTGGCTAGGTGTGGCCCAATAGAACTTAGTTGGCTATCGAGGTTGTCTCTACACCGGGTTTTTGGCCTTCCTCTAGGTCTTTTCCATTGCCTCAATGTCCATTCTGTCACTCTATATGTACACCTGTTGTCTGTCCATATATGTTTTGCCGTTCGTATGCTGGTGATGATGTCATTTGCTGTCTGATCCAGGTGTTTCTTTTTCTATCGCGTAAAATAATCCCGAGCATAATGCGTTCCATTTTGCATTGTGTCACTCTTAGCTTTTCTATCGTTCCATTATTAAGTGCCCATGTTTCGCTACCATATGTCATAACAGGCATGATGTATTCATTGAACAATTTCTGCTCTTCATGATGTGTCTACTTTGGAAAAGACTGTCCATACAAGCGCAATTCGCCGTTTGATTTCAGCGCCACTTCTCACCATACATATATAATGTTTATTTAATACAATATTAAAAAAGTTTTTTTTCCAGACTACCCAAAGTGACAAAATAAATATTAAAAATAAAGCAGAAACTATTCTGAAAGGTAAACAAAGGCATAAAAACCATGAATAAACTTCGAATGAACAGCAGTCTTAGAAACAAAGAGAGATCCAAAGATTGTCAGCTTCTCAAACGTGGTGCTAGCAAATATGTTGCAACAACATTTGGTATTGGAAGAAACACTGTAGGCAAAATTGGAAAGAGCCTTACAAAGTGTGTCCTATTAATGGTGGAAACATTTACAACAGCTAACATATATCAAAAGAAATGATCGAAAGAAACAGTAAAATCACAACTTTTATCTCGATTTCAGAAGATATATAAATATATATATTGTGTCCTACCGAAGAGCCTAAAAGAGAGCGAAACTCGAGTCTGGGTCTATGGCTGCCATGGTTTGTGGTGGTTGCATAGCTTGTCTGATTGTGGAAATATATATTTTATACAATAATAATTAAATATTATTTATCTATAGACAAGCCTATTTCGTCTTTTCAAGACTTATCAGTATAGATTAAATTAACCGGCCTACCTACAAACGGGTTAGAACAAACACCCTGGGTTTTTATAACCCAGCATCGTTAACCCCTTTGTCAGCAAGTCGGCTGCAATCGAGACAAGTAAATACGGGTTTTTAACACAAACCCGTACCGTTTTATTATATTTAAAGTGTTTGAGGGAACTCTAGTGTCACTGCTTGGGCAATATAATTATTATGTCTCAATCAGAGTGAACTCCCTTTAATTACACGAGGGGGGGGGGGCATTTTTACAATAATAATTGAATATTATTTATTTATCTAGAGACAGGCCTGTTTCGTCATATATATATCGTCAGGCTAAATGCATTTAGCCTGACGATTCCCCCCGGGGATGAAACACGGGAGCCTCTGTGTAGCTTGATTGCCATATATATTTTCATTGCTTACTACCTAGCTCTACTTACGTATCGAGCACTGTTGAAGTAAATACTGAAAACTGATACATAAAAAATTATATCTCCTTATAATATTTTATGTGGATACATGAAGTACTAATATATATATATATATGTATATATTTGTGGGTTTTACAAAAAAGATATATTTTTTTTATAATATCCAAAAATGTTCCAAATTGCAAGCTCAATGAAGTTGCATTACAAACTTCAGAGCATATATATATTATAGTGCATTCTAATGACCAAAGGAACAATCAATCCATCCCTTTAATCTGTTCTTTCATTTTCCCAGTTTTCATATTTCGTTGAATGACCACAACCATGGTTTTGGTTGTGTTCTCCCAATTTTCCTGCTTGTCTTATGGGCAAACAAAATTCTCTTAATATGTTTATATTGTATTTTTTATTTTTATTTTTTCAAAATTAATAGTTTCTGTACAACATATATATATATATATATATATAAATTCTTTTAGTATTTATTCGTTACCTATGGTTGTATCTCTTTATCTTCAATTCTTTATACAGGGTGGGCCAAAATAAGGGTCCTATCTTTAAATTTGAATAACTTGAATTTGAATAACTTCCACAAAATAAAAGTTAAACTCACCAAACTTTATGTGTGTGTAGACTGACCCTTCCGAGATTTTTTGAAATAAACAAAACAAATTTTAGCTGAAAAACACTTCTTAAAACTTACAAAAACTAAAGTATTGTTTTTTACACTGTTTTGAGTTTTTTAAGCAAAAATAATGTTTTCTAAATGAGGGTACGTTCCTTAGGGTTAATACGGCTCATGCTTGCTTCGGAAGGGGTCCTTTACTTATTCTAAAAAAAATTAAAAAAAAATCAATAAATAAAAAAGTTATGAATTTTTAAAAATAGGACCCTTATTTTTGCCTACCCTGTACATTAGGCAATATAATGTATTGTTTAAAGTCTATGTTTGAATTAAAGTTTTATTTTTCCTCCTCTACATTCAATCTAATCAACGGCAAACGTTGTATGCACAAACTGTTTCCACCCAGAGAAAGTATTATTTGCATAATCTCTATAAAGTTAGGTATGTGTATATGTTTATCTATTTGTATATACAGGATTCAATCCTAAACTAATTAACCAAACATTATGAATTTTGGAATATAGCTGCTAGGCTTAAAGGGTCATAATGTAAGCTATATTTAGTTTCATTTAGTTTTATGCAAAGAGAGTAAAAAAGCATGTAAGCCCTTCCTGAAAATTCAGATATCTTTGATTTTTGTGAAATTTTAACAGTAGGTATTAGACATCAATTAATTAATAAATATTACCAAATTTGTTTTTTTAGTATTTTAAAATGTTTTAGAGGGTATAATATGGACACAACCAGTTATTCGAAAATTAAAATATTTCAGATTTGCATTGAATTCAATCCATAGTCATTAGACACCAATTAAGCAAGATTCCCTGAATATCAATTTATTCTCAAGACCCCTTAAGCTTAATGGATTTTGATTAAAATTTGAATAAGGATTCTAGACATTATCCTTATATTTTGATTTTAATCTTCAAAAGCAGACATAAAAGTGGTGCAAAACTGTTCTGTTCGGGGGAATTAGTTTTGCATGTTATAGTATGTGTATTCTTCTAGTACAATACAAATTATAGTAGAGATGACAGTGAGTGGTAATTTTCTTTTAATTTTTTGCATTTATGCCTGTATGTATACATGTGGTGATGGTGGTGGTGGTAGTAGTCACTTGTCTTCTGGTATGATTCTTATTCTCTACTAAATCTGATCTTGTGCTCGTCTGGCATGGCTCCAAAGATGACTCTTAAGTCCTAATAATTACTTAAATGAAGTCCACAGATAGATATGTAAGAGCACCAAGGGTAATTGAGATTGTTAAAAACATCAAGTTGTTGGGCGATTGTATCTAGATTAACTTTTTAGATGACTTTCAGTTCAACCTTGCTTTTCACAACTTTGCTACATTTAGGACAGAAAAATAATGTTTCATTGCATTTAATCCGAAGCCTATTGTGATGAGACCTCAAACAACTGCCCTCCCCCTCTACATCTGGTCCAAGTTGTATAGCAGCTGTGTCAGGAGCATCATGTTGTATGACAGTGAATGCTGGGCCCTCCCCCAGTTCTTTCTCACCCGACTGCAGCGCGATCAGATGGATCTGCAATGTGAAATTTGACCAAACACATTAAGTCGGAGGATTTGCCAAAAGCATTACATTTGCTCAGCATAGAAGCTGTCCTAAGGATGAATCGTTTACACTGGTATGGTCATGTGGAATGTTCATCCTTCTGGATAAACTGTTGCAGAAGCATGGATGTCTTGAATCGCAGAAAGTTTGGCTGGCCAAGGAAAACTTGGAAGCAAGTGATGAAACAAAACTGTACAGAGAATTTGGAGACAGTTGACTCACTGAACTGTGAGGACTGGAGAAAGAACTTGAGAAATATCAAAAAACGTCTGACCCCTGAACAAGGGAAAAGTGACGTAAAATGAAAGAACATCGTTACAGAGTAATGAACGTTGGTTTCCCTCAGGCTTTTTTTTTATGCACTTTAATAACACAAAATACATGCTAAAATATACCTTAGTTCTGGGATTGTTTGGGAAAAAAATCTGTTTTAATAGTTCTAATTAGCTGTAATTAATAATTAACTAAATAAGTCACTCATCTCTCTCTCTCTCTTAGCTATCTATGTATTTCCTTTGTTCCCTATCACTATGTCGATTCAACCACATTCTAATATTTCTTAATGTCTATTAGCATTTGGATAAAAAGTGACTCTCTTTTTTCAGCGTAGTCATTTAATTTACATATTCATATTAGTACACACCATAAACACGTATGGACATTAAATGACAAAATAATAAGTCTCTTTACTTTTATATAAGAAGAATAAATAATAATACTTTTATATCTATTACTAATGGCGATTTGGTATCTGCCTGTCTGAATCCGAAATTATACTATTACTTCTATTAATGTACAATCTTTTACTATCTTTTAATGCTCAATTCAGTTTACGATACTATTTCATACTAATGTACTATCTTTCAATGTTTAATTCAAGGAGTAGTGTAATATCTGTCCCAAGCATTACCTCCTCCTTGAAGGAAGGGGGGGGGGGTAAATGTAGTATATGTTTGTTTGTCATGGTACCATTTACCTTAGGCTAGCAAAAATGTGACCAGAGGGAGGATATATTTGCTAGTAGTAATAATAATGATGATAATGATGATGATATAGAAGTAAAAAGACTTATTTTTAGTTATGCAACTAAAATTTTCAAATGAAATCAAAGTAGTATAAATTGTGGTAGTGGTTGTGACCCAATGAGTCACGGGTACGTCTAGTATATGTATACATGTATATCTAAAAAGTTAGGAGATGGGTGAAAATAAATATCATATCTGAAATCAGCACCACAAAATTAGGAGAATTCATTATTCTATATATATATATATATATATATATATATAAACCAGTAACATTAAAAATGTTTACAAATGCATAAGAATTCTAACAAAAAAACAATTGGCTTTACAAGTTACGCCTCAAATTAACCAATAAGAACTTTTGGAATTTCTAACTGTTTTTCCTTACCTTTTCTCAAATTCCTTTGTGGCAATAAAAGTAATAATATTTCCATGGTAATGAAAGTAATATTTGCCATTGGAAATCTGAGGGAAAATAATACTAAATTCAGTGGCTAGGTGGTTAACGACGCAGACTTAGGATCTTGGTGTGCCGGGTTCGAATCCAGTTCGTTCCTCAGAAACACTTTCATGAAAACCCACACCTGACCTTGTGTCTAACCTTCTGGAGAGGAGATAAATAAAATACTTACTGCAAGTTTGTATTGGTTGGCAATCTGGATGAGGTTTTGTGCCACTGTTGTGAGTAAACGTGTCCTGAGGCCAAGATCTTCAAAATCATGACGGAAATGGAATGCAATACTGTCAATAATCACCAGTTTTACCTAAAAAAGAAAAACATTTTTCGGTGCTAATCCAGAAGTCGACTGACATGAAAACAAAAATTAAAAAATATCTTTATGATGTACGTACCCGTGATGGAAAGCATATATCGTACAAAAATAATCACGTAAATTGATTAAGTCGGTTTTTTTTTTACAAAAGAAAATCACATTTTATTGCTAAAAGACGAGCGCGAATCTCTTGTCGCTATGTTTGAAAACTAAGGAAGATAACTCCAAAAATTCTAACCCTTCAAAAATAGAGTTTAGAATCAGTCTTGTACATAGTTGTAATCCTTACAAATTCCAAATAATGGTTTAAAAATGATTTTCTTTTCTAAAAAAAAGAAAACGACTTGATCAATTTACGTGATTTTTTTTGTACGATATATGCTTTCCGTCATGGGTACGTACGTCATAAACATATTTCTTTTTTTTTTCACATCAGTCGACTTTTAAAAAGGTATGGTACTTTGCTTGAAGCCTTGCTGGTAAATAAGTATATAGGTAGTTAATAAGGCTGTTAACAATGTGGAAAAAAATGGAATGGTGAAAGAGGAAATGAAGAAAAACAAATAATTGAAGATAATGCTCTGTGCATCTGATATTTTTCTTCAAAAACTTATCTATTTATTTTTCAGTAAATCTTTCACTTACTGTAAATAGAATCCGGGATGGTGGAAAAACCCTTTTTTTTGCATTCACGAAAGATTAGCAACATCATTTCACAAGCTGTCTGACCCCAGAGGTCACATGCTATTGTACTCGGTGGACCATTATTTCACAATCACAGAATCCTAAATCAAAAACGGAATCTGTTTTTATTATGTCATATTAAATAATAAATAAAGTAAACATTTGATATTGTTTTCTCATTTTCTTTTTAATTCTTTTTAAACTTAACTAGTTAATACCTGGATTTTATTAATATTTTAACAGTAAGTCTCATATTTACTAATATGATATGTGAAAGATCTATTGAAAAATAAATACATGATTGTGATGATTTATATCCAAAATATTGTCTTTTGTGTTTGTTTTTGTTCATACTCTCTTTCACCATTTCGGTTTTCTGCATTGTTATTAACCTTCATAAATACTTACATACTTATTTAACAGCAATGTGTCAAGCAAACTATTATTCTTTTTTTAATAATTTTATGTAACTTCAAATAATTTCTGTATCCATTTTTTTGAAAATGATACTATTTTCTGGACAAGCAAAATAACCTATATAGTAAATGCAGAGTTACTTCCCCTGATATGTAATTTTACCATCACTGCAGAGTATTTAAATGCTTACTCGACACTGTCCTCGAGTGTCTTCGATCTCTGTACAGATGTTTTCAGGACAATCTGTTACGAGGATGTTTTGCCCTGACCAAATATTCAAAATAACATAGTATTCGAAGACCAAATAAGATCTGCTCGGAATGCTAACATACTGGCTCATATGAGGAATGATGATCAATCTCCTAACGATGTTACCTCTAGTAACAGCACTTAGCTGGAAACTCCACCAGACCAGATGAATTCTGGTTCTGGAATCCGGTAAAACCAAGCAAAGACCACAAGAAAAATAAACTATAAAATAGTTAATTGGTCTATTGGGGAAAGGTAAAAAAATTATTATTCATCACTGTTTTACTCTTCAAGGTTTGGGAAGAAGAAAAGAACCTTAAATAATCACTTGTATATATATATCTCAAAGAAATCAAGTGTTAGCCCCAGGAAAGTGCCCCTTAATCTCTAAGAGATAAATGAAGTAAAATAAAAGAAAAGAAGAATCTTCTAGTTGGCTGCAAAAGCGGATTGTGACTTTAGGTTTTAGAGGAATGTTGTTTGTAAAACCTTGTTCATTAAGTAGCAGAAGTAAACAAATGTTTAAAAATATCGACTTGTGATTAAATAAAATTGTAATATCAACATCATCTTTCAGCCAATCAGAAGCGCAGAAAATATATGCCTCCGCAATATTTCAAAAATAGACATTACAATATTTTGCGCTTAGCCTTGTGAGCCGATCAGTTTCATACTTAAACCAAATGCATCAGCTTCCAACCTCAGCCTCCAGTTTCTCTCACACCGACCACAAGGGAGCAAAAACTAAAATGCTCCCCATCAACTAGTGAGTGCAGCCGGTGCCAATGCAACAGGAATCTATCACAAACTCACACAGTGACAACAGAAAAACATGTCTCGACTATTCGTCTAACACAGACTAAATAATTACTTCTCGGAACATTTAACGGAATACTGAACTCTCAATTACTGCTAACCTCACACACAGGGCTAACCAAATCCGACCATCAAAGAGAAAAGACATTTAATCACTGAACTCTTTATTTCCGCTGTTTTAACAAATTAATTTTATTTTTTATTAAAATTCTACTCGATAATTTTCCGTAATTGTTGGTGTACACCAATACTTTTAACTAATGAATAAGTATATCCATAAGTTTTCTTATTATTTCATTTTTAACTGCCATATTTCGCATGTATCTCTTTATACATAAGCACCCAAAAACACATAATGAACCCAGACATACCAACAGTACTGATGATGTACTTCAGTGCATCTCTTTGATGCATTTTACGAATCCTTACCTTGGGATAGTCTTTTATGAAGTCTGTTAACAAATGAATCGTTGCTAGCAATTCAACGTAATCTCGGCAGCGGAAGTAATGTACTCCGGATAAAACACGTTCAGTTGTAAATACTGATGACACTTCACCTGAATAAACAGAAAATGTTTCAGTAATAAAATAGATTTTTTGTTTTTAATTTCTATACACATACACACACACATGAAAGAAGTAAATAGACACCACACAAAAATAATTTATCCATGTTTAAAGTTTCTGTTTCCTTTTGCCGTCGGAATTCAGCTATGAAGAAGCCAACAACAATATGTCGGCCAATGATATAGAGGCAGGTTCGGATTTTCCTATAATCAACATAGGTAATCGATTTAGGGTCCACAGGAGACTTGTGGTGACCCATTGGAGATGAGGTAATTCTTTGAATTGTCAAGGAATAGACGAGTATGTTTCATAGTAAAATGGATGAATTCCAATCTCTGGTTACTCATTGTAAGGCATTCACAGCAAGAACTCATCTTTATACCACAACAGAAAATAAAACTTTTCTTCCTTGTTCCATAAAAATTAAGGCAACAAAAAAAAGACAACAGTACACAGATATGCAAAAAGTAAATAGACAGCTCACGAAAATACTTCATACATGTTTAAAGTTTCTGCTTCCTTTGTCAACGGCCAGCACTCGGAGCCGTACAAAGCAGCAGTGAGAATTTGAAATATCAATATTTTATACTAATTGACATTTTTTGAGTTTCAGATATAAATATATCTATCATATATCACCATTTAAGTATGACACCGGTCAAAGAAGCATTAAAATTCTCAGAGTTTCAGAGGAACCATATTTAATAATCAGCATCAAATCGCAGCAAACCTTGAGATTCAACTTTCCATTATTAACCGAGTCATTGTCCAAGTTATCAGCGAGGGAAAATAATCAATATTATCTTGTCTAGGTCCATCAAGACCCTCTGACAGCAGTTTTCATTATAAATGATAATAGGGGTGTCTATTTACTTCTTTCATGTCTGTGTATATATAACTAGCTCAGTGGTTCTCAACCTTTTTTAGTCCATGAACCCTTTCATCATGTATCAGAATGATATCCCCCCCCCCTTTCAAAAAATGCCTAACTCAAAATGTGCATTCCTACTAAAAATAATAACTAATACTAACATAATAGCATTTAACACTAACATAATAGCATTTAACACTAACATAATAACATTTAATACTAACATAATAACATTTAATACTAACATAATAGCATTTAATACACTAGTGGAAAGAAAATCCAACATGACCTTTCAGTAGTGATGGGCAATGTATACCGTGTTTTTTGTGGCCCTGGATTCAGTTTGTGTCTGTTAATCTATGGTGCCAATTCCCTCTCTGAAACCTTGGAATTCCTCTTTGGAAGGGAATTCTACCCCTGGTTGAGAACCACTGAACTAGCTGTACTTATCCGGTGATTCCCGAGAGTCATTTTACTTTTATTTTGCTTTTTCTTGTGTGTGTTTCTCTCGCCGCTATGTAACTTACACAGTATTTTTTTTTTATTTATAATTAATCAATTTTTTGTTTTTATTTACTATTAATTAATTTTTTATTTATTTACTATTAATTATTTATTTATTTGTTACTATTAATTAATTTCTTTGTTTTTATTTACTATTAATTAATTTTTGGTTTTTATTTACTATTAATTTATTTTTTTGTTTTTATTTACTATTAATTAATTTTTTGTTTTTATTTACTATTAATTAACTTTTATTTACTATTAATTAATTTTTTTGTTTTTATTTACTATTAATTAATTTTTTTGTTTTTATTTATTTTTTTTTTGTTTATTTACTATTAATCTTTTTTTATTTACTATTAATTATTTTTTGTTTTATTTAATATTAATTAATTTTTTTGTTTTATTTACTATTAATTAATTTTTTTGGTTTATTTACTATTAATTAATTTTTTGTTTTATTTACTATTAATTATTTTTTTTATTTATTTACTATTAATTTTTTTTTTATTTATTTACTATTATTTATTTTTTGTTTTTATTTACTATTAATTATTTTTTTGTTTTTATTTACTATTTATTAATTTTTTATTTATTTACTATTAATTAATTTTTTGTTTTATTTACTATTAATTAATTTTTTATTTATTTACTATTAATTTTTTTATTTACTATTAATTAATTTTTTTGTTTTTATTTACTATTAATAAAAAATATTTTTATTTACTATTAATTATTTTTTTGTTTTTATTTACTATTAATTTTTTTTTAATTTACTATTAATTACTTTTTTGTTTTATTTACTATTAATTTTTTTTATTTACTATTAATTAATTTTTTTGTTTTTATTTACTATTAATTATTTTTTTATTTATTTACTATTAATTATTTTTTATTTACTATTAATTAATTTTTTTGTTTTTATTTACTATTAATAAATTTTTTCTTATTTACTATTAATTAATTTTCTGTTTTTATTTATTATTAATTGATTTTTTTATTTACTATTAATTAATTTTTTATATTATTTACTATTAATTATTTTTTTTGTTTTTATTAACTATTAATTAATTTTTTTGTTTTATTTACTACTAATTATTTTTTTTGTTTTTATTTACTATCAATTAACTTTTATTTACTATTAATTATTTTTTGTTTTTAATTACTATTAATTAATTTTTTGTTTTTATTTACTATTAATTTTTTTTTAATTTACTATTAATTACTTTTTTGTTTTTATTTACTATTAATTTTTTTATTTACTATTAATTAATATTTTTGTTATTATTTACTATTAATTAATTTTTTATTTATTTACTATTAATTATTTTTTATTTACTATTAATTAATTTTTTTGTTTTTATTTACTATTAATTAATTTTTTCTTATTTACTATTAATTAATTTTCTGTTTTTATTTATTATTAATTAATTTTTTTTATTTACTATTAATTAATTTTTTATATTATTTACTATTAATTAATTTTTTTTTTTTTATTAACTATTAATTAATTTTTTTGTTTTATTTACTATTAATTATTCTTTTTGTTTTTATTTAATATTAATTATTTTTTTTTGTTTTTATTTACTATTAATTAATTTTTTTGTTTTTATTTACTATTAATTAATTTTTTGTTTTTATTTACTATTAATTAATTTTTTGTTTTTATTTACTATTAATTAATTTTTTGTTTTTATTAACTATTAATTATTTTTTTTGTTTTTATTTACTATTAATTAATTTTTTGTTTTTATTTACTATTAATTAATTTTTTATTTTTTTTATTTACTATTAATTTATTTTTTTAATAAAAAATGCAAGAGCGCAAAGTAATAAAAATGACTTTTTTAAAATCCTATTAAAAAAATAGATTAAATTTCATAATTATATAATCATAATCGTATTATATATATTATTTTAAACTATACTGTTTTTTTTTAAACAAAATTATTCTTTTTTTTATAATTTAAATAGGAGTTTTAAAGTTAAATTTAATTTGTATGGTATCATTTGGTCATAAAATTAGTAATATAAACAAATTATTATGAAACTATAACTAATTTTGTTAAGGTACTGTTAATCTTTATTTATGAAATTACTGGATGCAATTAGCTTCCAAAACTTTCAATCTTTTAATACATGAGGATTTGCTAAGTATTTTAGAGCCAGAAATGATTTTCCATTCAACAGTTTAAATGCCTCAAAATTCCTTTCAAATTTAAAGGTTTACAAAGTAATTCATTCTTTTATTTTTTTCAACTATTGACAAAAGACTAAAATCGCTAACTTGTTAACGAAGAAACCGAAATGTATTTTGATAATTTAATTATGAAATTAAATCTATTTTTTTAATAAGATGTTTTAGTGATTTTTGTTAGTGTACGTTCTTGCATTTTTATTAAAAAAATAATAGATTAATAGTGAATAAAAGAATGATGTGTAAGTCACATAGAAGCGAGAAAAACACACAAGAAGTGGTTACACAATTTTATTTATATAGAAATTAAAATAAAAAAAAGGGAACGTATTTTATAGCATCAAGAATTATTTCCCTTTCACTCATACAGGCGGCTAATCATGTATTTAAACATGTAAGAAGTCAGCTTTGTTGTCTTACCTGTGGTATCCAATCGTTGGCAATGTTTAACTGTCACTTCCGCAATGTCTGCCAATCTTTCGGCAAGAAAACTACCTTCAGTGTCGATATAAACAGCTTCACCTTCCACACCACCAAAGCATTCAGGGATCTGGACATCCACAGCCAATTGCATACTGTAGAAAGAGAAAAGAGAGAAAAAGAGAGAATTTGAATGCCTACTGGAGAGAATTTGAAGTCCTACTAGAGAGAATTTGAATGCCTACTGGAGAGAATTTGAAGTCCTACTAGAGAGAATTTGAATGCCTACTAGACACTGTCCTCGAGTATAAGGTCTCTCTATACAGGGGTTTGTCAGGACAACCTGACATGAGGATACTTCACCTTACAAATAAACCCTGACCAAATATTCAAAATAACATAGTATTCGAAGCCCAAATAAGATCCCCTCAGTATGGCTGCACCACAATGGCTTATACAAGGAATGGTGAACCTTCTCCAAGTGATGTTGCCTCTAGTAACAGCACTTAGCTGGGGACTCCACCAGACTAGATGAATTCTTGTTCTGGAATCCGGTAAGATCAAGTGACCACAAGAAAGATATAGTATAACATAGTTAACTGGTCAAGGAGAGGAAAATTAATGTTCTTCACTTCTTTACTAACTCAACGTTTGACAGGTAAAGATGCGAACTTTAGTTGAACACTCAGATATCTATGCATCTCGTACAGAGATCAAGTGTTAGCCCCAGGAATGGGCCCCTTGATTTTTTAGACTTTACACTGAAGTAAAAAAAAAAAAAAAAAGAAAAAAAATAGAAAAGAAATAAAGATATGTAAATAATAAAAATTCACAGAGAAACAATTATTTGACAATAACTGATTTCATCCAATAAACACTGAACATTCTTTACCAAGACAGTAAATAGATTACTGGAACAATGGATAAAAGTGCTAAGGGATAATCAATTCTAAATTATAGTTTTCTGGCGGTTCAAGGTTCAATCCTCAGTACGGGTAATACCAATATAATTAATAATTGCTTAAAACTTGTACCCGGTCATGGCTGAGAGAACAAGAGTAATCTACCCCATGGGTTAAATAAAGGGTTCAATGTGAAATTCCGTACAGATTCCCGAGTTGGACTAGATGCACCTGAAGAAGGTTTGAGGTTACATCAGCCGAAATATTGTGAGAATAACATCCAAGATGAGATTAGTAATTTGGATAAAAGTTCTAAGTAATAATCAGTTCTAAATAATAGTCTTCTGGCGGTTGAAGGTTCAATCCTCAGGACGGGCGATACTAAGAATATAATTCATAATTACTTAAAACTTGTGTTGTAATATGTCTTACCGCGTGTGCACAAAATCCTTTACGCATGCGTGTTGTCATTCTTGTCGCCACCATCGCCGTTGTTGTTGTGAACCAAGGTTGTTAATCGTCTTTTCATAAAACTCATTCCGACACTGCTTGTTTAGTTATTAACAAGATTTATTGAAAAGGACAGTCACAGAAACAGGACGACTTTGTATGCGAGAGAGAGAGATAAACAGACAGACAGCCTGTCTCGCTACATCAGCCACCCGCATGCGCTGTCCCCCTCCCCCCTTCTTGGGGAGAGCCGGCAGACATGTCTTTTCTGCTTGAAGTCTCATCGGCTAAGAGAGTGAGATAGAGAGCTGCGCCCAGAAATCACTTGGTATGCAACTTCCGCCCAATGTCACTTTCTGACCCCTAAATCAAACACGGCTCCTATTATATAAGACTTACACCCGATGAACACTGATGAAATGAGAGTAATTTATCCCCGTGAATTAAATGAAGACTTCAATTTGAAATTTCGTACAGATCCACGGGTTCGACAAGAGACACCTGAAGAAGTTTGGAGGTTACATCAGTCGAAACAAGATAAGAACAGTAGTCCAAATAATTCAAATAATACAACTTATCAATGCGAACAGGCTAAATTTTAAAATGTGCATGTATGATATATATATATATATATATATATATATATATATATATATATATATATATATTATAGCTATTAATAATTTAGCATATTGGTTTGAGTTTTGCTAATAGGCAGGAGACTGGGGTTCAATCGTTGGTAGAGTCAAAAAACAACTAAAAAAATGGTACTTGATACCTTCTTGCTGAACACTCAGCATTATAAAATGAGAATCAAAGGTAAATAGAGTGATCCATGGAAATGGGTGTTGTCCTCCCTTACATCTCGGTCTAGTTGTCAATGAAAAGACAACCTTTGGGTCGCCTCTGACTATGGTCAATCAATTTATTTTATCATATTTATCACTAATGTATTAATTCTATAACAATTTGTAAATGTTTATGATCAGGTGGATGTGCAGCCACAAAGGATCCCTTCTACCTTGCTTGATAAAAAAAAAAATTATAGGGGTTGGTCTTAACAGTCTATGTTGACACTTGGGTTGTCACAAAAAATATTATAAGGGTTGGTCTTAACAGTCTCCGTTGACACTTGGGTTGTCACAAAAAATATTATAGGGGTTGGTCTTAACAGTCTATGTTGACACTTGGGTTGTCACAAAAAATATTATAGGGGTTGGTCTTAACAGTCTATGTTGACACTTGGGTTGTCACAAAAAATATTATAGGGGTTGGTCTTAACAGTCTATGTTGACACTTGGGTTGTCACAAAAAATATTATAGGAGTTGGTCTTAACAGTCTATGTCGACATTTGGGTTGTCACAAAAAATATTATAGGGGTTGGTCTTAACAGTCTCTGTTGACACTTCGGTTGTCACAAAAAATATTATAGGGGTTGGTCTTAACAGTCTCTGTTGACACTTGGGTTGTCACAAAAATATTATGGGGTTGGTCTTAACAGTCTCTTTTGACACTTGGGTTGTCACAAAAAATATTATAGGGGTTGGTCTTAACAGTCTCTGTTGACACTTGGGTTGTCACAAAAAATATTATAGGGTTGGTCTTAACAGTCTATGTTGACATCTGAGTTGTCACAAAAAATATTATAGGGGTTGGTCTTAACAGTCTATGTTGACACTTGGGTTGTCACAAAAAAATATTATAGGGGTTGGTCTTAACAGTCTATGTTGACACTTGGGTTGTCACAAAAAATATTATAGGGGTTGGTCTTAACAGTCTATGTTGACACTTGGGTTGTCACAAAAAATATTATAGGAGTTGGTCTTAACAGTCTATGTTGACACTTGGGTTGTCACAAAAAATATTATAGGGGTTGGTCTTAACAGTCTCTGTTGACACTTCGGTTGTCACAAAAAATATTATAGGGGTTGGTCTTAACAGTCTCTGTTGACACTTGGGTTGTCACAAAAATATTATGGGGTTGGTCTTAACAGTCTCTTTTGACACTTGGGTTGTCACAAAAAATATTATAGGGGTTGGTCTTAACAGTCTCTGTTGACACTTGGGTTGTCACAAAAAATATTATAGGGTTGGTCTTAACAGTCTATGTTGACATCTGGTTGTCACAAAAATATTATAGGGGTTGGTCTTAACAGTCTATGTTTACACTTGGGTTGTCACAAA
This sequence comes from Sepiola atlantica, assembly GCA_963556195.1. Taxonomy (NCBI): domain Eukaryota; kingdom Metazoa; phylum Mollusca; class Cephalopoda; order Sepiida; family Sepiolidae; genus Sepiola; species Sepiola atlantica. Next base: position 158,353,276 of record OY744522.1, on the reverse strand, counting down.
AAATATTATAGGGTTGGTCTTAACAGTCTATGTTGACATCTGAGTTGTCACAAAAAATATTATAGGGGTTGGTCTTAACAGTCTATGTTGACACTTGGGTTGTCACAAAAAAATATTATAGGGGTTGGTCTTAACAGTCTATGTTGACAGTCTATTTTAACAGCCTATGTTATCCGAGACACTCGCAGCACTTTAAACAAAAACCATGATGATGTTGATGATTTAGAAAAAAAAGTATCCGTAAATATCAACAATATACTCACCACATTTGAGTTTTTCCAATTCCTGGAGCTCCACAGAACTCTGTAATCTTACACAAGGGTATTCCTCCTCCTAGCATAGAGTCGAGCTTCTCAGAGAATGTAACAATACTCTGCATATTTTGTTCTTCTTGTAACAATTCTAATGCAGTCAATGTCCGACCAGACTTCATGGAATTAATTGAGTTTCCGTCAGAAGACAATCCATTTACACAATTCAGGATTTCCAAAGATTCTTCATGGCTAACTTCAATATCTGATAGCATTCCAAAGAGATAGAAAACAATAGTTATACACAATTTTATCTATTATATAAAGGTCAGTTGTCTGTGTGTATCCAGCTAAAACTCTAAAACTACAAAACAAACACCCACAAAGTTGGTATTTTCTTGATCGGCGTTGCCCTGGGGGAATAATATCTAAAATTTAGAAAAGATATTCATTCTTTGACCCTAAACTGGCACAGATTTGGCCGGGGGGGGGGGGGGGTCTATTTTCTAACCACTAACTAAAGGGTAGTAACTCTAATTTTTTTTCACAGAGTTAACCTGCTTATACTGACTCATTCCTCGAGTTGTCCGTATGTGTGTGTGTGTGTGTATGTCCAAAGAGAGGAATGGGCTGTGCGAAGAAGAAAGGGTGGGGTGAGGAGAGGGAGGAGTAAAGAGAGAGAAATAGAAGTTTTAATAGAAATATGTTACACTTTGGCCCCGGGCAACACCAGGTAGCCCTGTTAGTATATATATATATATATATATATATATATATATATATATATATATAAATTAGGTATTTCTATATGTTGAGATATTTGTATATCTTCACTCAAATTATTAACTGATCATTATGAATTTTAGAATGCAGCTGCTAGGCGTAAGAGGTCGTAATGTGGACTATATTTAGTTTAATTTAGTCTTATAGAAAGGAGGTAAAAAGGGTGTGATATCCGTTTGCGAAAATTAAGATATCTCAGATGTTTGTGAAATTTTAATAATAGGTATTCAAAATGAATTAATAAATATTTCCCAAATTTCAGTTTCTTTGGAGTATTTTAATTCATTTTTAGAGGGCATAATATGGGCACAACCTTGCATTGAAAATTCAAATAACATATCACCCAATAAGTTGCGGGCCTGACATATAGATGATTTCATGAATAAAAAAAATCTATATGATTTTTATCAAGTACTAACCTTCAAATGGCATATGTCAGAATTTCGCCCAATCAGTGTATTAGTTTACAAATTATACTTATTTGAGTGAAGCTAATGTTGCAAATCTCAATTCTGTATGTTGATAAAACGTTACTTTCTGATGGGAAAAATACTGTTCAAGCAAAGCAATGGTTTGATAAGTGTTATTCAGACAGATTACGTCAGAAAAAATAGTTAAAAGGTGGTATGCTGACTTTAAATGCGGTCGTAAATGATGCTGAACACAAGCTTAGGTCACCCAAATTTAGCAGTTGTCCTGAAAAACATACAAAATGTTTATGAATAAAATCGAATTTTGCTTAAAAGTTGTTGTTTTATTAGTTATGCCCAAGACTTATTGAGTGATGTGTTATATAAGATTTGCATTGAATTTTATCCATAGTCATTAGACACCAATTAAACAAGATTCCTCCAATTTAATTTTTTTCTTAAGACCCCTTAAGTCTAAGCTTTAAATTTTAAACATTTTGTAAAATCAAAATCATGTAATGGATTTTGATCAACATTGGAATAAGGATACTAGATATAAGATTTAGTATCATTATATCTAGATTATAATCTTTGTCAGGAGACATAAAAGTGGTGCAAAACTGTTCTGTTTGAGGGACCGTGAAAGGTATCTTAGTAATATATGTATATATAAAAATAAAACATTGGAATTTATTTCTGATAGTATATTATGCCTCATGCTGCTTTTTTTTGTTTTGTTGACACTCGTATTTGAGTAGATAATATCATTAAATAGTCCACAGGGCTGGAAATAAACAAAGAAAACCACAAAGTGAATAATGAGGCTTGCGCAGGATTCAAAACTGTGCCCCTCAAAGAGAAACCAACTTATGTGGATGTCGTCTTTGACTGCTTAACTAATGAGCTGAACGGTTGTACAAATAACTCATTCTCTTTGTTTATGTTTTTACTAACAATGTAACCATAATCTCCTCGGAGTTGCATCAAGCAAGCAAAATAAATTCCCTTGTTAAATATATAATTTCACGATATTCGCATGCTTATAATGTTTATAATCTAGCATTAAGATGGGTCACAGTTAAATAGTGGATGGATTTCTGTCGACACAGAAATAAAAAAAACTATCTTTTAATTATATATCTCTATATAAAGCAAAGTTATCTCTGTGTGTATGTATGTGTGTCATGGCATCACTGTTAAATGATTGGTCTAAGACTAACCACAGATTTTGAATCAGAACCTTTGATCCAATGTCCTTATTGATGTCAAAAGTTTTGAACATTGTTTTAAACTCATTATTTAAAATTAAAAATACATAAAAATTTCATTAGAAACAAATGTTCCTACATTTTTAGTGTCTTGTGTCCAAGTCGACTGAACAACATACTTCTTAACTTTTTCACTACCGTTAAGAAAAACAAATAAATAAACATATAAAAATAAGTCAAGATTGTTTTTTTTAGTCAAATCATTGTACGTATTTATTTATTTATTATACACAATCGAACTATTTTAGATCTCTGTGGATTTTGCATCTCTATGCTGAACTCATAAACAGCTTAAGTGTGTTACAAAGACAAAATATTTTCGTTTGGTCAGTGGTCGTGTGGATAAAGCGTTTGCCTTCAGTTCCAATATTTTATAGTTTTTTGTAGGGTTCAAATCTCACACTAGACAATTGTTTTTTTTTTGTTGTTTTTTTTGTTATAGCATTCCGATTATTTCCTATTTCAATCATTATCATAAACCTGAATAATATACTTAGTTTTCTTTTTAATTATTTTATTACAATACTGTAATTCAAATTTGAAACAATGTTTCCAAGTGCCAATATTATTTCATTAAAGTAAAAAAAATATATTTTTATTTGAACTGACATGCAGAAGACAAAGGTTTCAGAAACCCGGCACTGATGGTTTTTAGGGGCATAATATAGGCACAACCTCCCATCTGAAAATTCAAATATTTCGGATTTGCATTAAATTTGATCCATAGTCATTAAAAACCAATTAAACAAGATTTCCTGAATTTAAATTCATTCTTAAGACCCTTTAAGCATAAGCCTTAAATTTTAGACATTTTCTAGAATCAAAATCATGTAATGGATTTTGATCAAAATTGGAATAAAGATTCTAGACATAAGCTTTAGTAACATTATATCTGAATTTTAATCTTCATAAGGCGACATAAAAGTGGTGCAAAACTGTTCTTTTCGGGGAATTAATTTTACCCGTTCTGAGACAGGTATTCTTTTAGGTGTTTATAATTTTTTTGTACCGGTCCAGATTAGGACCCAAGCTAAAATCGACTTGTCATCGGTAGTTTCTGGATGTTTCTTAGACGGTTGGAAAATCCCGAAGCGCTTATTCAATCAGACTGCGAGAACATAAGCAGACGACAAGTTAAAACTTTAATTGATTGAATCGCGAAATTCACTAATTGGCAATAAAAATTGATCAAAGCGATAATGAATTTTAACGAACTCTAACCCTAACACCGTTTTAACACTTGTTCAGTGATATTTTTCTTAAAAAAAATTTTTTTTTAATTTTACGTGTAAAAAAAACATTTCTTTTAGTTGTACATCCAGCCTCGTTTTGGATTTGGGACACAGGCAACCGACTTTTCATTCGGCTTTTTCCGGCTGTCTACGTAAACACTCGGAAACTACCAACGCCAAATCGATTTTAGCTTGGGTCCTAATCTGGACCACACCAATTTTTTTGAAGACACTCTGCTGTGATTTTTTAGGAAACAGAAAACATACACAACTTTTTTTTTCTTTACATTTTTATCACCAACTTCCATTTTTCTTCACAAGTTATAATACCAACCTTTACTCAACTCTGAAGGCTTTACATCTTTCAAGTCTCCAGCGACAATGTAACCAGCCAAATGAAGTTTGCTTTGGTAAGAAGGCGGCAATGGGAATGTACTGATTTCTCTTTGGCTCTGCATTTCTCTGCTGAAAATTAAACAGAGTTTGAGTTAAGAGACCAATTTATATTTCAGACTGACAGATTTTCAGTTGTAAAAAAGAAAGTTACATTCAGACGTTGAGTCAGCAATTTTTGCAGGAGTCTAGAGTCGCCGTTTTTATTTAAAAAAAGATACAGAAACAAAAACAAACTTCTCCTTTCTAAACATTCTATAAAAATATCAGACAAGTGATTTTAGGAGTACAACATTTTTGAATGGTCTTTATATACAAATATATCATAAAAATCTATAGTACAAATCAGGTGTCTGTCTCTTGGGATGCAATTAAAAACAAAGCCTTTTCCTAAGTCAAATTTTACAAGGAATCCAATGCCAGCATTAATTTTGAATTCGTTTGTTTAAAAAAAAAAATTTTTTTATATAATAATTGCTAGGGTCTGCATTTATACCAGGCATCTATAGACAGTAGAGACAACGTTTTAATTTATTTATAAATAATTAAAAATTTTATAAATTAAAAAAATAATAAATGGTAATATGGGGTTAAGGTATGGGTGCAGAAAGACGCAGAGGTTTCGTATTCATTCCTGAGCACTGTTAACAATTCCAGCTAATATGCATATGTAAACATACCGGTTTTACTATTTATGTACGACAGATTAAGCTGCTGCTTGTGATGATTCTATTCAAGCAATCTCGATTTTCGGCATGTCATTCGAGCAACCTGCAAAGCCAGTGTCATTAAGACAATCTAGACCCATCAGCCTGAAGTATCTGAAATATTTCTTGCAGTATTATTTAAAATAAAATATAATTTGTTTTATTTTAAATAATACCACAAAACAACAATTATAGAATAACACACGTTTAAGTTATGGCTGGGGCTGAAGAAAAGTTAATCAGACTAAAACCAGTAGTCTACACCTAAAGTGTTGTTACATAGGTAATTGCCCCCCCCCCCCCCCCCCCCCCCCCCATCTCCCAGTTTATGTCACCACCATTGCCCAGTTTTTGAAATCAGTTCACCTCTGGGATGATATACACAACATAAGATGGGTTGGGATTTTATTATTCTGTATTTGTCTGGTTTCCAAAACACCAGGTTCCAGGCATGGACTTGGATACTCCCAAGGTATTTTCTTTATATCTCAATACCCCACCTGCTTGAGGGGATGTGTGTCTTGACTTACCCTTATTCATGCAGAGATAAAGATTTGTATGACACAAAAGACATTCCAGATTCCGAACTCCTGTTAAAAATTAAAGCGAGGAGTTGTCAAAAATTAAAATCTGACTGTAAAGTCAGTTTTAAAAAGAAAAATCAATTCTGACTCCTGACCTTGGCCAACGAGTAAAAGGGGCTGTATTCTTTAATTCTTGTGTGACATCACATTCACATGTGGCCCCCTTCGATTCTTGTGTGGCATCAAATTTATACATATCTCTCTCCAACTCTCAGGGCGTTCCACACTTTAACCCCATTCTATCCACTATATATGGCATTGTACCAAAAGGGAAGGGTCAGAGTCAATACCTGATGAATGAGGAAAAATTGATTAAAAGCTAAGTGAACTCGATCAATTTTTGCATGTAATGGTACAAGGAACTCTAAGACAAGGCAACTTTGTGCCACACATTGTCCTCATAGAGAATGGGGGAGAGGCTAAATAGCAGAACGTAGAACCTTTTGTTCTGGTCAGTCAGTAACTATGCTTAATTATAGTAGCTAGAGTCATTTAGTCATTTTCATTGTAACTACAGCAAAGAATAGTGACTACAACAGGAACACCAGAGATGTAAGGGTTGGTGGTCTATGGTTGGTAACAGTAGTAATAATTACAAAAAGGCGGCTTTATATTAGCAAACATATTGGCTGCAATTATAATTGCTGCATGAATAACTTCAATAGCAGTTCATAATGACTAACGGTAATGGTAAAACAAAACAAGGTAGAAAGGATCGACATACGGTAAAACCCGGGGGGGGGGGGCGGGGACATTTATTTTCCTTGCCATCTCACAAGAATCTATCAATAAGCACAGCCTCTCTCTCTCACACTTGTATAATTTCTGCTAAGCCCCTGCCGCAGTGGTGCATCCCATGGGTTTGTTTTATAAGTACTTCCATTGAATGTGTTCCGATGAACCTGTATCTCCTAAACGAAAATACCACTGACCCACCCGACTAATAGCAAAATCCCACCCCTTTACTCTAGACGCCGGAAGATTTTCTACTCTGATAGCTTCTTTCCTTGGACCGCTTGCCTTTGAAATTCCCTTCTTGCTCCCTGCTTCCCTAACATGCAGAAATTTAAATGTAATGTGAACAAACAGTTTGCTGCCCAACTCCCCACCCAGGTTCCCCTTTAAAAATATGGCCTTTACTACAATAACCCTTTACACTTAAATGGCAATATGTCTTGTTTGGGGTAAAAAAAAAAATTTTAATTTCAGGTTTCACCCTGAATCACAACCATCATACCAATGGGATCTGAATTACACCTAATTGGTCACACGTTTGGTTTAAACACAAAGTGAGAAAAATGTTACTGTTCAACATTTTAGCTCAATAGTTAAACTGCAGGACCTAATTCCATTCGGTTTATCAGTTTTATGGCATATCAGCCCTTTTTGAGGTTATTTAATGCTCAAAGGGTGGAGCAGGTGCTAGTGTGATAGCTATGCATTCTGGGTGACCGATGGCTGAGGGAAAACTGAGCATTGATACATTTTCTAATTTTATTATTAGGTATCCCAAACCAAAATGTTATTTTAATTATATATAATAACTTTTAATGTGGTGGGCACACAGATCATCGCAAAGCATAAACAATGATACAAAATTTATTTTGGTAGCACAAATTACCAACGAATTATGACCATTCAAAATTTGTTGGAAATTCAAAAATTTGCTGTCTTGTGTGCTAATTCTCGCAGAGTATAACTAAAAATGCAGAGTTTGAACAAATGAAAAATCCTTACAATTGTGATGTCATCTGATGGTGAATGAAATATTAATCATAATGGAAAGCATAATTATGAGATCCAGCAAGCTTAATTATTTGCAAAATTACCTCTCAAAAGAATGTACAACTTTGAAATGCAACTTTGACTGTTCATATGAGATTCACTTCAACAGCTAACACATTGAATCTTCTTAATATGATTCATAGCACAGTAGAGATTACACTAGATTTTTCTTTTAATAATAAATCATTAAAAAAAACCTCAGATTTGGACTATAGTTTCCAAGCGGAAACAATTTGATAATAGAGCAAAAATTTCATTCAGTAAAGATTTTAACTTGAATTTCTTATGTGAAAGACATCTTCAAACCCTATATTGACGAGTGTCCATTTTTATTTAATATGGGACTGTTTTTATATGGATAGAGATACACAATATCGTTTGTATTAAGTTGAAAAACATCAACATTAAAAAATAAATAACCCTTCACTGAAAATTGTAATCTAATTTGAAGTAACATAAAAAAAAAAACTATTAATGACATAAGAGAAAAAATTGTACTTTTATAAAGAGAAATGATTATATTTTGTTTACATCCAAATTTTATCAAAATAATCCAAAAAGTTAGAGTTGAAATTGAAAGGAATTTCACTATATTTACCTATTTTCGTACATTAAACTGTGGTTTGTAAAATTACGTTCATTAATAAAAACAACAAAGTGGATAGAATCCCTCTCTACTTGCCTCCCCATAAGGGCAAAGTCAGACATGAGATTGATCTTTAATGTAGGGAATATGCAGCTCCTAAAAAAAAAAATGCCACTCTAGATTAGGACAAAAATAAAAATTGTCCTAGTCGAGAACTTCTCTGTTCATGGACAAAAGAAATAGTCACTTTAAATTATTTATTTGCTAAAAGAATATGATGATACAATTTTAAGAAATTAGGCACAAAGTCCTCAAAAGTGTTGGGAGTGAGGCGTGGATAGGTGCATCCTGACCTATTCGCCTAAACACTGTTCCTGTTAGCAGTCTCTGATGTCTTGTGACAATGTTTATTTTAGCTTTTTCTTTCTTTCCTTTTTGTCGGTAAATATATTCATTTGCCTCCCCACGAGGACAAAGTTAGACGCAAGATCAGTTTTAAATGTGGGGGGAAAATGAAGCTACCTAAAAAGGGGGCACTTTGGATGTGAACAAAAATACCTGCATATTCTCAGCGGCACTCTTTCACAAATGAGGGTGGGTGCCTCAGGTAACACAATAAATTCTCCCCCCTTGAAAGGAGGTGGTAATGATCAGGAGGATGCCCCTCCCCGAGCCTGAACACTTTGAATCATTTATTTGATAAAAGTATAGTCATACAATTTTAAACAAATTAGGCACAAGGCTCTCAAAAGTGTTATGCAATGGGTGGTCATCCCCTGTCTATCCTACTCTTAACTAGACGCATGCGAACCCATCTCTTCCTTTCTCTCTTTCGCCATTTGTACATCACTTTCACTTCAGTAGTCACTACAATACAACATTTACTCTATCGGCTAGCCTACTTAAAATATCTCCAATCGTTTGAATTTAATTTTGTTTATAAATATATGTGTATATAGATACTTCCCTTTGACCTCCGCCTCAAAGACAAGACAGTTAGAATCTGGCCCAATTCTTTGCAGAAAATACAGTCTGTAAAAGCAAAACAAGTAACAGCAGCTTAAATCATCTTCTTTCAAGTTAAAAAGAAAAAGAATAAGGGTAGGGTCATGTGAGATTGACTAAGTTGTGTTACATAGATATCAGGTTATCCCAAAAGTACTGACCGGATTTTAATTCTCTGAAATTTAATAGTAAGTGGGAATGTTTCATAGAACTAAATAATACTAGCTGTCCCGACCCGGTGTTGCCCAGGATTATTCAGATTAACAATGACTTTATTTTATAATTAATAAGCTTAAGCTTTAAATTTTAGACATTTTCTAGAATCAAAATCATGTAATGGATTTGGATCAAACTTAGAAATGTGACAAAGTATCTAGGGCCCCATAGGGATCGGGTACCCTGGTGACGTGCTAGTATGCATTTTGGTGGTGATGCTATGCCGACTGAGGGCCCTGCGACGAGACGAAGTGGAGATATAAAACTAGTATATATTTGACGAAGAAATGAACTTTTTCGAACGACAGAACGAGACGCCAGCTAGTCTCGCGGAATTGTGTAAGATATTCAAAATCAATTACCACCAGAGGCGAGATGGAAGGTGGAGATTAGAGAATTCCATATCGCAAATTTAATTCTGAAATATCAATAAAGCGATATCATTGTTTGGGGTGAATGGTGCATTTTAGAACCACGATTCTGTGACGGTTGTTTTGAAGACGTCACAACCTGGAAGAGTCCACTTAATGGAGATCTATTTGGGCCTGTCATCGTTAATTACAAGCCGCCCACAGAGCGCCTCCAGCTGTGTGACAGAATGAGACAGCATTTGTTTTTGGTGATAACGATGGGCTAAAAAAACAATCCCATTTATTTTAAGAAAAAAAGAGTGAGGTGCCTGTCCCCACCCTCCTTGAGAGAGGAAGACATGCAGAAAGTAAGATGGCAGAGAAGGGGTGTGTACGACCATAGACATCTTCAATAAAAGAATGTGTTTTTTTCATGCACAGGACAGAGTTGGACTGACGCCCAAGAGAGTTGAACGGACGCCCGAGCGCGCGCCGAAGAAAACAAACCAGACGAAATTCTAGCCACCACCTTCACCCGTCAATTTGTGACTTAAACAACCACTTGTGTAAAGAATTCGCACACACAGAGAACTAGCGAAATAACTTAGAGAAAAATAACAACCTTTGCCAAAGATATTTACGAGTACGGTAGACATTAATCCCACCATTGACGGATGTGAAATCAATTCTTTTATTTTATTAATAATTACTCTTTTATACAAAAAAAAACCCAGACCCAGTTGTTGAACATTGTTCTTTTCCTTTTGTTCTGCTTTGAGTGATCCTTCGCCCCCATAGATTCAACCGGTTGCTGTTCGCCCAGTGATCGTTTGCTGATATAAACAGTTTCAACGTGGGAGTGCGTTTGTAGCTGGACGACCAGATCGGCGACGTCATCATCATCATCGTCACTATCCCGGCCTAGAGGAACTTGGATCTATTTTTTTTATTGCCACCACGATCGGCACGGCAGTGGGGTTCATAGAAAAAGGATTCTAGACATAAGGGTTAGCAGCATTATATCTTGATTTTAATCTTCATAAGGGGACATGAAAGTGATGCAAACCTGTTCTGTTTGGAGAATTAATTTTACCAGTAATGGGATGAGTATTCTTCTAACAATATATATATATATATAAATTTTTATTTATACAAACATTATTGGTCTGAAGAGGTTGACTCTCTGTGAAGAGTACAACCGAAACATGTATGCACATATGTAACCAATAATGTTTGTATAAATAAAAATGTATACTTAAGAACAGCTCTACTTGTTATTGAGCACTTTTTATAAACACTTGAGTTTCAACGGATTTACATCTACAGAAACTAATACAATACATGTACCATATATATATATATATATATATATATATATATATGGTACATGTATTGTATTTATATATATATATATATATTATATATATATATATATATATATATAAATTATTAGCTGTACCTACCCAGATATAGCCCGGAATACATTAATGTCATTTTAGTACAAAATTTTAATTTAAAAAAAATAATTATGTGTAAGTCACAAAGAGATGGACAAAAATAACCTAAAATCTAAGAGAGATAACTGAAATTTTTACCTTTAAGATAAAATAGGAATTATCTCCCTTTGCATTTAAGAGCCTTCAAAGTTACTGGTTAAAATTGACTCTATTGTAATAATCTTCCATGCCGGAATAATTATTTTCAGAAAGAAACTGGAGAAAAATAGACTTTGTTAGTGCTTCAAAGATAAAAAAAGAAGAAAGCGCTAGACAGAATCAAATATCGATTTTTCAGATGCATTGCTATTTAGCTTCAACATGGAAAATCCGACAAGATAACTTTATATATTAGAAAGGTATAAAAGTTGTAGTTCTTGTCTGTTCACAAACTCCTCCTAGGGTTTTGGAAATAGACCTCCATAATCATATATATAGTAAAACTACATTACTCAGATGCTATATTCACATGTGGATTTAAATCCAAAATATCCTAATCATTATTTTCCATCTTTTTCGTAGATTAATATGCCTCAACAAAAAAAAAAAAAAAGAAGAATATTTGTAAGTTTTTTTTTCTGTTTTCAAATTATTAAGTTGATTTTACCTTCCGGATATTCACAAATATTTTTTTTAGTATATATGTATAACACAACACTTACTTTTAAACATACCCTCTTATACTTAAACAAATAAACAGATAAGTTCAGGGTTTTTTTTCTTCAAGTTTCTGTTACCATTAATTAACAGGTTTTAAAATTTATTTACTTACAAGTTTCTACTGAAAAATTTTTTTTTTTGTTAGCATATCTTACGATAATTTTTTTGGGTTCTGTTGCAGTTTCATTAAAAACTTCCATTTTTTTTTTCTTTTAATCAGATTATTTTGTATGCACACCTACTTAAAACTCAAAGAATTTAGCATAAAAACTTCTGTTATTTATTTTATTAACACAGCCATAATTTACTTATGGTAGCATTAATTGCATCATAGCTATGTTATTACTATGCCCCCCCCCTTCCCAAGTTTTATGAGCTATAATACTTATCAAGCTGCAAATAAATAAATAAAAACAGTCTAGCAGGGTAGTAATGTATAAACTTCGGTTAAACCAACTGATCATAACTTTTGTGAAGGAGAAAGTTATGATCAATGTCCTAATCTGTAAACTCTGAAAGATTCTGGCAAGTTTTTTTGTGATGTTTGCAACGCTGTATTCTGTATAAAGTGTCATTGGTTTCACAAGAGGTGCAAAGAAGATCAATCCCTATTGAAAACTATCTCTGTGGAAGATGTGCTGGTACTGCTCATCCAATTAAAGATAGAATAATGCCGACGATACTGAAAGAGAAGCGTGTGTTTTGTGTTGTTAAAGAATGTGTAATTCAATTAAATTTTTTAAATATGTGTATAATTGCTTAGTGGTGTGCTTAGCTTTTACGAAACAGAACAATTTATTATATTAAAACTGTTTGCAAAATGAAAGTGTATTTTGTGTTATAGAATGTGTAATTCAATTAAATTTTGTAGCCACTCTGTATTCTGAACAGGTTGTCGTCATTGGGTTCACAAGATGTGCAGTGGGCTGCGGGGAAGATTGATCCCTATTGAAAACTATCTCTGTGGAAGATGTGCTAGTACTGCTTATCCAATTAAAGGCAGGCGATCTACAGAGTTCCCTGTGGATGGTCTACAGAAGTTGGAAGTTGTGGATTCATTCTGCTATCTTGGCAATATGATCTGTGCTGATGGGGATGTGTTTTTTAAAAAAAAGATTTAATTCCATAAATTCTATTTATATGGAAATCAAAATGCTCTGCTGGATCTCAGAAAGTACACTGCTCGCCCACATCTGCAATGAGGACATGCAACATGTGAAAATCGCTTTTAAATTAGAAGTCACCAAGAAGCGACTGAGAGAAAGGCCGATGAGGAAATGGGCAGGTGCCCTGCACAATAATCTCTATAAAACCTAGACCAAAAATGTGATCGTGCCAAGCGGAGACAGAGATACAGACCCCGCCGTAGATTGGGACTAACGCAAAAGAAAAAGTATACAGTCTGTTATGTATTAAGCTGCTTAGTTTATTGATGTTATTGATTGCATGAATAATATAACTAAACAAGTAATTATTTAGTCCGCAGGGCTAGAAATAAGCAAAGAATACCACAAACTGAAAAATACATAATCTCTTGTTTAGTAATATCAACTCAAACAATAGCATCAACAAAAATTATAGTCGCTTAATACATAACATACTGTATACTGTCAGAAATAAATTTTCAATATTAAAAAACATGGAAACATTCATCATATTTTGCTGCTGATGCAGCAAGGAGACATGGTTACATTGTTAGTAAAATCATAAACAAAGATTTGTCGCAAAGCTTGGGTGATGACTTATTTGTACAAGTTCGTCTTTCTCTGGATGTATAGCTTGTGAGTAAAGGGGTACACGATGACGCCCATGTTAGGTGGCCCCTCTTCTGAGGCACACGTTAGTATCGTGTACAAGTCTCATTTTTCACTTTGTGATATTGTATGCTTATTTCCAGCACCACGGATTAAATAATCGCTTGTTTAGTAATATCATTCGCACGAACAATAGCATCAACAAAATAAACAGTAACATACTTTATACGGCTTTGCAGTAGCGATCATTCAACAGGAATGTCAGGAAGGATATAATTTTAATGTTTGACCAACCAAACAATTATCTGCTAATGATTTCTATTCGTATAGGTTAATGCGGTGTGAAGGGAGTTACGATGTACTAATTAAATGTAGGAAGTTATTCAATCAGTACATAGTTGATAAGTATGCAAAAATAGAGCATGATACATTTCTGTACATTAAGACTTACCAAAAGGAGTTTCACGCAATCAAGTATATTCATTTAAGGGATTCTCTAACGAATGATGGCAATGTAGCAAATGTTGGACAACAAATTACCAACGCGCAACTTTTTTGTTGTCTATGCTCCCAAGCAACATATATACTACTAATATGTATATACTAGTAGAATACCCGTCCCAGCAATAAATATAGCGCTAGTTTTAACTTTTAATGTTTTTCTTTTCTTTTCGGAAGTATGATGCAGTTTCGGTAGCACCATCCTAAAAGGTAAAATTTACAAAAAAAAAAAATATATATGTCCACGTTACTCACCCTGTTGCCTAGAATACATACCCCATAATTCATAATGATGGAGCTTAATAGTTTCGGATTTTACCAAGCACATATTATTGGCACTCATGTGCATGCACTGATCCTTTTTAAAATGTATTACTTAATATAACTCAAAATTTAGTGTACAGCAATTCTTTTCTCCATTAAATTTTTTGTATCTAACTTATTTCAACAGTTTTGAGGTGGGTGTGAGTTTGGGTGAGCACACTTCTTAAATGATGAAATTTACAAAATAAATTATGTGGCCATGTTACTCACCGGGTTGCCGAGTATATATATATATATTCTAAAATTCACAATGATCCATTCATTAGTTTAGGAGATTACCCTGTACATAGAAATATATATAAACAAGGTGGCCAAGAAGTCACTGAGGGATCACTGAGGGATTTTTAACTTGAATAGATTCTTTACTTTTTATGGTACCCTAATGGAATTTTAACATAATATGAAGAAGACAATGTAGATTTGTTTATAAAAAAGAACAAAAATGAAAAAGAATTTATTTCTGAAAAATAACACTGTTTAAATTGTTTCCATTTTCAGCTTCACAAATTCATATGCTTTCCAAAACATTATGCATGACGGATTGCAGGATCACTCAATTACAATTTAATTCCCCGACTTCATTCCTGATGTTCTCCTTCAATTCCTCTAGAGTTTCAGGTTTGTTGATGTAAACATTTTCTTAGAGATACTCTGACAAGAAAAAGACAAGGCTAGTCAAGTCTGGGGAACATTGCCAACTTCTTCATTATTTAACTGAACCTCGTAAGTTTTCACTATTTTTTTGTGACCTTTAGTCTAGCTAAAAATAGGAGAGTATATACTTATTCCGATGCAAACAATTCTGTAGAATCTCTTGCTTTTTGTTAATTATATATATATATATATATATATATATTGGTGATTAGTTGAATTCAAATAAAATGAACTGAATAATATGCTAATTTGGAATCTCTTTACAAGGTCCAGATGATATTTATTCCCAATTTTCAACTGTTAATTTTATGCATATTTAAAAAAAAAAAATTCTTTTACTTTCGTTGTCAGTTTTGTCTTCAAGAAAACAATGACATTCGGTTTTGGACAGTTTTTAACCTCCATTTTTGTATAAGAGACATGGAATGAATTCATGCCGGAAGGACAAATGAGATTTCAGACTTCTTTAGCAGGGGGCTGATAGAAAAGATCAGAAAGGAATTGAAAGATTCCAGATTCGACTATGAAGCAACACCAGAGTGAAAAATGCATGATTAACGATCGACATCAAAATGCTTATGGTGACGTTAGGCCAGACCACTTATTGCCTGAGGGTCTCAGCATTCTTAACAGGGTAGTGAAAACCTTGTTCGACCAGGTAGGCTGTACTTATGGCAGCAAGCCTCATCACCCTACTATGACAAGATTTGGCATAAAGGGCTTCTCATAAAAATTAATTCATATGGTATTACTGGACGAATAGTTAATATAATTAGATCTTTCCTAACCAAAAGAAAGATCAAGTCGTCCTCGATGGCTGTTCATCCAAACAACATGACATAACTGCTGGTGTAACCCAGGGATCGATTCTTGGACCTTTACTGATCCTGATTTTCATAAACGACCTCCCTGATGGCATTGTGTTTGAAATGGGTATATTTGTTGATGACACCACGCTCTACTCTCGTCATGTGGGCAAAACGAATGTGAAAATATCCGAGGCAATGGCTGAGTCCTTAGAAAGTGACCCTCAGTCTGTAGTGGAATGGGGTCATAAATGGATGGTAACATTTAATGCTGCTAAGACAAAGCTCCTTTCCTTCAACAACTACAAGAAACCTCTTCAACCACTGATTGCCATGGCAAATAACACCCTACCTGAGAGTCTAAAGTTCAAACTCCTCGGCCTAACATTCACAGGTAACATGAATTTGAATACACGTTGGAAAAAATGGATGAATAGTTGAGGTAGTAGGTTCAGTTCACAGGAGAAGGTCAAAGAAAACAAGAGGAAAGGTGGTAAAAATGGAGTTGAGTTTTGGTTTGGTTGTTTTTGTTTTTACAGCATATCAACCCTTTTCAGGATATTTTATGCTGAATCCGGTCAGTTTGGTAAAAGTGTAGGGGAAGGGAGGGGGGGGGGCTTCGCAGAACATGATTGAGTTTCGCAAAGAGGGAAAAAAACAATAAAACAAATGTTTGGTGCATTTTAGGTGAAGGGGCCAACATCTTCAAACAGCTTTATCTGGTAGCACCAGAGGACTTGAGAGAAAGAAGGATAAAACAGACTTGGCCAGAGATAGGTTAGTTTGGATGTCAACAGATCCAACTGCAACATAGACGATAAGCTAAAGGCCAGGATCCTCCAATCTCTTGGAGGCTGATCAGGAAACAATGATGAAGGCAGGTTCATCGAGTAGAATCGACAGAACAAGTAATGAAGACAAACTGCACAAAGTTTGATGAATAAATCTAAAAAAAATGAAACTATTGTGTTATTTTTTCCAAGACAGTAATCTTATGAACAAATATCATCCGCACTCTGTTGTATATCTATTATTATACTAAAGCTGAGTTAATCAACCTTTGTTTCGCCAAGGCTTTTTTCCTATGTATAGCAATGCTCACAAAAAAATTACATTTTAGATTTTGCTATTATTTATTACATAATGGGAAGTTGTATGTTTCACTCTTTGTTTTTATTTTACTTCAGTAAGTTCTCAGAAATCAAGGGGCCTCTTTCTGGGGCTAACACTTGATCACTATATGAGATACATAGATATCCAAGTGTTCCATTAAAGTTTTACCTTACCTCTCAAACATTGTCAGTAAAGAAGTGAAGAACATTAATTTTACTCCCACCAATTGACCAGTTAACTATGTTATAGTATACTTTTCTCTTGGTCTCACCGGATTCTAGGACAAGAATTTATCTGGTCTGGTGAAGTATCCAGCTAAGTGCTGTTATTTGAGGTAGCATCACTAGGAGAAGGTGCATCATTCCTCGTATGAGCCAATGTATAGCAGTGTCGATGGGATCTTATTTGGGCTTCGAATACTATGTTATTTTGAATATTCGGTCAGGGTTTACTTGTAGGGTGAAGTATCCTCATGTCAGGTTGTCCTGACAAACCCTTGTACAGAGAGACTGAAGACACTTGAAGATGGTGTTTAGTAGGTAATTCGTGTGCATGCATGTATGTCCAGCTAAAACTTAAAAACTACAAAGCAAACACTGTCAAAGTTCATATTTTCTTGATCAGTGTTGCCCGGAATGAATAACATCTAAAATTAAAAAAAAAATATCCATTTTTTTAATCCTAAACTGTCGCTGATTTCGTCAGGGGGTGTCGGTTTTCCAGTCATGTTCATGTACTAACTAAAGGGAAGTAACTCTGATTTTTTTTCAAGGACTTATTTCCCTTACGCCGACTCGCACAATCTATAAAAAGTGTATGTTCAGAGAGGAACAGGCTGGGCAGAGAATAAAGAGGGGGTGGCGAGAGGGAGGAGGAAACTAGGGAATAGAGAGAGATAGAAGTTTTAATAGAAATCGGTTGTACTTTTGCCCTGGGCAATGCCTGGTAGCCCTGCTAGTAAAATATAAATTGATTGAAAACTTTTAGTTTTTAAATTATCAAAATTTATCCATAACTTTTTGTAAATATAAGCATTTGAAGTTAAAACAATTTTAAAAAAAACTTTTTCCAAAAATATTGAGTCAACAATTTTGTGTTTTCAAACATTCTTAAACATTTTTTAAATTCTGTAAAAAAGAACTACTGAAGATAAAGCAATGAGATTTAGTTGGTGAACGTCATGAAACTATTAAAAAAAAAGATAGCTTAGCATTTGAGCACCTCATATAATTTTTAACCAATTAAAACTTGTTTAATTTGCAATCGCTCTCACCTAATCTTCCAAAATCAAGTGTTTATCATCCACACAGGTGTTTTTTTTTTAGGGAAGAAGGGTCTACTTCTTTTTTTTTAAAGACAATTATGTGTTGTTTTAAGAAGGTTTTTGTTCGGACAAGGCTTGCCACTCAGACCTAGGGTTAGTGGTAGGGTAATTAATTATAATTTTTTTCAAATAGCTTTTCAACATGAAAGAATATTAAAACAATTTGGGGGGATTACTCTCTTAAAATGCTAGAATGACTCGGAAATGGGGAATCATTTTACGTTAAATTTATATGTGAAACTGATCCCCCACTATAAATTCTAGACAAATCGTTTTTCTTCCTTTTTTTTGCCAAGATTTTTTAGTGTGTTCACACATAATCTACTAAAAATAGTAGAATCTTTTTTTTTTAATTGGTGGCTAGAAAGTAATTTCTGACTAGAATTAAAATTCAAATGTCGAGTATCTTAAATAACAGAATAGCTCTAAGGAGACATGTAAGAACATTTTCGATATTCATATTTTCAGTTTTTTAAATTCTTTGATGTTGACTTATGTGAAAGAGTCAATTCTAGAGAATGAACATATTTTTTCAGTAAAATTTTGTTAATTGTATGCCTTATGGATTTCCAAAGAATTTTTTAGACAGATATTTATGATAATTACATGAAAAAAAAATTCAAAACATCTGTTTCATCGATCTATCTGTTTGAAAGTTTTTTAATGAAAACTTACTGAATCACATCAGTCGGACTTTGATAATTGATTATGGCCAAACTATTTGACCTACCAAATTCTTACATATATTATCTTAAAAGGCAATCTTTCCTTGATTTTTAAAGCCAAATTTGACAGAATTCCCATGAGTGTATGCTTTGGAATCAAGTAAAACATGCAAAATAAAAAAATGTGATTTTACATATTCCTCATTTTTTTATTTTATCTCGCTGAATAAAAAGTTATAAAACAAAATCCACATATAAATAACATTGATAAACTTATGGATAAATCAATTTCTTTTCTTTTAATGTATGGTTTGACAGAATTTTATGGGTTTATAGCGATTTTATGAGTTTTTTTTCCATGGACTCCTCAAAATGCTGTTTTAATGACATTTTACAAGCAGTGACCATTGCTACTATATATTTTAATCACACAAAAGACATTTTACAATATTTCTTGGTATTGGGATTGAGTTTTAAAAAAATAAAAATCCATTTTAATTGTTATAATCAGCCGTAATATGCAATTTTACTCACCAAGTCACCCATCTCTTACTAAGTTTCTGTCTATTTCTCTCTCTCTTTCACTGTTTAACACCTCCTCTCTGGCTTTTATTTCATAGTGTCTATCAATCTCGCTATTGTTACTCACTCTGTTTAGTAACAGTCAAAGGTAATAAAATTTACTATAAATTAGAATATTCTCTTTTATTTATAATGTACTATCACTACAAGTAGTAATACTATTTAACCCCAGAGAGGAGGAGGGGAGATATAGCAAACAGAAAGAGATTAATATTATATGTTTATCTTCATTTAAAAAAAAAAAATTAAACTGACTTTGCAAATTCATTTTTTTCTAATTCAAACAACCTGAGCTCAATGAGTGACCCAATAGGTTACTTCTTCTCTAGTGTGTCTATAGTGTCTAGTGTGTATTATACCTTACATATTTTGTTTATATAAAGCTTTGAAAACTTTTTTACCCTATTTTTCCATGAACTTTTTTTTTTGACTGTCTATTCTAACATTACCATTGAAGGCACTATCAATGGTTTCAAATTAAAAAAAGAAAACATTACTGATGTTCGACACAATACTCAAAGAAAAATTGTTTTGTTTTTTTTACTTTCAAACTGAATTATGTAAATTATAAACAATTTGTACGATCCGTTTTGAATCCAACAAAAACAAAAAACATTTACTGCATTAACTGATATACTAAAAGACATTTTGTAGTTCTAAGGTATATCACTTTGTTTAAAATTTACAGAAGGATCCCTACTGATTTATTTATAAAAGCTGTGGCTGGCAAAAGCCCTCCATAATTGTTCGCTTTCTTCTCTTCACCCCCCCCCCCACTGCTGCCAAAAAAACAAAACAAAAAATAAAAATAAAATAAGTCAGCTGCTGTTAACCAGATGTCTAGAAAGCACCAAGAAAGAGTTATCTGCCCCTGCACAGCACAGGATAGATTAAGAAAGTAAAACAAAAACAAAAAACAAAAGAAACCCAATGAAAGGACCGGCTACAATATGCACCATTTGTAAATAGTATGGGGTAAGGTAAACAACAGCAGTAGCAATCATCAAAGAGGGAGTGTGGAGAGGTGAGGTAGTGTGGATGGAGGGAGAGAGAGTGTAGAGGGAGGGGGAGAGAAGAAGCAAGCAAGGTGATGCCTTTTTTGGTATGAGGTTTCTTTGATCCTTTATACTTGACAGACTGTGCGCTGTTAATGATAACAATATAGAAAAAAGAAACCGTCTTTAAAAATAATTATTTCATTATTTCAAGGAATACTCATGTCATATGAACAAGGATATTTTCACAGACAAATTACAACAAAAAAAATGTATTTAACAATTTCTGATCATTTGTAAATTTTATTTATAAATGTTGGTAAATGTAACAATTTTTTATAATTTGTAATAATTTAAGAAATTTAATTCTGTCTGTGGATGCCTACATATGTCCCCCCCCCCCTCCACACCAATAGCGATAATGCAAAGCTCTTTGTTAAAACGAATGGAGCATTCTTCGGTAGTTGACAGTGTGGTGCATGTATAGAATTGAGACGCCATGAAAACAAAAGAAAAAATATCTTGATGTGCGTAATTGTGACGGAAAGCAGATATAATATACCAAAAATCATGTAAATTGATCAAGTAGTTTCTTTTACAAAAGAAAATAAATTTTATCGGTAAACAACGATCGTCGATATATTGACACAATATTGGACATTGTGGTTGCCGGACATTGAACTAAAAAAGCTTTAAAATAAGTTAAAACACAAAATGCTTATCCAGCTAGGTAGAAGAGTAACTTATCTTGCCTTTGGTAACATTTATTTGTTGTATATTTGTTTTATTCACCCCTTTTTTTGTTTTGTTGGCTCGTGTTAAAACTACTCTTTTTTTTTCAAGGCTGATTCTTAACTCCAACTTTTGAGCAAAGAGTTTACCCCATTTGTCCAATATCCAATATGGCTTTAATATACCGCTGATTGATTACCGATAAAATTTGATTTTCTTTTGTAAAAAAAACAAAAAAAAACTACTTGATCGATTTACGTGATTTTTGGTATACGATATATGCTTTCCGCCACGAGTACGTAGATCATAAAGATATTTCTTTTTTTTTCATGTGTTCTTAATTCTAAACTTGCACCGACAGTGTTTATATAAACATTGAGATTTTGCTGACTTATGGCTCCATCCTGACAGCTGAGTGATTAAAATCATAAACTGTCAACAAAAAAGTTGAGTTTCGAGTTTGCCTGTTTAGCCACACTGAAGAGCTGTGATACAGTAAAACAGTCTGTTTGTGGATGACATGTATAATTCTGTCCTGTGACACTAATTCTGGCGTGGTGGAATATAAGTTGTTAATGTCTTTCCTGGCACCGTGTGAGAACGTTTTCTTGGCATCTAACTAACTTCTCGTGCCAGTTTCTCGACTATCTTTTGAAATTTTTCTTCTTTTCTTCATTTGATTTTTTTCACCTGATGATGATTCGGCGAAGAATCGAAAACGTTCATAATACATACGGAACATACATTTTTTTGATTTTATTTTGACATGAAAAAGATCATTCAAAAAATTAAAAAAGGTATAATTAAGCAGAGAATTCTGTTATTTGTAACAATGTTTTCTTAAATGAAAAACTGCTGCCTAAATACACACAAGATATATATATATATATATATATATATATATATATTATACAATATTATAAATATTATGTATATACTAGCAAGACCTGTGTTCTGACGTTGCCCGGGGAAAATTGAGGAATTCAAGAAACACTTGCTCCAACCCCATAACCCCCAGATTACCATTAATCAAAATGTAGCATAAACTGGGGTGGAGTTGCAGCGCCAGGTTTTGAACACAGTGACATCAGTGATGTGTACCAGATCGAGGACTTAGAGAAAAATGAATAAAAATATAGTAATGTTTACAAATTTTTTAAAAATATGATTTAAAAAATTGTTATAGTTTTCTCTTATTCTAATTTTTTTTCAATAAATATTCAATTACTATATAAAAAATACATTTTTTTATTTAAATAAATAAATTTATTTTAAATCTTAGCTTTCGGCAAAATTTTCCATTCTCAAAGCAAGACATTTTTGCTGTCTTTTTTTTCTTCTATTTGATTGCTTTTCTGCAGGCGAGGCATATCTGCTTCTTCTTGGAGACAATAGTCCATGCGTCTGATCGTAGTGATGGTTAGTTTGAAAATATGACTTAATGTGAGCATGTGGTTTCGTGTTTTAAATATTGAAGAAATAGTCACAGTTTTAAAAACATTGTTATGTATTTGAATATTTAAGAAATATTAAAGCCAAAATAAACAATCTGATTGTTTATATATCTCGACCGGAAAAGACAATCATAAAAAAGAAAAAATGTCTTGCTTTGAGAATGGCAAATCTTACTAAAAGCTAATTTTAAAATAGATTGATTGATTTATTAAAAAAAAAAAATTACACATTGTTTATTTTGGTTTTAAAATTTTTATTCAAATACAAATTATTAAATATTAAAAAAATGTAACTATTTCTTCAATACAAAAAAATATTAAATCTAACAGTTCTCAAAATACCTCTCTAATTCCTTGTTTTACTATTATTTCTTATCTCATTTTATTCCATCTTAAAATGTTCTAAGTTATTGCTGCTCTTACACTGACCTTTCAACTCATTCCAGAAATATATTACTCTATTAGCAAAAAAAAAAAAAATCTTTAAATCAATTTGTTGGATCTATTTTTTAATAACCTACTAGATTAAGGAGAAATTTTTTTTTTTAAATGTCCACTATAGTTTTTTGTTTTTTAAAAAACTTTATTTCATCCCAAACAAGGCAGACGTAAGCAGTTACTGTGATTAGGGGCCAGATTTATCGTGAGCATCCTAAGTGGGGAATTGTGCGGCAAGATGTTTGTTCACATTACATTTCAATTTCTGCATGCTGGTACAGTCGGAAAAACAAATAGCAGGAAGGGAATTCTAAAGACAAGCGATCCAAGGAAAGAAGCTATTTGAATAGAAAGTTTTTCGGCATCTTGGAACCCCTACAGTGAAGAGGTGGGATTTTGCTGCTAATCAGGTTGGTCAGGTGTGTTTATGTTCGGTGGGTGGGTACACGTGCAGTAAGTTGGTTGGAGCAAATTCCGTAACAGTACTTGTAAAACAAGCACAGGGATGCAAGGTTGCGGTGATGAGACAGGAGCTGGAGCTTGGTCGACAGCACGGGACCTATTAGATTAAGGTTCTTTTTTGTGCCCTATTAATTTTATTCATTTGGTAAGACTTCCAGTCTCAATATTACATTCCAATTTCCATGTCTAGATAGACTTAATAGTTGATATTCTTGTTACCATACATTTACAAGAGTATGCAAATGTATTTCTTTTATTTTAAATATTTGCTGAATTATCAGAAGAAACATCCGAAGAAAAAAAATATGAAAGAATTTAGCATTTATATCGTCTAAGCTTATATATATTCCTTGTATTTCTGATAGTCATTATAAATTATACCAAAGTCCTTCAACAACATTGAAAAGTACATGGCACTATTTTCAAACCAATCAGTAACAAGTCAGCAATTGTTTTGAGGACAAAATCTAAAGAAACTGGCATGGTAGCAAAAATTCAGATACGCCACAAATATAAAATGATTTGCCTTTTACATCTGCCTAAACTTGAAAAGATCGGATGTAAGCAAAGCTAAAGTATTTTGGAAAAAAGTTAATCATATCTGATAACAAAATGTCTGATGTTGACTGATAATATGCTGATATCACTATATACACCCACTTTTCATATTTATGTGAGCTTTGTGTACTTCTAATATATATATATATATATATATATTAGTAGTATGAAAATATATCTATGGCAAGTAAGCTACACACAAAGTTTCATGTTTCATTCCTGAAGTAAATTACAAGGCTAACGTTTCGGTGTAGCTTACTTGCCATAAATATATTTTTTTAGTACTACTAAGCTCTACTCACGTATTGCGCACTGTTGAAATAAATAATGAAAATAGACATATGCAAAATATTATATTACCCTATATCATGTGTATACACATAAAATAATAAAATTATATATATATATATATATTAGTAATCTCCTAAACAAATAAACTGATCATTATGAATTTTGGAATACATATTCTAAAAAATGCAGTGAGTAACATGGGTACATTATTTTTTTATAAATGTTAACATTTGGGGGTGCATATAAAAAATTTTTGTTGTTACTTTTTATGAAACTATTATTATGAATTTAGGAATGTATGTTCTCGGCAACCCAGTGAATAACATGGATACATTATTTTTTTTTTGTAAACTTCACAATTTAGGGGGGTGCGCCCACCCAAATTCACAGCTGCCCTCAAAAAACCTTTAAAATAAGTTAGATACAAATCTATTATATAAAGGGCAGTTGTTTGTGTGTATCTCCAGCTAAAAGTAAAAAACTACAAAATAAACGCCCACAAAATTGGTATATTTTTGATTGGCATTGCCCTGGGTGAATAATACCTAAAATTAAGAAAATATTATTCATTCTTTGGGGTTCAACTGGGTCAGGTTTCATCCGGATTGGGGGGGGGGGGGAGTTTTTCAACCATTTCCAATATTACCCATTATATAAGAGAGGTGAATGACTTACAATATTAGTATTTTCAATATAGAGGGGTGGGAGGAGGGATGTGGAAAAACGAGAAGAGGGGGGGGGAGAAAGATACAGAGACGAATTGGGAGAGGTAGAGAGATAGAAGTTTTAATATAAAGATGTTACACACACTTTTTAACCTTTTCTATTGTTTTCTTTTTATGGCCGGGTAGCCTTGCTAGTATTTAATAGAGAAAAAAATTGCTCTACATCAAATTTTGAATTATTTTAAGCAATACATTTTTAAAAGGATTGGAATGTGCGTGTGAGCGTCAATAATATGTATGTGCTGGATAAAATTCTAAACTATTGAACTTATTATGAATTATGGAATATGTATTCTAGGAAACAGGGTATGTAACATGGGCACATTTTTTATTTTTTAAACTGTACCATTTAGGGGGCTGCCACCGAAACTGTACCATACCCCCCCCCCCCCAAAGAAAAGAAAATTTTAACTAATGCTATATTTATTGTTTATACCTGTCCTGGGACAGGTATTCTACTAGAATATACATAACCAATAAGAATACAAAGTTTATGGCATAATATTATGTGTTCAGGCTCCAAAAATTCAACATCAACAAATATTTATGCTTACATATGTTTCAGAAATATACAAATATGTATGTATGTATATATGATGTGAAAACATTATTTTCTCTTAGCTTTTTCATATCTGAAGATGTATAATATAACAAAAAGTTATATAGAATGAATAAAGTCGTTTGCACATAAAAATATTTTCTAGTCATCTTTACACCATATTTACTAGAAAAATAAATGTGACCCGTTGGGACTCCCTTTGAGCATGGGTTAGATTATTTGAATCAGGTAAAAGTGTTTTTGCAAAGCCAGTTAAATTTTTAAAAAAAGACAAAATTCAAAATTAGTCTTTCTGTTTACAATATCTCTCCAGTTATGGGTTTAATAATACTAATATTTGTGGGTGATATTGTCTTGTTTATAATGGACCATTCCAATCTTCTGTTGACTGTTGAGAGAGAGACGGAAGTGAGAGAGATAGACAATATAAAATAAGACCAGGTGGGTCAAACAACAGTGAGAGAGGGTGAGAGTAATAGACAGACACTTAGTAAGAGATGGGTGACTTACAAATTATGGCTAATTAGAATAATTAAAATAGATTTTGTATAATTAAAATATAAATAAAAAAAAGTCTTAGGCAAACAAACGTTGATTATGATTGACTCAGCTTTATGAAGTTAGGTATGTGTACATGTTTGTAGATTCGTACGTCTATATATATCTAAAAATTGCTGACTGCCTTACTAAAAATACTAACAGGGTAAATGTATTACAAGAGACTCTCCAAAAACTGTCTTTAATTTTACTCAATAAATTATATATGAACAATAAAATTCCATTTTTAAATGTTCTTATTAACACAAATAACATTTACCATCTCCACGTATAGAAAAACCACCAGTAACAACTCTTGTAGTCTAAACTTTAAAAGTGCATGTTCCCCTCTAGTATAAAAAAAGCCATCATCAAAAACTTAATATCACATGCTAAATTAATCCCGTCTTCCCAAACCAATTTCTATAAGGAACTCACAAACATCAAATGAGTTTTTATTTATTATTGTAGACAAAGAAAGGGGAAAACTCCATTAAAAATATTCATTAATGTAATAAAAACTGCAACACTCCAATTAACAATCATATCTAAAACGCATTTCCCACAACCAAATGTATAACTACAAAATAAAGGTAAATACTTTAAAGGTGCTGATATACAGGGTGGGCAAAAATAAGGGTCCTATTGTTAAAAATTCATAACTTTTTTATTTATTGATTTAAAAAAATTTTTTTTTAGAATAAGTAAAGGACCCCTTCCGAAGCAAGCATGAGCCGTATTAGCCCTAAGGAACGTACCCTCATTTAGAAAACATTATTTTTGCTTAAAAAACTCAAAACAGTGTAAAAAACAATACTTTAGTTTTTGTAAGTTTTAAGAAGTGTTTTTCGGCTAAAATTTGTTTTGTTTATTTCAAAAAATCTCGGAAGTGTCAGTCTACACACACATAAAGTTTGGTGAGTTTAACTTTCATTTTGTGGAAGTTATTCAAATTCAAGTTATTCAAATTTAAAGATAGGACCCTTATTTTGGCCCACCCTGTATAAGAATGTATTTCCCACCATTATCATTAACGCCCATTTTACATGCTGGCATGTGTTGGGACGGCTTTTAGAAATTGACTTCAAAACTAACCTATCTCTGGCTAGGTCTTTATTTATCCCCCTCCCTATTAAGTCCATTCTTACCACCCCCTTCTAGGTTTTCCTCCCCCTGTGAACTGAACCTGCTACCTTAACTGTTTTACATCTATTAACCCAAGAACTGCATTCTTTCAACGTAGCCATATCACTGAAGTCTCCTGTTCTGCACACATCTACCTATACTGTCCCGATTTAATCTTCCTTCGAGGTCATCAGATCTAAGCTGGTCTTTAAGACTCACATTATACATCCATCATGTCATTCTCATATCATTTTTCTCCATGCATTTTTAATCTAGTATGTGCCCCCTTAATGTAAATAAATATCCCCGACCAACCCGACAATCAGCTAAATCCCACCCCTTCACTATAGAGGTCCCAAGATGCTGGAAGTCTTTCTACCCTAATAGCTTCTTTCCTCAAACTTTGGAATTCCGTCCCTGCTCCCCGACTCTACCAACACGCAGAAATTTAAATGCAACATGTAAATATATCTCGCTGCACAACTCTCTATTAAGGATAACCCTATTAACCTGGACCCTAATTTAGTAGTATTAAAAAAAATGCCTTTATATTAAATTAATACTACTAATTTTATTACTTTTTGGTTTTATAAAAATCGCTCCAACAAAGCATTCAAGCCACTTGATGTAAGGAGCTTAAAAAAAATTACCACTTCAAGGTCAAAAACTAGCCAATGATGAGTGTTAGATTCCAACTTAGAAAACAGCAATTCTTCTCCCTTTGTCAGAAACATCGCTCATGAAATGTGAGGACTAATGGACAAAATAAAGGAAGCAGGAGTTACGAGGCTGCTGAAAGTGAATCCAAGGTCCACATTTACTTCAATCA
The DNA here is from genome assembly GCA_963556195.1 of Sepiola atlantica. NCBI lineage: Eukaryota > Metazoa > Mollusca > Cephalopoda > Sepiida > Sepiolidae > Sepiola > Sepiola atlantica. Next base: position 158,325,122 of record OY744522.1, on the reverse strand, counting down.
CGTTGACACACCCGTTCCTGTTAGATCAGCATAGTTAAGTAACGTTGAGCTTGGCTAGTATTAAATGGGTGACCATTTGGGAAGACCAGGTGCTATAACAAAATTATCTGCAAATTCAAATAAATCTACGAATTAATAGTATACAAAAACATTCTCACCCGAAACAAACGTTTGGTTTGATTATTTTGTTTTACGGCATATCAACACTTTTCGGGTTATTTAATGCCGAATCCGGTCATTTTGGTAAAAAGATTTTATGCTTCAAGTTCTATATCTCTTCAAATATTTATTCATGGTGTTTCGTTTGGTTGTTTTGTTTTACGGCATATCAACCCTGTTCGAGTTATTTAATGCTGAATCCTGTCATTTTGGTAGAAGTTTTTATATGTTCAAATATTTATTCATGGTGTTTGATTTGTTGTTTTGTAGAGGAAAATTGTTGTTCTTGTTTTTGGCTTTGCAGGACATAATTGAGTTTTACACAGGAAAAGGAAAAAACAATAAGATCAATGTTTGGTGCATTTTTGATCAGGAAGTCAGTATCTTCAGACAGCCTGATCTGGTAGCACCAGGTTGAAACAAAGACTCATCAGGAAACTTAAATGAATCTCTATCAAAATATGTAGACAATAATTGCCCAAGTTATTTAACCAAATGCATATAACATGGAAATCAACTTTTCATAATTGGAACAGAGCTGAATAAAGACAGCAGTCCTTGAACACAAGGTGCTCAATATCCTTTTCGATAGAGCTTTATAATAATAAATGTAGCTTATCTTAGCACTTTACTGCAGTTTCATAGATTGAACTCCTGAACGTTTTTATACATTTGCATACAAATTCAAACTTTGTATTCAAATGTATAAAAACGCTCTTAAGTTTATTAATCCATGAAACTGCAGTAAAGTGTTAAGATGCGCCAGTTTTATTATTACACACACACACACATCTTTTCCTTTTTATCTTTTCTCTAACTCACTAATTACCGCATTCATTTCTAATCTGGTGATACCAGATCAGGCTGCCCTGTGGCTCCCTGAGACGAAATTCACCTACATTGAGGTTTTTTTTTTTTTTTTTTTTTGTTTGTAAAACTTAATTATGTTCTACAAAAACAAAAACAACAGCCCCTCTCCCTTTCTCCCTCCCCTTTTTTATTTTTCCTACCCTACTCCCGGTCCTGGATATGACCTTAAACTACATCCGATGGTGAGATCCGGCTTACGGACTTTGGGGAATGTGGAGCCTCCTCTTAATTACCATTGCTCCCAGGTCCACCCTGACCCGGAGTGGTAGTACCTGTTAGGGTCCCAACTATGGGTTAAATAGAAACAGATATTAAAAGGGGAAAGAAACAAAAAAAGAGAAGAAAACAAGACCAGATTCGGCATTAAATAACCCAAAAAGGGTTGATATGCCGTAAAACAAAACTACCAAACCAAAAACCCTGATTAAACATTTGAAGATATAAAGAACTTGAAGCATAAAAACTTTCACTATAATGACCAGATTCGGCATTAAATAACCCAAAAAGGGTTGATATGCCGTAAAACAAAACTACCAAACCAAACTTCATTTCTAATGTTTGTTATAATAATAGCTTCTTTTTTTTCTCTTGGTTTTTAAATATCTAAAAAGTCATGAATTGAATAAAGCATATCTCATTTGAGAAGATTTTCCAGTCTTGGATAAGAAAAAGACCAAACCACAAACTTTAATGTCGTGATGGGGAGCCACGATGGTGCAGACGTATGCAAGTTAGCAGGAATATATATATAGTATATAAATTTATATATATAGATATATATAGATATATATAATAAGTTTTCATCTATAATCAACAAGGAAAATGTTGCATTATTTGGATTATTCAGACTACTGTTCTCATCTTGAGTGTTATTCTCAATGTTTCGGCCGATGTAACCTCCGACCTTCTTCAGGTGTATCTTGTCGAACTCGGGAATCTTTCTGCTGATCTCGGGAATCTGCACGGAACTTCGAATAGAATCCTTTACTTAGTTAACGGAGGTAGAATGCTCTCGTTTCTTCAGCCATGACTGGGTAGAAGTCTTGAGTAATTCGCAATTGTATTCTTACAGACCTTGGCGTAACAGATAAAGTACGAAGTAAAATTCAGTTCTAAGTGATGTTCTTCTGAAGGTTGACGGTTCAATCCTCAGTTCGGGCGATATTAAAAATACAATTATAAACAAGAGCATGCTACCCTTGTGGATTAAATAAAAGGCTGCGTTCAAAATTCCGCACAGATTCCCGAGTTCAACAAGATACACCTCAATTAGGTCGGAGGTTACATCGGCCGAAAAGTTGTGAGAATAACACTCCAGATGAGAACAGTAGTCTGAATAATCTATATAATACAACTTATCAATCGTCATCTCAAAAATTGAGAAAGAAGGAAAATGTTGGCATTTAGATACATACATTTCATACATGGTGACTCTGGTTAAAATGACATTCTTCAGAAGGGGATGAGTATGGCTAACATTGAGGACCCTTCTGGGTGCCACTATGGCGAAAACAACGACGATCCTGTGGGGAGTGCCACTATAGCTAAATCGGCAGCAACCCTTAAGGGTGTGTTAATATAACTAAAAACGACGACAACCCTTAAGGGTGTGTTAATATAACTAAAAACGACGACAACCCTTCAGAGGTGCTACTATGTCTAAAAAGACAGCATCCAAAATGATCACCCTTCAAGGGTGCCACTATGAACAAAACAACACTTCGAGGATGTCACTATGGCCCTAAATTATAAGCCATCAGGCTGGCCACTGACAGGAACCATGCCAAAAGGCAATCTATGTCATGAGGTCAATATCCTTGGAGTAAGAGTGGCAATTATGATGAAGGGTTCATTGTAGTCAACTATTTCAAATAATTCATGGCACAAGGCTGTGTAGCAGTGAGGGCTGAGACTTTTACACATGAGTATAAATTCATAAATGAAAATAACAGATCTGACATGATTTAAAATTGTCTTGCCAATTCCTCAACTGTGAGTGATTAACCATTATGCAACTTGAACACCCTCCACCCTCCCCAACAGGAATATGACACAAGGCCCTTATCAGGGGACAGATGGGGTGGGGCTCAAGATAAGAAGGAAATAAATGCCATTTAGATAACATATAAATGATAGACACCAGATTCAAAACACAGGATGTTATAGTGACAAGGTCAGGAAAAAAATTTCTTCTTTTTTTTGTTTCTTCACTATCTAATCTTTTTAGACAAATCTCCCTGGAATAGAGAGAGAGAGAGAGAGAGAGCATGTATGTATGTGCGTGTGTTATATATATATATATATATATATATATATATATATATATATATATATATATCTCAGGATGTGGCAGATGGAGACGCTATCTGGGTCAGAGAAGTTAAATGTTTTCCAGATTCTGGGGTAAGAGTGAGACTTTTATAGCAACATAATCGCAAAGATCCTTTTTCATATGAAAGATTAGTGACTGCTTAACTTTTTAGCTAGGAGCAAAGTGTAGTATTTGTTCTGATACTAGACGTCATCTTTGTCCACGGTTGGTGAAGGAGAAATTCTTCTAGACTGAGATAATTTTTATTTTTGTCTCAATACAGAGTGCCCCTTTTTGAGAAGTCAGATCCTCTCCCCAATAAACAAACAACCTGCCCTAGTGAGAAGGCAAGTAAATAGGAACTAACGTGGATACTTGGCTTTTTCCAGGGTTAAAGGAGATGATAGTCAAACGTCTCTGAACGACAGAAGAGACGGGGTTGCAAGGTGCGACTGGGTATTTACTTCCTTCCCACTGCAAGAAGGTGTAATCACAAGATCGGGAGAATCAAGCCAGCGCCCCTAAAAGGAGGGCACTCGGGCCTATTAAAAATTGCTTGGGCAGCCCCAACGGCATTCCCCGGTCGGGCGCCTCAGACAGTTAGCAATAAACTAACTCCTTTCCAAAGAGGAGAGGCAAGGCCTGGGAGGGTGGTCCTCCTAGAACTACCCAGGACAATAAAATATTAGTAAACAACCAAATTTTTCATAAATAATTTATTCCGACAATTCAGTAGTAAAAATGCGTTATTATCACTCACCATGAAAGAAAAGTCGTAGAAATGCAAATGTTGTCCATGACAGAAAGATAAAATTTGGTGGCAATTTAACATGGATCAATCAATTAATCAATCTGAAAATTTTTTTAAAAATAAGCAGATTTTTCCTTGAATTTTAATAGGGGAAAAAAAAAACAACTTTCAATCATTTAAAACTGAGCTCAAACATACGCACTAACATATTGATTCCAAATAGGCCATTGGTTTTGCTCGAATATTAACCACTGAGAATTAATGCATGGACAGACAGACACATTTGCTTTGTATGTATATATATATATACATATATATATTATATACATAGGTAAATGGATAAATGCGAAAGTTTCATGAGTTCATAGAGAGAGGTGGGAGGTGATTGTTCTCTCTTTCTCACTCCCTCTCTCTCTCCTACCCCTACTCTCTCTCACTCTCCTTCCCTCACTCACTCTAGCAACGCTAAATTTTCTTTTTTTATTATTTTAAAAGAACCCCCACCCCCACCCCCACCCAGGCACCATCTGTGAAATCACCGAAAATTCAAATTAGTTTTAATAAGGGGTAAATTTTTCAAGGAATTTCATGACACCATTCAAATTTCCCTCGGATTCCATCTGGGGTTACTAGTGTTCAATTATCGATTCCCGGGATGTAATTGAAAACAAAGACTTATATCATGATCAAACAACTTTTGGGGAGTAAAATTTTATGAAGAATACAAAGAATACAATGGTAGTAATAATTTGTATTAGAGGTTTTGAGAATATTGGGGGGGGGGGTGTACACACTCACGCTGGATATCCATAAACAGTAAAGATGATGTCTTACTTTAATTTAGGAATAAAATAAATAAGTTAAAAATGATGATATGGTTCAGGGATGAGAGCAGAAGTACACAGGATTATCATTACTTCCTGGGCAACGCCGGGGTAGAAGCTAGTGATTGATGTAACACAAGTTGTTATTTTTACCCATGGAAGGAGGTTCATACCTTTCCCTACAGTGTTAGTGCATACTCATTCTCTCTGTGTTGCGTCTCTCTACCATCTACTGATCTCTTCCACAAATTTCTCCAATCCCAACATGAAAAATCTCCAAACAACAGACAAACTTTAAACCTAGTTCCTCAACTTCTAACATCACCAGGTCTCCTTTCCCAACATTAGGGGTCTACGTTACAACCTTCCAGAGGTTGAAATCCAATTACAGGAGACCAAACCGGACCCATTCTTTCTGTGTGAAATGGGTATTATTACCCCGTCAGCTTCCATTGACTATATTTCATGATTACAGGTTACTCGAACTTGGTATCAAAACTCGACCTTCAAGATTGCCACGGATATGAAATTTGTGCCTACATTAATGATGGCTTTCCATGTGGTACAGACATCTCCGAAGAAGACCCCAAATTACCCTATATATGTTTCCATTATCACTTGCTCACAGCACAATATTTATCTTTGCCCTCTATCGTCTCCACAATGATGGAGTTACTATCTTTGAGAGTATATCTGAGAAAATTGACCATATTCTGTCTGTTCACCCTTTTGCCAGCATCCATGTCTATGGTGACTTTAATGTTCACAATGTTGAATGGCTAGTCCACTCAAACAAGACTGATGATGAAGGGAGGTTTTGTCATGACTTTTCCCTTGCTTATGATCTAACACAGATTGTTGATAAACCCACTCGCATACCTGATGCTGATGGACATTTCACAAGCCTCCTTGATCTTTTCCTGACAACTTGTCCTGAACAGTGTTCATCCATTGTTCTGTTTCTGCTGGGATCTTCCGATCACTTAGTTGTCTCAACTAAGATCAAAATAAAGTTCACCTTAGATCTGAAGTGGAAGACTTACATCAGATCTGTTGCTAAGGTCCCTGGAAAAAAATGGCTGGATCATTCTACCACTCCAGAAAGTATATCGCTCCTGATACAGTCCTCTCCCTGTATAAGAAGCAGATACGTCCTAAGATGCAGTACTGTTGCCACATCTAGAGAGGTGTCGCTCAGCAGAGAACTCTCTCCTGCCTTGACAGAGAACAAAATCGACTTAGGAATTTAGTGGTGGAATGTCTTCTTTCCTGCAGCTTCTTTCTTACAGAAGAGACGTTGCTAGTCTTTCCTTACTCTAGCGTTAGTTTCATAGTAGGTACTCGACTGAGCTCCGATCTCTGCCCCCCCCCTCCCCCAGTAAAACATTCACAGCAAAAACATGTAAATAATTTTCATTTCTTCATCAGTGTACCTATAACCAAACAGAGTTTCTTTCCAAGAACTGTTTGTCTGTGAAATGCAATACGACGTGGCTGCTTCCCAGTTAATTACAGCATGGTCGTTTTCAAGACAATTTAAACAAATTCTTGTTGAGTCGTCTCATTAAGTAATTAATTTCATCCCAGATCCAACTATGGTTTGCAATCCTCAAAGTGTTTGTCTCACCATTCACCTGACATAAGCCATTAACCCTTGTCCTCGAGCAGCTTTTGGGACTTGATGAGCAGCGATTCGTTAGTAAAAAAAAAAAATGAAGAAAGTGATCACAAATCCAATAGGATTTGAACTGGACATAGCCGATTCCATAAGCAGTGACAGTGTCCATTAAGCCAATCACACACACCAATATACAAAGAGGGTTTACAAAGGTTTTAAGGTGATTTCATATGCAATGATATATCTATTTATATAAAGTTAGGTATGTACGTATGTACAGGATTCTATTCTAAACTAATTAATTACGAATTTTGAAACACAGCTGCTAGATGTAATGGGGTCAAAATGTGGGCTATATTTATTTTAATTTAGTTTTATGCAAAGGAAGCAAAAAGGGGTGGAAGTCCTTTGTGAAAATTCACATATCTTATTTTTGTGAAATTTTAATAATGGGTATTAGACATAAATTAATAAATATTCCCCAACTTTCAGTTTCTTTGGAGTATTTTACAGAGTTTTTAGGGGCCATAATATGAGCACAACTTTTCAATCAAAAGTTCAAATATATCAGATTTGCATTGAATTGTATTTCTAGCTATTAAGAAGGATTCCTTGAATTTCAATTTCTTCTTAAGACCCCTTTAAGCTTAAGCCTTAAATTTTAAACATTTTCAAAAAGAAAAATCATGTAACTGAATTTGATCAAAATTAGAATAAGGACTCTAGACATAAGGAATTAGTATCATTATATTCTGATTTTAGTCTTCATATGGAGATATAAAAGTGGTGCAAAACTGTTCTGTTCGTGGAATTAATTTTACCCATCCTGGGACGGGTATTCTTCTAGTCTATATAAAAGAGACAGTTTTGTTTGTCCGTTATAGAAATCAATATTGTAGTTATTGAGTGTTAACTATTCTGTACGTTTACTCAATTTGGTTCAATTCATAATTAAAAGACAAAAATATACCAAAATAATTAAATTTTTCAAAATTTTAATTAAAAATATATAATAATTTGGTAAAAAAATGAAAACAAAAATGAAAGTAAAAAGACTCCTGGGCAACGTTGGATATGTATGGTTAATTCTAAATAAATAAAATAAACATGAGAAATATTAAGTGGATAGATGAAAATAAATGATTATGAAAGTGAAAGTAAATATTGGCCACGTTGTGGATGACGTTATCTTTAATATATTATTAAAGGGTGTGGAAATCACCCTGTGAGAAATCACAAGATACAGAGAGAGGGGGGGGGGAGGAGGGGGTTAATTTTTGAGTGAATTTAAACTTGTTGCCTTGAGGCGTCGGGCACACCATACACATACATATTAAATGGACATTTGTCAAACGTGCCCTCGTTGAGGAGAGGAGGAAAGTCAATTACTTCTCTAGCTTGTCAGGTACATCGGATCCTTGTGTTAAAAAAAAATAATTTTAACCTTATAAATCACGAGCAGAGCTACCCAGCGTTGTCCAGAATCATGAATAACGAAATAGAGTTCTTGTTTTTAAGCATATAACATCTTTCTTTTACCCTCCCCCCTTCTCTCTGTTTAACAGCAAGAAAGAAAGAAAACGAAAGCTTATTGTTTGAACTAGTTTCAGTGTAGTTTTTAAAACAACTATCAGTAAGAATAAAAACAAAACTGTACCCCCCTCCCCTGCCTACTAATTTACCCCCTGGTTACCTCAATTAAATGAATATTACAGAGTCATACTGGATCCGATGATGTACAGTTTGTATGATGTAGTTCCCAACTTTTAGTAGCTGGACACACATGCATACACAAAATGTCCTTTATATATTAGACTAGCATGGCTAGCCGGAGTTGCCTGAGGGCATGGATACAAAAATAAAAAGTGTAACATCTTTCTTTTAAAACAAACCAACCTCCTCCTCTCCCCCCCCCCCCTCCCACTGGAAAATAATCGTTGACGGATTACTACATAATAACACAAAAGAAAAATCGTTCTAAATATCGACCTCCCCTAACATAACTAATTATGTTTCTGGTTACCCACAAAACAATAAATATTTTTTTGCCCAAAGCAATGCCGGAAAAGAATATATCAGCTTTGTGGGTGTGTCTAGTGTAGTTTTTTACTTTTAGCTAGACACATTAATTGATCAATTAAAAGAATAATGAATGACGAATAAACAGGTTGTAACAATTGCCATTTTTTGGTAAAGGTTATTTCGACGTCGTATATTATTTTCATGAAAATTAAATTAGGCTAAAAACGTATACAAAGACCCCCCCCCCCCCTGCTTAATCCTTAGTAATCAATTCATAAAAAAATTAACTTAAATAGATTCTATAGCCCCTCCTCCATAAGAATTTTTTTCTTAAACTTATTTGGAAGCATTTAAACGGTCGGTTAATTCCTATTTCAGTCACCTAAATGATTATATATTTTTTAAAACTTAAAAATTTTTTTTTTTTTTAACATAGTTCACCCAAACAAGGCAGGCCGCCACTGTAGACGTAAGGGGCTTCTGAGAAAAAGAATAGGGGAGAAGGTAGGGGGGGTAAACCTAAATTGGGATCTGCGCAGCGAGATGTCCGTTTACATCAGTTTTAAATTTCTGCATGTCTGTACTGTCGGAGAAACAGGGGGCAGGGAGGGAGTTCCAGAGGCCAGCAATACGAGGAAAGAAGCTATTTGAGTAGAAGGCTCTCCGACATCTGGGGGGACCTCCACAGTGAATGAATGAGATTTAGTTGATTGTCGAGTTAGTCTAGTGAATTTACGTCGAGGGGGCACCAGAGTAGCCAACTAACGAGTTACTGCTCATTAAGGCCCAAAGGCAACTCGAGAACAAGGGTTAATGGTTTGTGTTAAGTGGATGATGACACAAACACCTTGAGCATAGCAGACGATGGTTTGATGTGGATATAATTTGATTACTTAAGAGGACATCTCAACAAAAATTGAACTTGAAAACGATCATGCTGTAGTCAGCTGGGAAGTAGCCCTGTGGTAATGCGTTCCACAGACGGACAGTTCTTGGAAAGAAACTCTGCTCATGGAAGTTCCGTTTAGCTCCAGGTATTAGAGTGAAATGGATTTCAGCATAGCTATGACATTACTCCCAAACAACGTGTTTGTATTTTGGTGACAATAAAACGAAAAGAAAAACATAACATTAGGTTATTGATTGCAAGTTTCATCGTACACATAAAACGATGAAATAAAGACTCCCTCGTAAAAATAGAGTCGCCAGCTGTATAAACAAATCCAGAAATAGGCCCGCTAAGCAAGAACGGTAACTCAAATTACTAATTTTCTACTTTAAGGACAGGAAACCATTTTTTAATGGTAAAAATAAAGATAAACATTTACTCCACCCCAAGTGATCGAGTTAATTTAATTTGTAAACAAAAACCAAATTCGAAAATTAAAAAACAATAAACATTTTTTTTCTAAACTCGGAATTGATGACGTAAGTACTGAAATGTTCTTGGATAGCTATTCCTAAAAAGTACCAATAATAAAATCAAACTGATTTTTTTTATAAATGGAATTTTTAAATATTTATTTAAAAAATATTAGATTGTTTAATACGTGTATTACAAATTAACAAGCCATTAAAGGAAAATTTATGAAAAAACTTTGAATTTTGTCATTTTTTATATAGCCGAACAAATTAACTATCATAATAATGAAGTACCGCCCGTTTTTGTTGTTGTTTTGTTTACAAATAATAATTTGTTTTCAAGAAATTGTTTACCAAATAATAAACTCAAACTGTTTTTTATGAACGGAATTTTGAAAGTGAAACTAAAAATAAAAAATCGAACCGGACAAAAATATAATGGGGGATTATTTTTGCCGTAACACCTGTCGAAATATGTGACGTCACATTTGGCCGCCATAACACAGTTATCATCTTCAATATAACCGTTCTTTTATGAAGTTATTTTTCGAGGGGCTAAAAAAATTGTTTAACCCTAATCTAACCCTTCACATGTTCAGTGTCATCTGCTTTTTTTACATTTTTCTTTTCAGCTTTCAAAAAATACCTGGCACGCTAGGAAGTAAGTGTAGTATCTGTTCCGATGGATACTGCACCCCTATAGACGGGTGTCGTCTTGTCCTTCGGGACTTGATTCCACCTGTCTGTGTGTTTGTCCTGTGCGGTTCTAGGAGGTCCACCCTCCCAGGCTTCGCCTCCCCTCTTTGGGGAGGAGTAAGTTTATTGCTTACTGCCTGAGGCGCCCTTACCGGGGAATGCCGACGGGGCTGCCCAGGCAATTTTTAAATGGCCAGAGTGCTCACTTTCTCGGGCGCTGGCTTTTCAAACCCCACTTACTCGACCCAAGCATTGGTCACATCTTACTTGTGGGAGTAAGATAAAACTGGCCTTGTGCCTAACTCCTGCAGAGGAGTAAATAAACATAAACAGCTTCGTGCATTTCCGGGACTGCCTCGGGATTTTCCGTCAAAGTACAGAAATCCTCTGATTACCCATTCATTGCAATTACCGTGTTTTGTTTTTTTTTTGGTGGGGGGGGGGGGTATTTAGGTAAAATATAAACTTCATAACAAAAGTTTACGCAATTAAAGTTGTCCTAACATAGCAACGGCTTTAAGGTAGATTTTAGTTTTAAAATATCGAAACAAAAACAATTAATAAAAAAGATAGAATAACAATTAATTTAGTATTGACAAACAAACAAAAAGTGAACACGAACTTAATTGAATAAGTAAAGTCACACTTCACAAGTCTCGTGTGGAATAAAATATAACTTTTTTCCAAATTAAAAAAAAAGTACTGGAAATTAATTCCCATTTCCTTCGATAATAAATTGAAAAATAAACTAACCACTTTTTCTGCAGAATAAATGTTGATATTTGTTGTAAAAGTTTTCTTTGTTAAAAAATAAAAGTTGAATCGGAGAAAAATACAGAGCGAAAAAAGTGTTGACTGATTGAAGATGCGCATAGAATGGTGACGTCATCAAAAGTTGCGTTGCTTCGCCGAGAAGCGGGAGTGTGTTGTTGAGTAGTAGAGGGAGGTAATAAAAACGAAAAAGAAACGAGGAGAGATAAGTAAGAGGGATGTAATAAATAAAGAGAGGGGGTAAAAGTTATTTTTAAAAAAACAGCTGGAGAGTGAAAAGTGAGAAAAAAATAAATATATTATAAGTGACTAGAGAGGGCGGCAAATAGAAAGCTTGTAATGTAACATTCAATTAGAGATTGGGAGAGAGTAAAATTATAGAGGGAGTGGGAAGAAAATAAAAGGGAATAGGAAAAGGGAGACAATCGATGTTAAAACGGAAAAGGATAGCGTAATAATTTTAAGAGGGCGAGGGAGGTTAAAGTGGATCTAGAGCGGAAGCGAGAAAGAGAGGGAGGAGGAGAGATAGAGAGTGTAAAACATAAAACGGCCACAGAGGAGAAAAGACAGGAATCAAGAATAGGAAAGGGGAGACAATTCGTGTTGGAAAAGATAGCGTAATGTTTTTAAAGAGAGTGAGGGGGGTTCAGAGAGTAAGTAAGAAAACAAGGTCATAGAAAGGGGGAAGTTAGAAGCGATAGGTGATAGCGTAAAAGATTATAGAGAGGGGTGACGAAAGGAAAAAGGTTAGTGAGAAACGTTCGAAATTAAAGAGGAAAGGGAAAGGTTCGCAGTCGCAGAGGGGAAAGAAGAAGAAGGAGCTCTTTATATATAGTTGTTTGTATTTAGATCCAGGAGATCAGTAGGCTGAAAGAAAGAGAGTACTTCTTTATATCCACGCTTAATGTGGAATAGTAGACAATAATAATAAAACAGTAATCGCGTAAGGAAACCTACTTGATGTGATTTTTACAACACGGAGAGAACTGTTTCAGAATAACTACAAACAGAAAAAAAACACGTTAATTGACTTACTGGGGAAAAAATAGGATACACTTGGAGTTTTATAACAGTTACAACAATACAAGTTAAAATTGCAAGTTAATATTTTACAGAATAATAAGCAAAGAAAGGAAATCGGGGATCGTTTACTACGAAGATCGGGTCTCCTGCAAATCCCCCAAATCTCCCTCTATGGTGAGTCGGGCCCTAGTGTTTGCCAATCACCGACCCCGGGATGGCATCCTACGGTAATGAATTACAAACCTATAGGAGATTCTTAGACAATTTCTGTCAACAGTTGAAGACCAAGAAGGAAGTTGATGAGGGCAAATCGGCACCAGTTAAGCTCTGCTACCAATATCTTATACAGAGCGAAGTTGAGGGCGAATCTCTGGAATGGGCGCGACAGTATCTCATATACTGGTAAGTCATCAGCCTTTTCTCTTTTTTTAAGGTAGTTAAAAAAACAAAAAAACTTAATTGATGGTTGGTAGAACATTACAAAAAGAAGTGATATATGAGTTATGAGTTATATTTCCCTCTTCCATTTAATACTAATAATTCAGATTAATAACATTGTGTGACCACTTCTCGCGTGTTTGTGTATTTCTCGCGTCAACGTAACTTTGATAATTATGCATTGAATTATTATTTTATTTACGTGTAATCGAATATTTATTCAAATCAAAACTAACATTAAGAAACACTAAAACGATTTTCAAAAAGTCGTAAACATGACTAGTAACTAGTTTCTTAAGTAAAATTTAAACGCACGCTTTTTGTTCGTTATGGCTGTAATGTTGAACGCGACTTACAAGAAAGGGTTAATCTCTATATTAATAAAATTGTGTCCATTAATCGTATTTCTCGCCTTTACGTGACTTACAACTTTTTATCTACTATTAATCGATTATATATTGAAATCAAAAACGCAATAGCGTAAAATAAAACGAAATTTTATAAAATCCTATTTAAAAAAAAATATCGAAATGAAATCCACCGTAATGCATTTCGGTTTCTACGTTTAAGTAGAACACAACCGTTTTAATTTTGTTAACAGTTGAAAAGGGGGTACTTCTGTTTGTGAACTATTCTGTACTTTCGCCTAACAATTTAATAAACAAAAGGTACCGTAAAAATTGAATTTAACTTGAAAATCCTATCTAAAAAAATAACACGAGCCGTAAACTACATAAGTATCCAAAATCCTATTTAAAAAGTGGGTTGGGGATAAAAATGAAAGTAAAAAGACACCCGGGCAACACTGGGTTACGTGCAGGTAGTAATAATAAATAAATATCTTGTTTGTTTTTAGCATTTTCTTTTACTTTTAATATTTATTTTAATTTATAGTAAAAAAAAAGAAACGAAAACAAAATACTGCATTGGGTTGCCCTTAAGAGAGGGGCTTTGTTTCCCTCTTTTTTTTTTGTATTCGTCTTTGTAGGAAACCGATTTAGGGTATTCCTTACCTCCGTCGTGTGTAACGTAGTTTTAATTTAATTCAGTTGCTTATTTTTGCGTGTCACTCGGGGTGAATTCTTTTGACGTTTACGCTTGTTTCAGGTTTGTTTGTCACAATAAGGACCAATTGTTTTCTTTGTCCTTTCGTATTACAATATACAGATTGGTTTAAAGGTAGCTTAGCCGTAAAATGCCCTTGTTTAAGGTGCGTTTAAATAACCCTTAAACGTTTTGCAATCTTATTTTTTAAAAAGAAAGCACATGGCTTATTAGACATTATCAATAATAGTAGTAGTACCTACCCGGCATCGCCCGGGAGTCTTTACTTTAATTTTTGTTTTGCCGATTGTCCCCCCCCCCCTCCCGATTTTTCTCTTAATTTCTTATAAAAGAACATTTATTTATTTTTTTTTTTTAAAGATAATTTAATGAAGGAATGTTTTATTTTTATTTTTTTTAAATCGGTTTTGCAATAAAATTGTCTTTAAAATTGTCTTTAAATCCCATAAAGACACTCGATTTTTTAAAAACTGATTTTTACTGAATTATTATTTTTAAAATATGATTTTAAAAGTTAAATTGAATTACAGTATCGTTTGGTCATTAAATTATAACTAATTTTGTTATGGTGATGTTTTAATCTCTATTTATACCATTATTGAATGTAAATAGCTCCCAAAACATTCAATCTTTTAATACATGAGCATTTGCTAAGCATTTTAAAGCCAGTTTAAATTACTTTCTTCGACAGTTTAAATGCTTCCAAATTCCTTTGAAGTTTCACGAAGTAATTTTTTTCACGACTATTAACAAAAGATTAAAGTAGCTGACGTGTTTACAAAAAAAACGAAATGCATTGTGATAGATTTTATTTCGTAATTATCATTTTTTAAATATGATTTTTTAAATTCGTTTTTGTTTAGGCTATTGCATTTAATTTCAATAAATATTCAACTACTAGTAAATGAATATTGAAAATATTAATTCAATGTGTAAGTCACGTCGTCGCGAGAACAACATGCACACGCAGAGACACGTGAAGTGGTCTATATAATTTTATGAATATTATTACTTTAAGAGTATGATGCAGTGTAGTGTGTCGCATTTAGCATTGCTTTTATCCGGCTGCTTTCTTAAATACGTAATATTAACATGTTAAAACATAAGATTATCGGTCAGCCCTTTCTAAATTCCCTACATTTTTCTATATTTGCGTCAAATTGTTTCTTTCTAGTCTCGTCTTATTTATTATTCTGGGTTAGAAACGGATCTTATCACTTTCATATTCGTTACCATACGTGAACATGCCCACGTCTGTTTAGACAAGTGGTAATTATAACCTCATTTTTGTTGTTATGGAGTCAAATGTAACATTTTTTGTTTCTAAAAGAAAAATTGACATCGAATGCCCAAATTCACAAAATAATAAAACTAACTACCTTAAAAATGATTTTCTACATGTGTTCAATATCGATTGTCTCGATAAAATTAGCAATCCCCCCCCCCCCCCCCCGATCGCATATTTTTACTAGTATATATGATGAACGAACATAACTGCCCTTCTGAGCATTTACTCAGAAGAGCAGTTATGTTCGTTTTAGTGTGTCCTCGGTCAGTGAAGGAGAGGTCATTTTGGACCGAGGCAATTTTTTATTTTTTTTCCCAATCTAGAGTGCCCATTTTTGGGGAGCTGGATCTAAATACAAATCGACTTTGTGTCTTAACTTTGTCATCGTGGGGAAGCTAGGAATTACACTACATTCCCCAAAGAAGGCGGTAATACATGGGAGGGAGAGTATCATGACAACAGAACAGATATCCAACCCCCTGAATTGAGCATTGAAAGATAGTAGTCTGAAATAGTATAGTAAACTGAATGAATCATTAAACGGTAGTTTCGGCTTTAGACAGCCATATACAAAATCTCCATTAGTAATAGATTTCAAGACAACTTCGTGTCCGTTTTGTTTCGTGACTACGAGAATTGGATTAATATTTTTTTTGATTTTCTAGCAATCGAATATTTATTGAAAAAAAATACAATAGCATAAAATTAAACGAAATTTTAAAAATCCTATTATTTTTTTAATTCCATTACAATGCATTTCCGTTTCTTCGTAAACAAGTCAACCTTTTATAGTTGAAAAAAAAAATGAATGGATTACTTCATGACCCTTCAAAAAAACGGTATATTTAAAAAAAAAAAAGAAAAAAGAATGAGTATAAATGAATCTCGGGCAACGCCGAGTATGTAATTGTACACCTATAAATGTGTGTGTGTGCGTTATTACGTAAAGTGAGATATTAATGATTATAATTATTAGGTGTGTGTCTATAAAAAGTGTCACGTGTCTATTCTTATTATTTAGTCTTTTAAATTAAGTTTTACTAAGTTGAGTCGTTAATTAAATATTTTAACTTTTTACTAGTAAGAGTCTAACAACCAATTAATCACTTTATTATTAAACTTTCTATTTTAATTCGATTTATTTAAAAAAAAAAAAAATGAATTAACTATTTGTATTTACCCGGCGTTGCCCAAATGGAGACGTATAGTTGGGTTGATGGGTGGTATGGTTTAGAGAAAAATAATTCAAAATGTAGTGACTTGCCTCCCCACGAGGGCAAAGTTAGACACAAGGGCCACTCTTGATTGAGACAAAAGTTAAAATTTCTCGAGTCAAGAAAGGTGTTTCCTCCTCTGAACGACCGAGGACTGAACAGATGCTAAATTTAGAATCATAACCCTACTCGGCGTTGCCTGGAGAGACATATTGTTAGATGGAGGGCTTAGCGAAAAATGATTCAAAATATAGTCATGTTTACATATTTTTTTTAAAGGTTTCTAAAAAATTCGTTTTACTTTTCCTTTATTTTATTTTTGATTTCAATGAATATTCGATTTAAAAAATTAAGATGTATTCATCAAAGTTACGTATAGGCGAGAAACACACCGGTACGAGAGATCATGTCTGATAGTGTTACTGTTATAATATTAATACACAGAAAAGTGTGTTGGGAGTAAGGTTCGTTCAACAATACAGCCGAAACGAATAAGTGTGTATTCAATTTTACGTGATAAGAAGCTAGTCGTGTTTACAAATTTTTTTAAAAATAGGGTTTTTAAACATTTGTTTTAGTTTTCCCTTATTTTATTTTTAATTTCAATAAATGTTCGATTAATAAGTAAAAAAAAAAATGGTAATTCGGTTTGTATTTATCAAAGTTATGTATAGCCGAGAAGCTTTTAACCATTTTCTTTGAGTGGCTCTTGGCCTTGATCAGTGGTGACCCAATAGTTAAAAAAATAAACATAAGTTCTTGGCAGATCACAGCAAATTTTGCACCCACCCATTGCTGTGATCTGACCTAAACGTCTTTGATGTTTTTTTTAACATCCGGCGTCATTTGTTTCATGTTTAGCCGCCAATTCAAATTCTTCGCTTTCATTTATATATATATATATATATATATATATATATATATATATATATATATATATATATATATATATATATATACGCGTAAAGAATAACAATAAAAAAAATATGCTTCGCCAGTATTCGCACTAATATTCATATAAATTTTTTGTAATTATCTAGTTTGAAACGTTTATTTTACTTTTTTTCTCTTTTAACTTCACCGATTGAGACGTTATTTTATATGAATATTGGTGCGAACACCGGCGAAGCATAATCTCATTTTTTGACGGAGAGTGTACCTTAGTTTAAACAGAATATGACATGGGGTTTTCTTTTAATTACCAATTATGCAGTTAAATCGTATATTATTGTCAGTAGCGCTCTCACAATCACACTGACGACATCATTTTGTTCGAAAGAATAATTTGTTCGGGTAATATCACAAATATCAGTATTATTCCCTTTTAGTAAATGAGGTTGGCCGTAGGTTTAAAGCAACTTTTGCTTAAACTAGTGATTTGTGCAAAAAAAATAGTATAATACCATTGAATTATGGGTAATTTCGAATGTGGTTGACGGGAACATACGAAAAGCTAGATACATTTTGTTTAAAAAAAACATTCTGTTTTTGTACAAATCCTGAGTTTAAGCAAAAATAAGTTGTTTTGAACGCATGGCTAGCTTCGTTTCTTGTAAATCATATTGATCGTAAAAGCGATGACGACCACACGTCTCTCCAAATGAGAGAACCAAAACATGCACCCACACACTTTTCAGTTTCATTCAGCAGAAAATAAGAATTCTTCTGCGTCGAACTAAGCGCTTTAAGTACATTTTGGTCATGTGACTTACTTTACCGTAAAACGTACAGTAGTACGTCACAAATTTGAATGAATGAGAGCGGATAAATTTATTCCCCGACTTCAAAAATGTGACCGGCGGTAGCATTTTTGAAGTCAGGTTTTTTATTTATTTTAATTTTAAACTTGTCGGTATTTATTGTTTGGTTTTTATTTGTTCTGTTTCTTAAAATTAAACTATTAAGAACAATTTGTTATTCGTCATCGTTGGCCGTGATTATTATTAATTCAAACCATTATTATGTTCTTTACAATAATTCTTCTCTTGGCTGTTATCATATCTATATACATACATACATACATACATACATACATACATACATACATACATACTAGCGGGATCCCTGTCCTGGCGATGCCCGGGGAAACTGAGGAAACCAAGAATCGCAAACCCTAGAAATAAATTGATCAGAAAGAGTAAAATACCCATGATAAAAAAAATTGTATAAAAGTTGGGGAAGGGGGATACTCACTGACTTGTTTACTTTGTTTTTTTGTTTTGATTTACCCCCCCCCCCCTTCTATCCTCAACTTGTCTCACCTCTCCTTCCCCACTTGTCTCTCTTTCTCTCTTTCACCCACTCGTCTCTTTCCCCAACTTCTCTCTCTCTCTCTATCTCTTTACCCAACTTCCCTCTCTCTCTCTATCTCTTTACCCAACTTCCCTCTCTCTCTCTATTTCTTTACCCAACTTCCCTCTCTCTCTCTATCTCTTTCCCTTTCCCCCACTTCCCCCTCTCTCTCTCCCTTTCCTCCCACTTCCCCCTCTCTCTCTCCCTTTCCCCCACTTCCCTCTCTCTTTTTCTTTCGCCCCACTTCTCTCTTTCTCTCTCTCTCTTTCTCCCACTTCCTACCTCTCTCCCTTTCCCCTATATCCCACTTCTCTCCCCTTCCCCCAATTCCTTCTCTCTCTCTCTCTCTCTCGCCTCCACTTCTCTTTCTCCCTCTCTTTCTCTTACTCTCGTTTCCCTACTTCTCTCTTCATCTTCCCTATTTATTTGGAATGAAAAAAAAGCAAAAATGTTGTTTATAAAATAAATAATTAACAATATATATTTTTTGTATTTTACGTTACTTTACGACACCTAGTAATGAAACTTCTATAGTTTTTGCCTGAACTCCCCGGGGGGGAATAGATTATTTTACACAAATTACAATGCACATGCAATTACTCGGCCTCTTTCTGTGGTGGTCGACATCTGAAAACGGATTAATGATAACTAATTATCATATAAAAAAAATATTTTTAAGAAAACAAAGAGAAAAAAAACATCTGCTTTTTCTTCCTATTATTATGTCACCTTTTTGTTTACATTTTTATTTTTTTAAGAATTGTTTTCTCTTTTGTTATATCAAACTCTTAAGAGGGAGAGGGAGAGAGATGTTACTGATGCTAAAGTGTGATTCTTTCTGATGTAACCAAATTGCCTTAATTCCACACGACGATCCATTCTTCATTATAGTTATACTAGCTCTATCTATACCTACCTGACGTTGCCCGGGATATTTGTTAATTTCATTTTTGTTTCGTCATTTTTTTTAAATATATATATTTTTAAGTTAACTTTAATTATTGTGGTATAATTTTGTCATTGAACCAAATTGTTATAAAACTATAACTAATGGTTAAGGCAATGTTCTAATTTTTATTCATAAATAACTTCCCAGACTTGTTCTATGAGCGATTTGCTAAGAATTTTAAAGTCAGTTTAAATTATTTTTTAATCTGAATTTATCTTACTCCACACTTTCCTTACTAAGGATCGCAGTGGATTGAAGGGCAGGGAGACTAGTACTGTCTTGTGTGAGCCCTCACTTCACATATTTGTCCACATAGTTTCTGAAGCTATTGATTAATTATGCAAATACTGCCTCCTCGGGTATTCTCTTCCAATACCTTGTCGTGGTACGTACATTAAAAAAAAAACTGGGTAATCATTACTATTACCGACATAAATTATTTTAAAGGAAATACTGTTTGGAAATTATTCAAAAGGCAATTTATTTTGTTTTACTTACTCCTTTGTGACCTATTTGAATTTTTAAAAAAAATTTTAATTTAATATTTAAAATAAATTTGGTGTTTATCTAGAATTACGTTTGTTTGATGTACGTACATGTCACGGGATGAATATATAGTATACCAAAAATCACCTACATTAATCAAGTAGTTTTTATTTTATAAAAGAAAATCAAATTTTACCGATAAACGAGTAATGTTGATATATAAGGGGCATTATTGGTTATATTCAAGATAGCGAAGGGAGATAACACCCAAAATTCAAGACTTTATTTCTTTATCTAGCAAAAGTTTGTATTATCTCCCTTAAATATGATCAACATGGCGCCGATATTTGATTTTCTTTTATAAAATAAAAACTGCTTTATCAATTTACGTGCTTTTTAGTATAGGATATTTTCATTCCGTGACAGGTACGTACATCAAACAGATATTCCTCAGTTTTTATTTTACTATTTTTTTCGAATGTCTCCGTAATTCTAGATAAGCACCGGAAATGTTAAGCAATTTAATTTGCCGTAAATAGAGACTGCGTTTAAAATAATCCGGTTATTTACTTACTTCATGTAAAAGCTGAGCACGGATTATTTTACTCAGTCACTATTTACGGCAAATTAAATTGCTTCCCTTGGCTGTTACCGTTCATATATATATATATATATATATATATATATATATATATATATATATATATAATGTCGAAATACTTTGACTTAAGTAGAGTATAAATGTACAATAGAATAACTCACCTACAGTAAATACTAGCAGGGATGTCCAGCGTTGCCCCCCCCCCTCGTTTTCTCCGCCATCTCTTCCTCGGGGCAAAAGTTGTCTTCCCGGTCGACCCCTCATGCCCTAACCCGACAGTCATATTCTCCCTCTCCCCACTATACCCCCCCCCCCTTTGTAGGCAATAGTGTCTTCCACGGTCGCCCCCTCATCCTGCCGCCTCCTTTGCCCCACTGTCTTCCCGCTCGCTCTCCCCTCATCCCCGTTACCCGAGGAAAAAGTAAGTACTAACCCTTTGATGTATATTTAGGTCACCGTTAAAAAAAATCCTGATAATCGACTGGGATTGAACCCTAAAATTTCAAATCTTGAACCTTCGTCAATAACCACAGGACCACGGAAGCGAGCATAAAATATCTAAAAAAAAATAGTTCACTTAAACCAAGTCTGAAGCTGACTTGCATTTAATGGGCGCACACATGCGTAGACTGTACCCCAGCCAGAAGGCGGCCAAATTTAGTGCCCCCTCCCTCGTCATTTCTATACGAAGAAAGCAAGCTTTTTTTTTCAATTTTTGGATATTATGTGTCCGGAAGCTGACCGATTCAGAAAATTTCAAATTTATGGATCTGTCGAGTATCTCGAGAGCTTTTTCTAGACATACAAACATAAATACAGACGTTTCGGCTTTATATAATAGATAAGTATAGTCAAAATAGCGGCATTTAAATAATCCAACTACTGCCGTCATTAATATCAGCTCAATGATTGGTTATTACGATCAAACAGAGCTATTATAAAGTTGAGATAAATAAAATTAGCACATTTTTTATATCAGTTTCAAGAATTCAAACAAAACGAATAATTTGGAATATTTTATTTTGTATTATACTTTAGATGATTTCAAAAACTTTGGTCTTCAGCGCCTATCATAACATAAAAAATAGAAGTCAAGAAAGAAAAACATCAAATTCTGATATTATTTAAAATATATATATATATATATCCAGATATTACAGGAAACAGAACCTCTTATTATATAACTATACACTGTATTTAAATTACTATATATTATTATTATAAATAGGAAAACAAAAAGATGATTGTCATGGTATTATTTGATATATTCCAATGTTGAGGAATTTTATTGTGTATGAACATTGTCAAATTTCATTAATTAGGGGGAAAAACAACGAAAAGGTTATTTTGATATGGTTTTTTCAATATTCCAAGTCGAGGAATTTGATTTTGTATAAGCATAAAAATGAAAATGAATACCCCATTAAAAACTGGTTATATAATGAATAAACGAAAAAGTGGGATGTTGATTAGTCAAATAAAACAATTTGAAATGGTTACTTTGTGCTTTTCGCCTTTATTAAAGACAAAAAAAAACGTAATGAAGATTTAAAAAATTTTTATTTTTGTAATTTAGAAAGATGAGAAGAGGAGGACTTTTCTTTTTCATGGCAAATGTAATAGTTATCATCACTACCGCCAACAAAAAAATTACTTTTTACAATAATAAACGTATCTATTTAATTACTAACAGAAAACCTTTGTTTAATGAAGATTTTATTTTTTTAAAGAAATTATTCCAAAGTAAGATAGGTTTTTGCTATGTGTAAATGTAACCGGAAGTTGTTATTTAGAATTTCAAAATCAAACGGAAGTTATTTGGAATTTTAAACTTTTGCGTATATAATAAAATAGGAGAATCAAATTATAAATGAATTGTACAGAATATTGATATAGCATATTTGAAAATATTTTCTTGTATCATTAAGTGAACCTAAGGTGTTTTGATATATAGTTCGGATGAATGGAAAATCTTTTGCATTTATTCATTTATATATATATATATATATAAACTTCTTTGTAATATAGCAGGAAAAATCCCAGCAGAGTGCTCGATTAATTAAGAATTAAAGTTAAAAATTAAGAGCGTAATATTTATTTATTTTGGTAGAGAAAAATTAGTACAACATTCGTACCGTCGGTTTCAAGCACGGAAGGACTTAGCCATCCGGCTCTCTTCAGCTTCTGTTGTCATTTCATATATATATATATATATATATATATATATGTGTGTGTGTGTGTGTAGGGGGTTGCTGCTGTAGTCTAATACCTGTTTTTTGCAAACTTTCATTCAACTAATTTTTTTTTTTCATTTTTAATCTTACTAGTCGTACTAATATTTATTTCTTGTTTTTGTAAATTGAGCTAGTTCATGTTTTCTATGAAAAAAAAAATTAACATCGTTTTTTTTGTTGTTTTCTATAATCTTTCAGAAACATTTCTTTTTTAATTGGATTGCATTTACTCACACTACAGTTACGGATTAAATTCTATTCGCTTGCTGTCAAAAAAGAAAAGGCCAGAAGCTATCAATTAATAGTTGCATAGACAGTTCGATTCTTTCAAAAGCGTAACCTAATATTCTCTCTCCACACTTAGTCAATGATTCGGGTCGGGTCATTGGGTACATAAAAACACTTCATCACCGCCCCCTCACAATTCTTGCAAATTCGTTCCATTACTGTTACTTATTTGATGAGTGCAGTACAATAAAATGAATCAGTGTAGACCAGGGGTTCCCAATCTTATTTTGCTTGTGGACCCCCTGAGAGCAATTTTATCATCTGTGGACCCCGTATATGCATATATAATTTTTAAAAAATCAAATATTACTGATAAATTCTTATCAACATATGCACAATGTGTTCATGAACATAGAAATACATTTACAGCGAATTAAAATGTTATGAATAACATACAAAGCATGAAAACCGATAAGAAATATTTGCCTACATGAGCTAAAGAAAATAGCAAGGATTTGAGTTCCACATACGTTGTGATCGTACGTCTGGCAGCCTGGCTCTGCAATACATACGAACCAAAGAAAGCAACATTTATCTATATTACATATTGTTTTTATACTATTATTATATATTTTCAATCTAATTAATATAAATATTAAAACCGAGCCCTCCTCCCTTAAAGTACAATTTTCTTTGTGATCCCCCTTAAAGCTTTTGTGGACCCCCGGGGGATCCATGTGGATTTTGGTTGGGAATTCCTGGTCTAGACTACAGTATTAAATACTAGCAACTAGATGACCATGACACCTGACTTTGCCATTTGTGGCTAGCAGTTTAGAGTATGGCCCCAAAAAAAGGAGGAAGTGCTAACATGGATGAATGGGGTTCGGTGAATAAAAACTTAAAGGAAGTAACGAAGGAAGGATATGGATATATTAGGTCACCAGTGAGCAAGTACTCATTCTAAATGTATGGCGTTTTGTGAATGAACAAAGGAAGGAAAAGACTACAAACAGGAATAGCATTTAGTGAATTAAAAATATAAGAAAACATTATTAATTAACAAACAATTTATAAAACGACAAATTTTACAAGGAATATAAGAGTTCGTTTTAATGAAGAAAATGTTCTTTGTAAAGTTTATTCCACTCCTGTTCTTTGTTAGAAATGTTCATTGTAACTGGGCGAACACGAGGGGGCTAAGGATGTGTATGTCTATTTGTCAGTGTGTGTCATAGAGCGTGTATGTGCATATGTGGCAATGTGATCTGTGTATGTGTGTGTGTAGGTTTCTTACCTAATTCTGATATGTATGTAAGTAGAGTATGTGCGCGCGAGGCAAGGCAAGCTTGTACATACTTTTGCAGTGTCTTTTTTGTCTCTCCAGCCTCTTGGCGGGGGTGGAGGGAGAGCGTCCTTTTCGTGTGTTCCTTTGTGATCTGTCTGGGTAAAAAGAGGAAGATGCGAACTCCCTTCATTCTTTTATAGGGGTCACAAAGTTAGAGTTGCTTATCGACGTGCTAGTTTCTGATTGGCTGGACTATACTGGGCTAACACGCTACTGCAAGAAATCCTTTGTCTTGATGTGCAAAAAGGAAAGCGCATTCCCAACGACACAAAGAAAGAGAGAGTAGCAATTCACGCCATTTGTTTTTTTAGCGTTCGTTTGGATCACGCTTTGCTCACCACAAGCGTTAGAAGTTTTCAAATAATTTAATAGCAGACTTTGCTACTCTAACAACACTTGGCTGGTACAGAGGTCCTCGCCTTTGGATCAGAGTGAAGTATAGTTCTGTTCGGTTCTAGGAATGCATCTTCACAGGCATTAGCTCCTTCTTTAGGAAGGGGTATTGGTTTATTTCTAGTTGCATAAAGCAACCCTACCGGGGAATGCCAATCACAGAAAACTTTGAACCCCTTCAAAGTGTCCGTTTTTGCGGGAGATGATTCCATGTCTAACTTTGCTGCAGTGAAAGGCATGTAAATATACCTACATTGTACTAAAGAGAAGAATATGATGGCCAGAGTTAATACCTGATTCCTGTATACTTAACTAACTTTCGGCTCTTGAGCTAATATTAAAGAGGAATATGGTGTCAGGAGACCATCCTTCCAGGCATTACCTCCTTTGAGAGAGAGGGATTGATTTACTGCTGATCATCTAAAGTAACTATATTGGGGAATGCTGACAGGGCGGATCACAGAAAATTTTTTAACCGTTCAGAGTGACCCCCTTTTCAGGGCAGCTGGATTTTTTACATTAAACCGGCCTTGTGTCACATCCAATCTTTGTGGTGGGAAGAAGGGTAAATATTACCTGATGCCTGCGATATGTCCATGTTGACTTGCTTCCCCACGAGAGCAGTTAGACACAAGGTCGTTTTTTTATGTGGGAAAAAAACGGCTTCAAAAAGGGGCACTCTGGATTGGGACAATAATCAAAATTGTCTCGGTTTAGAAGGATTTGTCCTTCCCTGACAGAGAACAGAAAAAAATCAAGTGTAGCATCAGAACAGATACTACACTTTGCTCCTAGCAAAAAAGCCAAGGGTATTTCACTTGTGAAAGCAGAATATGTATGTTTTTTAAAAATTTTAAACGAAACGTTATTAGCATGGCAAAAACTAAGATGAGTACGATGAAAAAAGAAAAAAAAAATAGCTCGACCATAGTCGAGGACAACTCGAAGCTTCCTTTTCATTGACAGCTACAGAAAGATATAGGGGAGGGCGCCACTCCTTTCCCTAGATTTATCTTTGATTCTCATCTTATAAATGTTAAGAGTTTAGCAAGAAGGCATCAAGTACCTTTTTTTTTTCTTAAATTAAAAAAAAAACCTTTTTTAGTATGAGTCTAGTGAAGATTGAACCCTCGTCTCCTGCCCCATTAGCGAACACTCTAACCATTATACCAAATAATCTGAAACACGAATAATTTAAATGACTCTTATTGTGAAATACTGACATTTAGTTAAATGCGTCCATGCAGCCTCTATAAGAGGATCTGTCAGTCAGTCTTAAATTTTAAATAGTATTTTGTTACTAAACACACAAATTGAATGGATGTCTCTTAAAAATATAAATTCTTGTTATTTTATATTCTACTAGGTGCTCCTACCCTGTGTTGCTTGGGAGGTTTTTACTTTTTTGCTTTCATTATTTTTTAATTTCTGCTTCTTGTAAAGTCGGTTCTTTCTATCACTCCAAACACTTTCTCATACCTGAGGCTATTCTCTGTCTGTACAAATCTACTATCAGACCATGTATGGAGTACTATTGTCATATTTGGGCTGATGAATCTCTGTCCCATTTGAGGGTTCTTGATAAGGTGCAGAAACGTATCTGTAATTTGATTGGCTCCCACTCTTTCTTCTTCTCTGCACACTCTCTCTCACAGATGTGATGTTGCTAGTCTCAGTCTTTTCTATAAATACTATTATGAAATGTGTTCTTCAGAATTGTGTGATCTATTCCCTGTTTCTTATGTTCAGGCTCGTTTGACTCGTTGGTCTAGTAATCTCTATAGAATTGATACTTTAGGGCTCAACTGTACGACAAGTTGAGCAGCAAGATAAGTAATGACTCAAGTAACTAAAAAGCCAGTTTATATGGAAGCTGGACTGCTCCACTATGCCAAGTTAGGCAAATCCATTATATGAATTCTGATTGGCTCCCAGTCTAAGAGTGAATAATTCTATATATAAATACTGCTTCATTCAAGCAATATTTTCCTATAAGACATTGGAGCCGGTAAGTGTTAATTTGATTCTATATCTCCCTCAGTATGCAAACGCAATGGTCTTTAGGGAAGAATGAGTTCCTTCTGGCCTGGTTGATTATGAGGGAGTAACCTGGATAATGTCCGGGCAGATTTCACTGGCATTGGTTTAGCAGTGCTGGGTAATGTTGGGTACCTCGATGATGTCATCACGTCTCCTCTGTTATGCAACAATGGTGTACCAGGTGTATAGGAATTCCAAGGTGTTGGATTGGGAGATTCAGATAAAGCGCTTGGAATAGGGACTGGAATTACAGGTGTTGCAAGCGGACTTTAAGTTGAGGATTCTTCTGGTTTGCTTTTAAATCAATAATACAACATAGTCTTATGAAATACTGTATATATAATAGAGAGAAAAGATCCAAACACAGCTATTTATAGATCTAATTTGCATCACTGTTTTTTAAACAGTTTATAATAAATTAATGTTTGGCATTATTTGTAATTTTATTGTTCTATTACCTATATATATATATGCAATAGTTTTGTCAATATTAACAGTAATTAATTAAAGTGATTTAATAAAATAAAAATTACCAAAACCTTTGTAAAAATATTGTTCATTAATTTTCAAGGGAGGTAATTTCAATGAAAACTATTAGTTTTTAAAATTGCAATAGATTTATATTAAATATAATGTTATACATTAAAAAAAAACGAATACTTAAAGCTTGATTAATAACAACCAAATGGCGGGTAACTTTTTACTTAAATATATATATATATTAGATAAGTTTAAATAATCCTAAAAGGAGAGTAGAAAGTGGACCTTTGGGTTTACTTTTGGCAGCCTCTTAACTCTCGCTTCCCTTATTTTGTCCTTTAGTCCTCACATTCCATGATTCATGTTTCTGACAAAGGGGGAAGAATTGCTGTTTTCTGGGTCGGATTCTGTCCATCTAGCCCTTATCGTTGGCTAGTTTTTGACCTAGAAGTAGTATTTTTTCTCTTATTTTTTTCCCTTACATCAAATGGCTTCATGCCTTGTCTGGAGCTATTTCCATAAAAAAAGGCCAAGCATTTAAAAAATTAAGAGTTTTTAAATAAATTTATTCTGTTTTTTAACCTATAAAAGTTTAGAGTGAACATCCTGTGTGTCGTCAATGTTGTGTAGATAACTGGGTTTTTTTCTTTTGTTAAAAAAGGAAAGCTGTGGTCCCCATTGTTTTTGGCTTTACAATAAACACACACATCTACATACTTGACTTATCTCTAGTTTATGAAGGTGAAGTTAAGATATTGTACATTCTAAAAATGCTTGCACATTTATTTGATTAAATAGGTTATCAACAATGTTTCTCTTTCAATCTCTTTCATGGTCTGAAAGAAAAAGTAGGTGTTGTACATCCAACAATTTGTTTTTGTTTTTTTTTGTACACTCTGAGAGAAAGTTGTTTTGTGGGATCTAAATTTGCACATTATACAAAGCAAATTAAACTGAAATAGAAAATAACTGATGTTCTACTTGCAGGGCTACCCGACGTTGCCCGGGATAAAAGTGTAACATATTTATATTAAACTTTCTATCTCTCTCTCTCTCTTTCTTTCCTCCGCCCAACATTTTCCACCTTGCCCGCTCTTTCTTCTACGCCAAGCCCATTCCCCTCTATGGGCATGCGCACACACTTTTATAGATTACTTGAGGAATGAGTTGGTGTAAGGGAAATAACTCATTAGAAAAAATCAGTTACTTCCTTTTAGTTATAGGGAAAAAGATTAAAAACCTAACCCCTCCAACAAAATCGTGGCCTGTTTACCCTCAAAGAATATTTTTATTTTATTTTTTTATTTTTTTTTGAGATATTATTTATCTTGGGCAACGCTGATCAAGAATATACCAACTTTTTGAGTGTTTCTTTGGTAGTTTTTAGCTAGACATACACACATACACACAGACACTTCCCTTTATATAATAGAAGATAATCCAGTGTATTTCAAACCTATTCTGGTTGTGACGCTCTTCAATCTATTACCAGACAGACAACTGTTTATGGGTTGACCCATTATTTATACAATTTACGTCATTCTCTTTCTCTCCTGCTGTTGTTGGGTGAATCTGAATTCTGCACAGAGCCCACAAAGATCATTCTTCAAGATTATTTGGTCTGCATTAAGGTGTAGAGGTTGGTGGTGATAAGATGCTTGTTGGAAATAGCCATTTTGTAGTAGCGTCTGTATTCATCTGACTGGCCTTTCTTGAGATGTCTGGTGCTACCAGATAAGACTGTCTGACGATACCGGCTTCCTGACTTAAAATGAACCAAACATTGATGTTATTGTTTTTTTTCATTTCCCCGTTGCAAAACTCAATCATGTTCTGCAAAGCTAAAAACAAAAACATTTTTCCTCGACAAAACAACTAAATCAAACACCTTGAATAAATATTTAAAGATATAAAGAAATTGGAGCATAAAAACTGTTATCAAAATGACCTGATTCAGCATTAAATAACCCGAAAAAGGTTTACATGCCGTAAAACAAAACAACCAAACCAAACTTGCTTGAGATGAAGAAGAAGAAAAGGGTCACCAGGTTCCATTTAAAAATACCAACAACTTCTCTACAATTGAATCAACTTTATTTAAGTTTCGTTAAACAAAACAGTAACGTATGAATACAAGAATGTAAGGCAACTTGGTTCGGCAGGCACGTATTAGAGTAGAAATGTAATTTAGTCCAGGTTGGTCTCTAGTCTCTTCCCGCTGCTCGTCACCATGGACGAGAGGTCAGAGGAAATGTCACGTCTGTCTACATTAGTATCTCGACAGGAACTGAATCATATTTTAGCAACAAATGTCTTGGAAATGAGAGAGGTGTGTGATGTGGGATGCTTGTCGGAGATGGCCATACTGTAGTAGGGTAACTGTATCTGTATTCATCTGACTGGCCTTGCTTGGGATGAAGAAGAAGAAAAGGGTCACCAGAGTTCCAGTTAAAAAGACAAACATCTTCTCTACAATTTATATTAACTTTATTTAACAGTTTCATCAACACAAGAACACAAGAATATAAGACAGATTGGTTCAGACGGCATGTATTAGAGAAAACTGAATAGAGCCGAAGTCTTTTGTTTCGCCTTTCGTCAAAGTCAATACAAGAGGTGAGCGAGGGATATGTGTGATAATTAGCATATTTCAACATCTATAACAAATGTTCCCCTTCCTTGAAGTTACTGTTTTTTCTTCTGCAGAGAGCACACAGAATGTGAAGTCCTCTTTGCAAGGCAATACATTATTTTCTTCCTCGCAGTAACAGAGGGTGGGATATTGGTCTAATTACATGATTGGATTTAAATCCAACTTGATCTTTTCATTTCTGCAATGTGTACAAACGTAATTATTTCAATTTGCCTGCTAACGTGTTTGTTATCGTCCTGTGTTTCTGCGTCTTTTTCTTTTACTGCTCATCTCTTGTGTCTCCCGGAGCAGGAGATCTGGGAGCAGAAGGCTTTGCTTAAATCGACCATGTGGTAAAAGAAATCAGTGTCGATACCCTTGCCTCCCCCTACACAACTCAATGATTTGTTCTTCTCATCAATGACTTAATTAATAGGATGCCATTACAACTGATGAGGATTTATTGCCCCAGACCAAAATGCCTTGCTGCCAGTTCTACTCCCCCCAACCCTGTCCTAATCCCCCAGCCACTTTTGGAGTCAAACAGTTTTCAGATTGTTATTATAGAATGCCTTGATGCTGTCATGCATATGTTTAGACAGGGGAAAGGTGTCTGTGAGGAGGCTGGCGCCTTGACATCATCTCATTGCAACTCACCGCAGTGCATGATGCGTTGTTGGGGCAGTAAATTGTGTTTATCAGATTTGGCCACAAACTTGTTATGTCACTTCCTCTTCTCAGTCGCAGCTAACATTATTTATTTATTCGTTTTATTATTTTATTTACTTATTTTTCCTTTTCCGATGCAATACTCGTTTTTTTTTTTTAATCCTTTTTCTTTTGCTTAGGCACGAGAAATAGTATTATTTGTTTTGTTTTCTTTAAAGTTCTTTTCATAATCAGAAAAAAACACCTTCATGCTTTACAAGAAATAGTTTCTCCCTTTAACCCTTTCATGCATGATTTTTTTTTTGACAAAAATTCTACGTACCTGATTTAACTTGTTTTTATTTATCTTCCTCCCATGGTCGGAAAGTGGGGATTGAAAAGCTAACATCAAAGAGGTTGAGCACTCTGGCCTACAAAGAATGGCTGATCTAACTTGTTCTTGAACCACGTGCCTTCAAGTTGAGCTGACTTTCAAAAAGGCCCGTAACGACTAATAATGGAGGCAAAATATATTCCTCAATGTCCCTGACTCTCACAAAAATCGAATATAATTGGTTAAATCAAAATTTATGATAATTTATAACAACTTTTCTATTTGTTGTTTTGGATGCATGAACGGGTTAAAATTGTTATTTATAAATGAAAAGGTTGTGTTAATGTTTATTCACATTTTTCCAATGAATAAGCTTTGTCTATTCCATATTTTTGCATAGGCAACTTTCATTGTTCTTTCCAGTTTTACTCTTCCCTGTGAATAAATACAGTAATGAAAGTGTTTCGGGGTTTTCCTGGGATTTCAGATTTTAGCATATGGGAGATATAATCAAAGATTTCAAATTGAAAGAGAAAAAAAGCTGAAGAAAGCAGAAAACTTGAAGATCAAAGAGACCTCCACAAAGTCAACTAAAATAACAAGTCACCAACTAACATAAAGATGAAAAGAAAATTATGAAGCAACAAAACGAAAACTATCAAAATGTACTAGCTGAAGAAGTGAAAGAGAAAAAAGTAAAAAGAAAAAAACATGAAAACAATACAACATGAACCTTTTATATAAAAAAACAAAACAAATGTGAAATGTGCCAGTATTGGCACTAATATTTAATTGATAACAAAGCTCTGTACCAAGAACACAACTTTTCCCACGAAGAATTTTACAAGAAAGCCAATGGTGGTATTAGTTTTGTATTAGCGGTTTTGATAATAATGTAGTGAAACTGCATTCTAGCCAGACATCCACAAACAACAAAGATAATATTTTACTTCATAACATTAAAATATGAGGTTCAGGGCTAGGAGCAGAAGTACACAAAAGTGCTCATTCATTGCCGGGGTTATCTGCTTGTTAATAATTTGACAATGAACAATAAAGAAAAAAGACAATTCTGCTGACACAGATCAAAAGAAAATAATAATACCATGTAATTTGCTCAGGTCTAACTATCTGAACATAAAGCTCAAGTGAGTTTTTTTTTTTTTCATAGCAGTAAGACATTCTCACCTTTTTATTTTTAGCGGTAACAGGGATAACAGAGCAGGAAGAATATAGTATCCAACTTTTAGTATGTTCACCTGTAATCTGATAACTTCCCAAGAGAGAGATAAGAGGAATCCTCACTCTCCTACAACCGACATGTTTCTATTTAACCCTATCACTCCTAAAGAGATTTCAATTGTTAAACCAGTATTCTATATTATAAATGAGAGGAAGATGTGTGTGAAGATACAATGCTGTGATTGGTCGGATGAGATCACATGTTATGTGAGAGAGGGGGATTTTGAAATAGTCATTATAAGAGGATATATATTTCTTTTTAACACAATAATAAGAGGATATATATTTCTTTTTAACACAATAATAAAAGTCTGCATAAAATTAGAATTCTATTTACATTTACTGTAGTTACCGAGGATTGTCGTGTCAAGAAACACCTGACTTCTTTCGAGGGGGGGGGATACTCTGAAATGAGATTAAATGTGATTACTGCTAGATCTGATATCCAGATTTATCTCTGGAACGATGGAAACATATGGCCGTTAAGTTGGTCGAAATGTCAAATCTGGCAAAATGTTTGTTGAAGTAGACTGTATGCTTTTCAAATCAAGGTCAAGTTCACCAGATATAGGTGAAATAGTTTTATAGACTGAAGACTTTATTATAAACATTAATAGGGCAACTTGTAAAAGAAAAAAAAAAAAAAAAAAAAAAAAGAGCCTAACCTATAACCTACCTGTGACTTGTTGCTTTGATATTTTTTGTTTGTTTTAAACACTAGGTAATAAAACTCTAATTAGTGTAATCTTGTCCAATTTTTATTAGTAGCAGCGATGTTGAAATATTAAATATAACAAATTGACCCTTATCCTCGAGTGAATTTTGGCCTTGATAAGTACTGACTTAGTTTTTTTTTTTTAAATGGTTAATTGTTGAGGTCGTAAAAATTCTTAGACTTTTTTTTCTTTAGTTAATTTTGTTTATTGCACAAAAAAAAGAATTTGAATTCACGGTCTTAAAAAACATGCTGCCTCTTTAAAAATCAAACCGCTATAAATAATATATAGTATATCTAAATTATTACCAGTAGATGATCCTTTTTCAATCAGATTCGGAGTCTGACTTTTAAAAATTTTAGTTGAAATCCAGCATTTAGGCTAACGACTTTACAGACTGGTAGTATTAGTAGTAGCAGTAGTAGTAGTAGTAATTTTAACATTTTTACCACTTTATGACACACCCAGCACACAGGATGCCAAAAGACGCTCGATTTAGTTCCAATCTCTGGTTCCTCCTTGAAAGACATTCACAGCAAGAACTTGTCTTATTACCACAATTGAAAAAAGCTTTCCTTTTTCTTCTGTATGCCTAACATCAGGCAGAATTTCCATAGATAGTTTCTTTCCAAGAAGTTCCCATCTGTGTAACGTGTTATCATGGGACTGATTCCTTGCAGACTACAACATGGTCATCTTCAAATCCAATTTGAACAAATATGTGTCATAAACCTTCATCATTGGTAATCAAATTTTGTTTAGTTTTTATTCGCTGTTTTCAATCCTCTCATAATATTGTTCATCATTCAACTGACAATCCATTCATCTCATTAACCTTTATCCTCGAGTGAATTTTGGCTTTGACAAGTGGTGACTCATTAGTAAAACAAAAAAAGAAAAAAGTTAATTGCTGAGGTAGTGAAAATTTTCAGACTGGCTGTTTTTGTTTTTTTAGTAGATTTTTTTTTTTTATTATTAAAAAAAAATTGAAGTCGATCTTTAAAAAAAAAAACATGCTGCCTCTTTTAGAAATCAAAACATTACAAAAAATATGTAGTATATTTAAACCATCATCATAAGTATAAAAATTCTGTTAATTCCATTCACCATTTTCAATCCTCTCATAATATTCTTCATCATTCCACTGATAACCCATTCATCTCATTAACCCTTATCCTTGAGTGGCTTTTAGCCTTGATAAGTGGTGACTTTTGATAAATTTTTGTCAAAGAGTTTTGGAACCTGTACATGCCTAATAGATAAAAGGCCTCATAATATTTCTCATCCTTAAACTGACAATCCATTCATCTAATTTAACCTTATCCTTAAGTAGTGATTTATTAGAGAAAGAAAAACAAATCTGGTACCATTTTGTCAAAGACTTAGAACCTATACATGACTAATAGACAAAAAAGCCTCAAGTATAATTTAGATGTAAGGATATTGCCATTGTCCATTTGTATCAAATTTTTTCAATTTTGTATAAGCATAACAATGCAAATGTAGATAGCATGAAATCATCTCACGGAGAGAATCAAATCCATTTTATTCCTCTTTTGTGTCTTCCTTTTCATGGTTTAATTTATTTTGTCTGACAACAAAGAAAATGGCGGGGTTTCTTTTTGTTTTACTCTTTGTTTTGTTTTAAATGGTTTTAATTATAGCCCTTCCAAAAAACAACCGCCTGCTAACTCAAGATAATTGTTAATGTCAATGATATTTGCATCAGTTTTATTTGTTTTTTTTTTTGTCGTTATCATGAATAGCAACAGAAAAATTGTTTGGATGTCCCTATTAACTCTATAATCTATTAGTCTTTCTTGTTTTACAAGTTGTGTAAGTAAAGAGCTTAGACTAAAGAGGTAGACCCGGTTATAAAGCACATTCAATAAGTGACGATAGCAATATTATCAAATGCTCTGTCATTCGAAATATTGTTATATTTTGTGTATTGTCTATCCTTCGTCTGTTCTCTTTCTCCCTCTCCCTCCCTCTCCCCTTTCTCTCTCTACCTTTCTCTTTCTCTCTCTACTTTTCTTTTTCTCTCTCTCTCTACCTCTTTATCTCTCTTTATCCCCATCTCTTATCTCTCTCTCTCTCTTTCTACCTCTCTCTCTTGCTCTCTCTTTCTACCTCTCGCTCTCTCTTTCTACCTCTCTCTCTCGCTCTCTCTTTCTACCTCTCTCTCTCGCTCTCTCTTTCTACCTCTCTCTCTCGCTCTCTCTTTCTACCTCTCTCTCTCGCTCTCTCTTTCTACCTCTCTCTCTCTCGCTCTCTCTTTCTACCTCTCTCTCTCTCGCTCTCTCTTTCTACTTCTCTCTCTCGCTCTCTCTTTCTACTTCTCTCTCTCGCTCTCTCTTTCTACTTCTCTCTCTCGCTCTCTCTTTCTACCCTGTACAGTAATTGAAGTTACATCTTTAAAATTATGAGACGTTTGTGTTTAATACACCGGCTTCCCCTCCTCCAAACAAGTTTTGCAAGTTTAGGGCTTAGACTAAAGAGGTAAATACGATTATAAAACACATTCAATAAGTGACGATATCAATATTATTTAATGCTATGACGTCAAGAATAAAGAAAATATTCAATTACTAGTATTATCTGATTACTATTACGAACTCTCTTACATTATTATACTAAAGAGGCTGAGAAATAGGTGTCAGGCTAAACTGATCGTGATGAAGATGAGACTTGGTCTAGCCTGAAGAGGTTTGGCCTTGATAAGGCTATAGCCAAACCAAATCTGCACATATGTAGCCAAAAATTATACTGAAATATAGCTCTACTTGTTATTGAGCACTATTACATAAACACAATAGGTTTCACGGGATTAACTACTATGTAGAAAAAAATTACTAGTACTATGTGTGTGTATATATATGTATATATATAATCTTTTATCCATGAAATTTCCAACCAACTGTGTGACTATTACTGATAATTATATTAAACTAGCTATAATGATAAACATTTAATTCATAAGTTTCTTGTAAACACAAGACAAAAGTTTTTGCATTTATTCATATAAATTAACATTTAATCAGATAAATACTAACATTTTGGTAATTTTTATACAAATTTATTTATTTTTTTAAATAAGACCGTACAGAAAAAAAAAAACTCAATTCGTCTGAGCGATGGTATGACTGTGTGTGTGAGAGAGAGAGAGAGAGAGAGAGAGAGAGAGAGAGAGCAAGCAGTGACCTTCTGCTTTCTATATGAAATATTTATTTGTAACCAGCGATGTTGGTTTAATTTCAATTTCCTCCCTTCAAAATTAACTAGCAAATATTTTAAGAAAGATTTTGAATAATTTATCCGTTTTTAATTAAATCACTTTCATTAATTACTGTTAATATCGACAGAATTATTGCATATGTATAAGAAAAAATAAGATAAAATTACAAATAACACTAAACAATAATTTATTATAAACTGTTTTTAAAAAAATACTTATGTAAATTAGGCATTCAAATAGCTATTGTTAGCCTTTAGTTTGTACTATATATACAGTATTTCAAAATATGCTGTATTATTGATTTAAATAATAGTAACCCGTTTTGATGGTAATATAAGAGTGATAAATTTTTTTAAAATTGTCGCATTTATTCATTGACATGGTTTAATTTTTAATTAAATTTTAATGGGATTTTACAACCAAAATACTAGTTTATACTTTAGCTTGACAGACCAAAGAAAATACTTTTTCGAACTTTAGCTTGACAGACCAAAGAAAATACTTTTTCGAACTTTAGCTTGACAGACCAAAAAAAATACTTTTTCAAACTTAGGCTTTACAGACCAAGAAAAATGCCATTTAAAAAAAAAGCTTGATATGCCAAGGGTCATCCTATTTTAAAACTAAGCTTGATCAACGTAAGCATAGGAGACCAAACGACGGATTGTGTTTTCTGAAGCGATGAGTGACCGCACACGCTACAATTCATTATTTTAATCAGGCGCATTCAGCGAGAATTAAACTCTCTAAAATTAAAGGGTGCCATACTAACGGACATGCTATTTCAAAATGGAGCTTGACAGACGAACGAGCATACTTTTGTGAACCTAAGCGTGATGAAAACCTATGGAATTGGATGCAGAAACTGATAACAATGGCAGATAACATGTTGATTCAATCATATTCCTGTTATTATTGGTTGTAATTTTGACGACTTTTTGTGGACGAAGCATCCGTTGAAGTGTTTTTGTTTCTCATAGACTTTTAGTAACCTTGCACTTGAAGATCAGCTGATCTGGCATCCACGTGTGGAATCTGTGAAGCATGGGGTTGGACCGTGGGTGTTGTGGAAGAACGAAATGGGCAGGGAAAACCTGTGGAAGCTGGGGGGAGAACGGAAAGATGTGTACAGAATTTTCTTTGGCACTTGCTTCCAGTACAAGACATGATCGCTCGCAGTTGATTCTTTTCGGATTTGTGCCAGCTGGACTTTATTCAGTCGACACAGTTTATGATACAATTCATTCCGTTGTTTGGGAGGGGGAGTCATTATTCTCTTACCTGTTGGAACACCAACGTTGAGTAACAGTTTATAAAGCCATAATCTGAACTATCTCTATATTTACATAAAGTTAGGTATGTGTATATATTTGTATACAGAGGATTCACTCCTAAACTAACTAACCGATCATTATGAATTTTGGAACACAGCTGCTAATCATAAGGGACCCAGATGTGAGCTATATTTTATTGGGTATTTTTAACTGTAGTCAACAGAACAAAAAAGGGGTAAAAAAAACAAATATGCAACAAATAAATGTTACTAAAGGCAAGATAAGTTACGCTTTTACCTACCAGGATAAGTTTTTTTTGTATTTTTTTAACTTATTTTAAAGAGTTTTTTTTACTTCAATAAAGAAGTAGGGTTGAAGACATCATGTTTTAAAAAAAAAAAAAAAATTAAAAAAATAAATAAATAAATAAAAAGTGACAGGTGACCAGGTGAGAATCGCCCCAAAATCGGAAATTAAACACAGATACAGCTAATTAAACAAAAATACAGCTAATAGTGGTGACAGCTATTAGTTGTATTTTTAATTTCCGATTTTGGATTGATTCTCGTGGTCACTTGTCACCATTTTCTTTTCTTTTTTTTTTTTTAATTCTAACGTGGTGTCTTCGACCTTACATAATATTTCCATTATCCCAGTTGTCCAGGCGGGACTACATAATTTAAAAAATAAACTGTAGCAAAGTATGTTATTATAATTCCAATAACACGGCACCGTAATAAAACATAGAAATTCGCTAGTCAGAATCAAAGTTTGATATGCCAGCTTAAATGCTATTTAGGTCCAACTTTTTAAATCTCAGAAGATAACTTTATATGTTAGATAGCTGATGTACTCGTTCTCAGGTTATGGCCACTTGGGGCTCTCTGTTGCATACTTTCTGTGTAGGTTTTAAAGGATCACTTAAACTCTATATTACAAATATAAACTAATATCTTTTTTACTGTTCTGTGTCCAGCTAAGTCAGAACTGAGAGTGCAAATTTCAACATCTGATCTGTCTTGTAGTCAGAGAGAAAAAGAGCCCGATTCTAATTTTTCCACTATTTTCCCCATCCAACTGTGTTACTTGACCTTTTACATCCATTCATTATTTCGTTTGTGTACTGTTACTCTTGCGTCCATATCACAGGTCAATCACATATTGTTTTATTTTTGGCTTCCACCTGTGCCAGTCTGAGCTCTTTTTGACGCATAAATTTCATAACATCTATAATTACCGTGTATGTTTCGTTCGGCATAGGTACTCTGGCATTAATTCTGGATTAATTATTCTAGAAAAAGGCCTCAAGTTCTATCTGGGCAACTGGCTTTCGAGATGGTCAGAATTCTTTGTTTGCCCTCGTGGGGAGGCGAGTAAATAAAGACTAATCACCTGAGATGAGAAGTCGGGGATCTCTTGCAGTAGTCAGAGTTGATTTTTTTTTTTTTTTTTTTTTTTTTTTTTAAACACTACTCTGAACTATGATTATTTTAATTTCACGATCACTCCTCCATTTCTGACGTGGGAACTTTGATTTGGCAATTTTTTTAAGAATCAAAGTAAAGTTTGTTTTCAATCGACTCTGTTCAGACTGCCAACGTTTGCTAACAACTATAATTTAAGTATGGCCAAAATTATTGACAAAAAAACGATACACCTAAACTTTAGTCATTTATGAGAAATTCAAAACCATGTATTTACACTTATTTATGTTTTGATTTTCATAAATAAATAGAAAGCCTAAAATCTATGAAAAACTAAAAAGAATAATAAATTGAATTAATTACAACTTAGAGAAAAATCATCTTGGATACGCCTCATTTGTTTGTATTTAAAAAAAAAAACGTTCATTTTATTAAGGAAAAAATACTAATAAAAAT
Source organism: Sepiola atlantica (assembly GCA_963556195.1). Lineage (NCBI taxonomy): Eukaryota > Metazoa > Mollusca > Cephalopoda > Sepiida > Sepiolidae > Sepiola > Sepiola atlantica. The sequence goes on along the minus strand of OY744522.1, from coordinate 158,285,695 downwards.
TGATTTACTTCTCAGTTTATTTTTTTAATTTAATAACAAAAATGTAACCTGGTAGTTATTCCCATTTTGTTTTTACAGGAATATAATATTTTGCACAAATATTTTTTTACTTTTTTATTTTTTTATTTAAATTTTATTTTTTTCTTCAATTATTTTGAGTAAATAAAAAGAATAAGATTTCTTTTTTAATATTGATCATTTTTAGGAAGGCTAAAAATAGTAATGAGAATTTTTTTTTTTTTTTTTTAAACAAACTAACTAGCCGTACCCGTGATCAGCTTGATCATAACCACTACCACTATTTATTCTACTTTGGTTTTATTCGAAAATTCATAAACTATGACATATCTTTTAAGACATTCTTATTACTTTACAAAATATAAGTCTCTTTTCCTCCTTCTTCAAAGTATTATTATTTTTATATAGAAATACTCATTATTTTGCCATCTGATTTACATACATGTTTGGTGTGTATAGACACACGTATATAAGTTAGATGGTCACACTTAGAAAAGATTCATCCTTTCTCTAAATGCTCACAGAGACCATTAAAAATATTAAAGAATGGTTGGATGAACATAGTTAGAGGAGGCGAGAGAAATACATAGATAGCTGAGAGAGGGATGGGCAACTTGTTCAGTTAATTATAAATCATGGCTGATTAAAACAATTTTTTTTTTTCAAACATAACTAAATCCCAGAACTAAGGTATATTTTAGCATGCATTTTGTGTGATTAAAGTATATAGAAAAAAGTTTCAGGGAAATAAACGTTGATTAACTCACATTTAGTATAATAATAGATTTTTAAAAATCAAGTAATTGATTTTTGGTTTTGATTTTTGAAAAAAATTTATTTCACTTATTCGTAATAGAATGTATTTACAAAATTAAAAGAAATTACTTTAATGAGATTTTATTTTCAACCTTTCTTGATAATGCAGCCAAAATTAAATTGAATTATGTTTATTTTTTGTTATGAGGGTTGAAAAAATAAAATGACAACTATGTAGAACATATTAAAGTAAATGTTGAAAAGATGTTCAATTTGTTGCCGTATTGTGAAATTTATGATTTGGCTAATGACATCTATCTTTTTGGCTGTCCACAAATTAAAATAATAATTTTTAAAAAAAACCTTCAAATGATGTCAATTGACTTGAATAATCTTTATTTGAGTATTAGACACAGTTAGCAAAACAGCCACGTTTGGTTGTATTGATTTGTCGTAAAATCAGAAAGTCCTCGTTCTGCTTTGTCTGGAAGCTGATTGAATTAATGCAGACGCCAGCTCGGTACAGATGTACCTAAGTGCAGCTATGCATTTGCGTGTGTGCAAAACGACCTGCTTCTTTACAACACAGGCAATTTTTCTTTTATTTAATGCCCAATTTTTGCCGGCAGAAATCTAATAATCAAACTCCAAGAATTTTGCTGTATTTTTTATAATAAACCAAGCTCCAGTCCCTGTCCCATCGCCGCAATGTCGCATCCTTATGTTTGTTTTACAAATACTTCAATGGATTATGCTCCGATGAATTGGCTACTCTGGTGCCCCCTCGACGTAAATTCACTAGACCAACTCGACAATCAACTAAATCTCATTCATTCACTGTGGAGGTCCCCAGATGCCGGAGAGCCTTCTACTCAAATAGCTTCTTTCCTCGTGCTGCTGGCCTCTGGAACTCCCTCCCTTCCCCCTGTTTTCCCGACAGTACTGACATGCAGAAATTTAAAACTAATGTGAACAGACATCTCACTGCGCAGATCCCAATTTAGGCTGACCCCCCCAACCTTCTCCCCTTTTCTTTTTTCTCAGTAGCCCCTTATGTCTACAGTGGCGGCCCGCCTTGTTTGGGGTGAACCATGTTAAAAAAAAAAATTTTTTTAAATTAGTAGTTGTTTTTATTTTGTTTAAAATTATTTTTCTTCGGCCAAGGGAAGTGTTTATCAGGCATGTGTATGCAGTATGATATATGGAAGTAAAACCTGGCCAGTGAGGGTTGAGGACATGCGTTGCATGGAGAGAAATGATATGAGAATGAGAGGATTGATGTGTAATGTGAGTCTTAAAGACTGGCTTTAATTTTGTTGTCTTGGTGATACCATTGAAGCACAAGGAGGAGCAGGTGCTATTGTGATTGCAAAAGTTAGGAGTAGGTTCAGGGAAATTCTACCATTACTAATCAGCAGTGTTACTGCTGTCAACTAAGGGAAGTCTATCAGGCATGCACACGCAGTGTGATGTATGGAAGTGAAACCTGACCAGTGAGAGTTGAGGACATGCGTTGCATAGAGAGAAATGATATGAGAATAAGAGGATTGATGTGTAATGTAAGTCTTAAAGACAGACTTAGATCTGATGACCTCAGAGGAAGATAAAATGTGGGCAGTATAGGGACATGTGTGCAGAACGAGAGACTTCGATAGTATGGCTACGTTGAAAGAATGGATGAGAGTTTTTGTGTTAGATGTAGAACAGTTGAGGTAGAAGGTTCAGCTCATAGAGGGAAGGCCAAGGAAATCCTGGGAGGAAGTGACGATGGATTCGAGAGAAAGAGAGATAAATAAATACCTGACCAGAGATAGATTAGTTTAGAAGTCAATTTCTAAAAGCCAAATAGCGCATGCCAGCATGTAAAATGGACGTTAAACCGAATATGATGATGAGAGCATTACTGGTTTGGGCCATGTTGGTTAATTATGTTAGACTACAACAGAACAAAAAATGCCGTCCTTATTTTGATTTTGAGCTTCTTTACGATATAACCATAAGTATTCTCAAGCAAAACCAAAAAAGAAAAAGGGATTCTTGATGCTCCCAATACCAGAGCGATTCTTAACCTGATTTTCAAATTCCTTACAAAAATTTTCTTTCAATAATTAAGTAGTAATTTTTGTCTCCATATGTCCGACTTCAGTCTTTAACCCCAGGCCTGGTTAAGGATCATCCTATTTCATTCACATTTTTGTTTTTTTGTTTTTAGAGGGTGACGATCAACCAAATATATTTTCGGTCTAATATACATTTACTCAGATGTAAAAAGGGTCTCATTTCAATCGCTTGTAAGGGTGCCTGCATGGAGTCTAGAGTGAAGCAAGGGTTGCACTGTGATACTTTGGAATGCTTCCACCCACCTACCCACCCTCCCTTTACAGCCGGAAACGCCAGAAAATGTTATGAAATAGGCGACAATACACAAATGATGAGGAAGTAGATAACAATAGGGGAGCAACAGATTTATTGTGTTGTGCAGACAAGTGATGCCATGACAAATACTGGACATCTAGGATTTCCGGACAAGAGTAAATATATTGAGGGGGGGGGGGGCATTGAATTTCAACAGAAAACCAGCAGATAGTTGTTCAAGGAGACTAAGCTGATCGGTTCAAGCAAACGACTTCAAGCGAATAACAATGACTGGTCTCGATAGGCAGATGATCTCAGTTAGGTCTTAGCTGATATCCTGGACTAACTCAGATGTGAGCGCTAGCAACAGGGCCCCAACGATACACACACACACACACACACACACATGCTCATGTTAAACAAGTCGACCTTGCACAATATATGTGTCTGCATTGTTACCTGCAGTGAATGCAAGTTGTAGACCAGTGCTCGCTCGACGATCGTCAGTACTAGAGTTGACACTGTCAGATGAAAACCCTAACCACGGCACATGTGTTTTAGGGGTCGACGGTCATCGAGGGGCGGCATGGTTATGCAGTGCAACTGCAACCGTACATCTCCTGAACCAACATTGCTTGAGTCCAGTTGCAAGGTAAGGTTCAAGACAACTGGAAACAATGTCGGGATAATCAAAGAAAGACTGGTGTTAAATGAGGAGTTTTCCTTCTAGACTAGTTGCACAACCAAGGCTTGAGAGTCTAGTCTACCCTACTATTTAATCCCTAACTGGAGGGAGAATATATAGATTCATACCTTTCCCCGAAAGTATTAGTGAAAGTGATGCATTAGCCGTGATAGAACTTGAATCCGGTATGTCGAGCCCACAGTCCACACTTCTACAGACATACTTACTTATAGATATCAATAACTTTTTTTAATGTATTTTCCATCCCTAATAGACATTCAAAGTATGTTCATGTTGCCTCTCTTCCATATCTACCCCACCCCATTTAGAATATGCTTACCTACTTACATCTTTTCACCTGCCCGGCATTTACCTATTGGTAATAAAATAATTTTTTAAATATTTTATCGGCAGTGTTTGCCATCCCTCCATTTCTCTTTTAATTCACTCCGCTTGGAGAAATAGCATTTTCTTCAATTTTTATGGATTAATATAAATATATATATATATATATATATATATATAATTATTTAATAATTATCCACATATGCATACGTTTCATCCTGTCGCATGATTCGAATCCGAATGCTCTTATTTATTGGCCAACTTAAACAGCTTTGTGACAAGCGGAGAAATAAACTCTATTTATGTCATATAAACCAGACAATATAGTCAGCCGTCTTAACAGTGTTCAACAGATCACGTGGACAAGAACCTCTGCATTTAGTTTAGATTAGACGGCTAAATCATTTCTCTTAAAAGTGTCTATCTGAAAGGTGTCTATAAATAATTATTTAATAATAAATGTTTTTTATTATTATCCACATATGTATATGTTTCATCCTAATGAAATCATCAGTGTGAAAGATAACTGTTCAGCCGGTCGCATATATATGAGAAAGAGAGAGACAGTAAGATTTCAGGATGTGCAAAAACACACACACACACACACACATATTTTTATTTCAATTGACACAATACATTAGTTGTACCTTCCATTGATACTTTCGGTTTCACGGAAACATTGAAAACTCAGCCCAAGATATTGAATCTTTATTTAAAATTGAATATAAAAAGAGTTGTCTCCCTTACAACTAAAATTTTATTTCTTTTTCTGCATATGTTTAAAAATGTGCAAACAAATAAAAATTAAAAGCTAAAATGACTTCATTGAATTCCAGGCAGCTAGTTCAGAGAGAGATATAGCATAGCGTGGGGATTTCATCAATTCCCACAGATTGCCTGCAGTATTCTTTATCGACAGAAACAGCTGTTTGGTCTTTCTTGTTGACACATAGATGGTTCGTTAGTTGTGATGTCTACTTGTAAAGATGGTCATAGTGATGTAGCTGCAATAATGTAAAAAAAAAAAATGAATTAAAAAAAACGGCAACGACATTGTCGCTCAACGGCTCATGTTCTTTGTTTTACAGCATTACATGAGCTTCCCTTAGCCCGCTCCCTGGTGGGGGCTAATGAAGACAGATCTTTCAAAAACGTTACAGCCCGCAGGCCAAACAATGCAGTTTTGCTTTCTTCTTCGCCATGTTTCATTTCAGACTTCCTGTCCATGACGTCATATACTGACATGTACTTCTAACCTCTAACTTGAGTTCTAATGGAATTTTTTCAACTCTTTGTTTAATTTTAACCTTACATAAAAAATACCGTTTCTGACATTATTTTCACACACACCTGTAATCTTACCACAGAGATGACTTAACACTTTTAAAGTGTTGATAAGCCCTATTTTTTATTGTTAGAAAGTTTCATCTGAAAGGATATTCGTTCTTTGTGTGTGCAAATCTGTTGTCTTGATATTCAACTATGTTTTGATTTTAAAAAGTAAATTTTCGCACACACACATATATACACATAGATATACGAGAAGAATACCCATTCTCCGAACAGAACAGTTTTGCACCACTTTTATATCCCCCTTACCAAGATTAAAATCAAGATATAATGATACTAAACCTTATGCCTAGAATCCTTATTTTAAATTTGATCAAAATCCATTATATGATTTTAATTCTAGAAAATATCTCAAAATTAAGGGGTCTTAAGAAGAAATTGAAATTCTAGAAATTTTGCTTGATTGGTGCCTAATGACAGTGGATCAAATTGAATGCAAATCTGAAATATTTAAATTTTTAAATTGGAGTTTGTTCTCATATTATATACTCTAAAAATCCTTTAAAATATTCTAAAAAAACTGAATTTTTTGGAATATTTATAAATTGATTAAAATTTCACAAAAATTGGAGGTATCTGAATTTTACCGAAGAGTTTCCGTTCCCTTTCTCCTTTTTTACAAAACTAAATTAAACTAAATATAGCCCACATTACACGTGATATCTCTATTCCAAAATTCATAATGATCAGTTAATTAGTTTAGGAGTGAATCCTGTACATACAAACATGTATATATCTAACATATATGTATATCTTGAAAATTTCAAACATTCTTTTTCTATTTGCATATAAAAGTGCTAAATGTAACAAAATTTGTTAGAATATTTTCCTATTTAGTCTAGTCTTTTATCACACACAGATTATATACATATATATATATATATTAGCAGAAGTATTTGGCATTGGCCGAGAATAAAAATGATCTTTATATATTAATCAATGGTTCTCAACCTTTTTTAGCCCGTGAATAAGGGGGGGGGGAGTGAATAGGAGAAAGAAATCATAATATTTCCCCCCTTTCAAAAAATGCCTGACTAAAAATGTGCATTCAGACTAACAATAATAACTAATACTAACATAATAGCATTCAATACAAACGCCAGCGGAGAGAAAATCGAACATGACCTTTTAGTAGTGATGGGCGATGCACACTGTGTTTTTTTGTGGCCCTGGATCCAGTTTGTGTCTGCTAATCTGTGGTGCCCCCTCCCCCGCCCCATCCTGAAATTCGGAATCCCCTCTGGTTGAGAACCACTGTATTAGATGAAGAAATCAAACACTAAAACAGCTGACGACCATCAAATACAAAAGTAATACCCTCATTAGATTCCTAAAATATTACTAAAATTGTTTGATCATGGTATAGAGCTTTGTTATCAATTCTGCCAGAGGAAGGGGGGGGGGTACACATATAGTAAGACTCAAATAATTGAATAGATTTTTTGTCTTGTCTTTTTATTTCTCTTTTTGTCTTTTTTCTTTTTTGCTCTTTTTTCTCTTCTCCCTTTTCCTCTATCTTTTTTCCTCTATATCTTTTTTCCTCTATATCCCTTTTCTTCTATATTTCCCCTATTCTCTTTTCTTCCCCCTATTCCCCCCCCCCCCCCACACACACACATTTCTCTTTTTTTGTGGTAGCTCAAGTATGTTAACACATAAAATCAGAGAAACCCAATTGCAGGGAAGGGGGCTTCATTACGAAAATTACAGATTAAGAATTTTATTGACCAAAATAAATTTTATGAATGTTGATGACCCTTCTGAGAATTAGAAACAAAATATTTCATGATTGAATTTTATATTTTCTTTTTCGTGATCTTTCCTTTCCATTCCATCTTCTTTGCACCTTTGTCTTTACCTTTTTTCCCTCTCTTTTTTCTTTCTTTCCACCCTTTTCCCCCCTCACTTTTCTTATCTCCCTCTTCCCTTTTATCCCCCCCCCCCCCCCCATAAAATTGATTTTTACTTTTCCCCATTGTGCCTGTCCATTGGATGTCGATGGTGGACGATCAAATTATCAGTTTCCGTGGATCAGAATCCAGAAAAAAAACTAAAAAAAATAAATAAAAATGAGACCTGTTTATATTCAACTCAACGAGCAAGAAAAACAATTATTTTCTCAGCTTTACGGAGCCATTAATGACATGGTTGTGGAAAATGCATCCGACTTGACTCATTATTTATTTTATGTTCATTTCTTTTATTTTTACTTTTCCTCCAGACAAATCCACTGATGATATATTGAATTTTTACATTGCATGATTTTTAGAAGGGGAAAAAACACAATTTGCCTCTGGCAAGAACAAATAAATTAGATGCTTACCCATCCTGAGATAGTTCGCAAATGTTATCACAAATACAACATAAGGATACTCTTTCCATTTTTTTAATATCTTTTAAAAATGATCCTTTTTTATTTTTTCTTGAAAAAAATTATCCCTTCCTTTCAATCTTATTATTTTTTTAATTAAATTTTTTATTTTATCTTATCTATTTTTATACTATTTAATTTTGCTACTTCTTTTTTGATGGGATTATATATTTTCTTTATTTTGATTTGTTTATTTTGATTTGTTTACTTAATTCTTTTTTTACCTAGTGTATTTATCTATTTCTTATTCATTTTTTACTTATTCATTTTTTTGTATGCATTTTTTTCATTTTGTGCTACTTCTGCACAAGATACCTTTTTGTTTATTTTTATTTACCTACTTTTTATCGATTCCTTTTATTTCTTTTTAAAAAAAATCTACTTAAAATCTATTAATTCTTCAATGATATTTTTTTTATTTATTTTCGTTTTTTATTATTTCTTATTTGATAACTCTTTAAACCTGATATTATTAATTATTTATGCCATTTCTTGTTTCATAGTTGGGACAAGTCTTTTGACTTCAACTTCTATTTTAAATTTCTTTCTACACATTCTTATTTTCTCTCCATGAGAATTTCCAGATGTTTTAATAAATAACTTGAATGTTATTAATTAAAAACAAAATTAAATCGTCCGTTTATCAAATTGTCTGGAGGTAAAAACAAATCCAAAAAATGATAGACAAATGTAAACTTAGGAATTAATATTTATTTTATTTTTTCATATCCTAAGAATTAAATTATCTCTCTCTCATATATATATATATAATTATAAATATGACAAAGGAAGGATGAGAGTAATCCGACGTAATGGGAAAGGAAAAACCAAGAGATAGTTTTTATATATTCATCAACGTTTCGTCTTTATTGTAAGACTTCCTCAGGATGATAATTTGAAGAAAAATGTCATGCAAGTACATCGAAGTTTGGGGTTGAGAGGGGAGTGGGGGGGGGGGCGACTTGAATTTTGCTAATCGATTTTGGAGGAAAAGTTGACATGCTTAAAAAGTTTCCCCGCAGTTATATTTTTGAAAAGAACGTCATTGTCGGTTGTTGCTCCTGATAACTATACTTCTGATTTTCTTTCAGACAGTTTTATTTTTGTTTTTATCACTTATTAAAATTTTTCTTTTCATTTGATGGAGACGGGGCATTCTTCCAAATACCATACGATCACCCTCTATTTACAGACTCCAACCGAGAGCTCTTTTCAGGATTTTGGCTGTTTCCTTGAGTGCAGTTGTTTGGATTTCTCTTGCACTAGTTGACCAGTGTGTGTGTGTGTGTGTGAGTGATATATATATATATATATATATATATATATATATATATATATATATATATAATTAGAGAGAGAGTAAGTTGAAACAAATAAATTTACAACATAATTTATTTCAGTTCCAAAAATTCAAGATCAACAATGATCGTTTCTGAGACAACTAGGAATTATTTTACTTATTAATTCCAATATGTCTCTTCTTCGGCGCCTTTAACAAAAGACTGCAAATAAGCAAAAAACATCAACACATATATATATATATATATATATATATATATATACTAACTGTACATACCTGGGGAAGAATCATTAAAATTTGGGGGAGGAGTTAACAAATTATGCCCAAATTTTATACTTCCTAAATTTAAGTTAAAAGCCTGACTGACGATCCAACTCTAACATAACACTGGTTTGAACCTATGATCACCTCATACTTTCAACCGCTTGGACAGTATTGCTCAGAAGAGTTGCTTCCTAAAAATTACTTTCTAAAGACAGATAACGAAAACAATCTTTTAATTGCTTTACCATCGTAAGACTGAAAACTGACAGTATGTTCAGTTTTAAAAATAAATGTTTATTTCTGGAAATGTTTACCATTGATAATGTTCAAAACAAGTTCTTTTTCCGTCGTGTGATGGTCAGTGAGACGCTTTCTGAGAGCATAGTTTAATTTTCAAGACAAATCAAATATTGTAACAAACCAGCTCATATGAAGAGCTAATTCGAAATTACCTAGTTATGGAAATGCTCTTTCAAATCAAAGTCAAAACAAGCAATTCATTGTGAGTTTATTTCTATTTATATAAAGTTAGTTATGTGCATATGTTTATATCTTTCTATGTACAGGATTCACTCCCAAACTAGTTAACCGATCATTATTAATTTTGGAACATAGCTGCTAGACGTTAGGGGTCGTAATGTGAACTATATTTAGATTAATTTATTTTGATGTAAAGAGGGTAGAAGCCCTTTGTGAAAATTCAGATACCTCCGATTTTTGTGAAATTTTACCAATAAGTATTAGATATCAATTAATATTCCTCAAATTTCAATTGTTTTGGAATATTTTAAAGGGTTTTAGGGAGTATATGGGCATAAAATCCCATTTGAAAATTAAAATATTTTAGATTTGCATTTGATCCATAGTCATTAGAGACCAATTTTAAGCCTTAAATTTTAGACATTATCTAAAATCATGATGTAATGAATTTTTATCGAAACTGGAATAAAGATTATAGAAATATGGTTTAGTAGCATTATATCTTGATTTTAATCTTTATAAGTGGACATAAAAGTGGTGCAAAACTGTTCTGTTTGAGGAATTAATTTTACCCGCCCTGAGATGGGTGTTCTTATAGTATGTGTATATATATATATATATATATATATATATATTAGCAGTACCTTCTAAACGTTTTTACTTTTAAACTTCTCCTGAAAAAGAAATACAATTTTAACTGTAAGGTAGACAACTTCTATTATATTCTTCAATGAAAAATTAGTTATCCCCTTGCTGATTTTTATTTTGAGGTGATCATTCAAAAATTTTTCATATCAGTCGACTAAGTAAATTTTGAAAACAATTATATTGCCAAAAACACGGTACAACAACGACAAATAAAAAAATTATCTAGCCAGAAGCGAAGTGATTTGTCTGCTTTAATATTATTTAGGTTTGACTTTGAAAATCCAACAAGATAACTTTATATGTTAGATTTTCATATTTCCGACCATAAAGTTATTTTACCTGTATTTGAATTCATTCTCAGAGCCTATGTATCATTTCATCTTGACATCTTTGCTTTATTTTATTTTTCAGCACTAAAACATTCAGATGGCAATTACTTGTTATTCTACAATCAAACTTTTTTCTGCTTTTTCCCCCATTATTTGTTCCATATTTTCTATATAATTATATATTCGCCAAAAAGCCTTGAGAAATTTTTCTTTTCAAGAAAGATTGCTGTCTGCTTTTTATGTCAAACATGTCGGCTTGCCCCCCAGTGTCTGCTATAACTCTGTACAGATGTAGAATACTGCAAAATTCTCCATACTTAAAACTTCAAATTATTCATTCAACTCTTAAAACTGTGCAGACATTTTTTTTAAGCTTTTTTTTTTTTCACTTAAGAAATCTGGTAAAGTAAGAAAAATGTTGTTAAAAAATTTTTGAACGCGAATTTCTAGTGTAAAATTTTTCTTCTCTGTAAAATTGGAAAGTTGTTTGGTGATAATGGTAGGCGTGTGAAAAGAATTCATTCCCTCATCAGATTCGTGTGTCATCCAACCATGTTTCTGGCAGCAGCAGATGTCTCTTCTATGTTAGCCATCTTGTTACACTGGCTTGATAATCTCTCTCTCCTTAATGTTTTTTCTAAACTTTTTTTTTAATCTACTTTGATAAGAACACATTTGATTCTTCTATACTGTTTCATTTAAATGCCTATGCTTCTTTCTGCATGGCATCTTGGCTTATATCCTCAACTTCCTTAAAAGTCTACCCCAATAAATTAGATATTTAGAATCAGGGCAATTCTTGGGGGGGGGGGGGGGTCTATGTTACTTTAGTTATTTAGTCATCAGTTCAGATTTGGTCTATCCTGTCACACATATTTGTGAGATTAAGAAAATGTCTTATCGGCAAAATAGTTTGTGTAAAAATCATCATCCTCATCCTCATCCTCATCATCTTCCTCATCCTAAAGTGGGCTTATATTCCATAATTATAGGTCCAAGATTATATTCTGACATTAAATTGAAGTCAAATATTTGCCGCTGTCTGTATAAATGAGACCTTTATTCAACCGTAGTCTAATTGACCGGGTTATATATATTGAGGTTGTTTTTACGATAATAATGTGAAACAGGGCATGAAAACAAAAAAATATATTATTAAAAATGGTAGCTAACTTCTGGAACAATCTTTACGCCTAAAACCGCACCACAACCCTCACGTATCCTTTTTTTCTCTTTTTTTTTTTTTAAATAAAAAATTTTCAATTAAGATATTTAGATGAAGATATAAAATAAATAAAGATTAAGATTTAATAATGGACTGACCCCCCCCCCCCCCCTCTCCCTAATGAATTAAATAAAAAGAGACGATTCCTTTTTATTTTAGCTTGATAAACTTAATACAGATGGAAGGGGAAACATCTCCATATTTTTC